>OY747716.1:24509817-24524817 GCA_963556495.2 Valencia hispanica
AGAATAAAACAGACTATCCCCTTATTATTATAGTTTTTAAGCAAACAAAACTATAAACGTTTGAAAATAAGAAGCTTAGCTGCTGTTAAATGTATGTTTCCATAGTGTTGCGGTTGGACATGACTCATGACACTTTAGGAACATGAAATCTTCTCCATGTCCTACCAGTTTATATATAGTTTTATTGCTATAAATATTTTTTTTTTAAATACAAAACAGATGAATTTTGAAAACTGCTAATAAGTACACTTTTTTTCTGCATTACAAATATTTATTTAAATTGCTACATCTTAAATTTAAGTGAGGAACTGTTCTTTTCTACATAAAGATTAATAACACAGCTTGTGCACGTCCCTATTCTAAACCTCCACACAGTCTCTAAGCAGGACACACACACACAGAAAGAAAGCCCTGTAGCCCCCTGACATTCAGCCTGATTAGTGAGCTGACCTGCGGGTCAGAGTGGATCTGGCTCTGATGACTGGCAGCAGGAACCACTTCCTCCTCTTCACTCTTTATTCCCTCTTCCTCTCTTTTTTTTCTTGCTTCTCTACTCTCTGGCCAACCAGATGTCTTGCATCAGGATGCAGCTACTCCTGATTGCTAAAACTACTTCTTAGTCGTCTTTTGGACAGATTGCGGCATGCCGAACTTTCTATCATGTAGCAGGAGTATTGTTACTCCCTCTTATGCATAACAAAAATGTAACTAATCTGTTGAAGCTCCACCCACTCCTCACTGGAGGTAGAAGGGAGGATCTTAAGACTATCACTGACCCTTGACCTCACAGTAGGATCAAGAGGGCGTGACCCGTCCATTATCTTCTTCTTTTTCACACACTCCCACATTAGGTATCACGGTACCTGCTGGTGAGGCCTCGGACTGAGCGATGAGAGCTGCCATGGTGGAGTTGGGGTTTAGCCTGTTGCCGAACATGTGCGGGGGGGCCAGGTTGAACACGGAACCCGGCAGAGTCTGAGAAGGGACACAGAGCAGAGAAGCAACATTAGGGTTTTCATTTTTTTAACTATTCATCATATTTACTTAAACAGATAATTGTTGTTGTTTTTTGGCAATGTGTGTGTTGACCAGACTCTCTAATAAGTAAAACGTGCATAGAAACTAGGAAAATACTTCTGTGTATTTTATAAAAAAAAAATATTTTAGCAAATGATTAATATCTGACACATAACTGCAGTTTGGGAAATTTTCTGTCAAAAGTAACCTAAATAGTAGGTTTAATATTTATTTATTATATAAAAACAAAACAGCCACTAAATACATTTCAAACACCAGAAAATGGCTGATTTTCATGACGAAATACACTTGTGTGTATTTTTGATATAGAATCAACCCTAAAGAGAAAGTCATAGTAAGAATGATTGAGAAAAAAAATAAAAAAACGTATTTGGATTTTTTATTTTAAAATTATTATTCAAGTGTGGACTATTTGAATAGTTTATGTCTAAACTATTAAAAGAAAAAAAATAATAATCAAAGCTTATTATTCTGATACACATGTATTTACGGAGGGCTCCGAGCACCCCGACAGTACTCTGACATGCTGACAAAGTGCTTCTGATGCATAGAGTTTAATCCAATTAAGGCATTTCCCAACTAAGGGGCTGTGGTGTGATGGGTGGGATGGGAGAGGGAGGGTGGAGCTTCGGGAGGGGAAACCTAAAAGAACAAAATGGCTGACTGTTAAACGCAGTGGAAAGCACTGTAACCAAACCAAAACATGTGACGCTGCAGAAAACTGATTAAAAGTAAGGGTGACTGTAGAGCTCCAGAAGACTCAATGTGAGGATCTGCTGTTTAAATATTGGTATACAAACTTTGGACGTAGTTGCTGCATATTTTCTTGAAATTTAAATGAGTTATTAAAATGTCAGGAATTTTCATATCTGAGTTAATAAAAACCACACACGCACACAAAAATCTCATTCTGGTTTAATTTCCCTTAGATTCTATGAAGAAAGCTGTTCTCACTGTCCACTGCTCTGTCTAACCCCTCCTCCTCCATCCCTTGTTTCCATAAATCCTGCCCTCTTTCACTTCAACATTCATTTTTCATTTGCATTCATTTTTCATTGAAGTCTCTCTCACAGTCCTTTTTTTTCCTGTCTTAGGCAAAAAGCCAATAGCAGAAGGCTAAGAGTCTGTTAGTGGACTGAAAACAGCAAACTGTCTCACACACACACACACGGGGGAAGCTTGTTGTTGGCTTCAGTCTGCAGTTGGGTCAGTTATGCAAACTCACTTCAAAGTCTGTATGTTTCCCAGATGCACAGGGCACTGCGTTAAAAATAAAACACAAAAACAAGCAAAGTGAGAAAAAGCCCTCTGGATTACACAGACACTTTTCTCTTGTCCTCTGGAACACTAAACTGAGAGATGAAGGCCAGACTGCTGAACAACCCCCGCCACCACCACCACCACCTCCACCTTTAACCATACAATCACCCCTCCCTCACTCTATCTATCTCTCCATTCCTACTGTGGAGCTTGTCAGATGTCATTACATCACAGGACAACAGAGGAGAAGGAAGAGGAATGGAGGAGCGGACGGTCGAGGGTGAGAGAAAAAAGTGTTGAGAGGACACAACATTTTATGTAGTGGTTGCAGTATTATGCCTAGAATCTATGTTCACAATATCATCAAGACTTGTTTAAATAGGTTTAAAATATACTAAATATGTTGATCCATGCAGAAGTAATTGCACTTTATGAATCAGTTTTCATGCAGCATAAACATCCCATGATTTAGCATTAACAATAAATCATCTAATCACAAAAGCCCTCATCAACAGACTGTCTTATGTATCACGTTTTTAAGTTAGAAAAATGTCTTACGATAAAACTGTCTTAATAAGAATATCAAATATATAAAAGGTCAAGTTTGATAATCAATAAAATAAATTATAGATTTGCATATATTGTTGATAATCACAGATATTCCAATGTAAAAATCTAGATTTACCAACAAAAGAGATTTCTATTAAAAGGAAAGACAAGGAACCTAAAAATTGCTGCTAATAACCAGATAGTGTATCAATAGCTATGCACCCCTTATAGGATCGTTTTTATTTTTCTTATAAAGTTTACATTTTTGGAGACACCCCATTATGGAGTAACACCATGGATAAATTCTAGTCTGCATTCTGAACACAACACACCCAGCATTTAGACTGTTGCCTTTATAGAAGCAGAGAAGATGAGCTGGAAGCTGCTGTAATTACCGTGCAACAGGTTTTGGTGGTTCGGGCTGCTGTATAAATGGGCGAGACTCTTACTGTGAAAGCTCCAAGGAAGTTGTGTGTCGGTACATCTGCACTACAGACGCTTATTGCAAAATAGATGCTTGTCGAATTGCTTCAGCCTAAGAGCCTTGCATTGAAACCTTTGACCAGAGAGCATAATATTTTTATTAAAGGCACTGATTGTGAAGGTTTGAAAGAAACAGCGCCTGGGGTTATCTGCGTTGTCAACACTTTTGGCAAAATAGAAGCTAATTGAGTCACTTCAGGCATGAAAGCCAGAATTTAAGCTTTTTGTAAGGCTCTTATTATGATGCTTTGAAGGAAGTTGTGTCTACAAGGAATCTAACAAGCTGTTACTAAGTTAACCAGATAAACCAAACCCTTTTGAAAAGAAAAAAAACATCTAAATGTTAGCTTACTCTGCATAGCTGTTAGTGACGGAGGATTATTCATTCTTGTTTTTTTTTAGGATATCTTTAAAATGTCTCCATCGCTTCAATATAAAGTCTAAACATACAGCTAGATTGAACAGTTAGTGCTCTTTGGTGGTTTAGTTCGATGGTCAATTAAAACATTGAGACATTTCCTTTTAAAACCATATTACTATACTAACTTCTACCACGGTACATGTTCCAACCTATAACCGTTTCCTTCCTGCTTCATTCAAGGATGGAGGATTGGCTCTCATTTTATTTCCTATTGAGAAGAAAAGCCCTTTGATATTTATATTGGAAACTAGATGTACGCTTAAATAAAAGCTAGTAGCACACACCCAAAACTCGTTAAACACTCTGAAAGGAAGCTTTTGGTAATTTAGTGATTAACTAAAGCTTTTATATTTAAGATTTCTACTTTCATCTTCTTTTTAAAAAGAACTCCAAACATTTCATCAGTCTTTAAAAGCATAGCCTTGATTTCAGACCCACTTTAAGGTATGACGCTAGGAGAATGAACTTGGGCCAGACGTGTTTTCTGAACCGCTCTCCATGTTAAGGGGAATGATAGGAAACATAATAGGACATGCATTCAGCCTTGGCAGCTTCCTCCAGTGATTCTTTATGCTCGAACCCGAGTGTATTCAAACCGATGATTTTGAGACAATATTGAGCATTTCATTCTGTTTACACCACCGCCAAACAAATTCCTGTGCGTTTTAATTAGCAGGAATCCATCAAAACCTTGTTCACTGGGGTTAATAGAACTGAATTAGTCAGGAGAACACACACGTTTTAATGACGTGTTTGGAGAACAAGAAGAAAGGTCTATTTTGTGCTTTCAATGCATGGGAACGAGCCGCCAAAGGTGCACCCAGGCGTCGGCAAATAGATTGTCTCGCAATAAAAAGTGACTCCACACAAGGTCGGGACGCACACGTTTTTATTTTTTTATTTTTTTACAGATAATTAACGTGCAAAGGTTAAATAATGGTGCCGAGAGATTTGCCAGTGAATACATTTAATTGCACGCCATTTGTGCTCAGGTGGTTTATCTACACTTTAGCTCAAAGATGTGAGAAATGTGGGTGAATTGAGCGATGCAGGGGTTTGTTGAATGAAAGCAGAGCACGCGTGAAAGAAAAGAGAGAAATGGAGTGCGTCGCCGTGGGTTTGATGCTTTTTCATGCGTGCCGGAGTGAGGCGGGAGGAGTGGTGGTGGCTGAGGGGGGGATTCGAGAGTTTTCGTGTTGGGACTCACGTGTGTGGAGGTTGTGCTGCAGAGCGGTGCCGTGGCGGTGAAAGGAGAGGGAGGCGCTAGGGAAGGCGTGGGCTGCTGTTGCTGTGACAACTCGACGCTCGCCCCGCCCATGGCGATGGCTGCCGTCCCCGCCGATGACCCATCGCCTGCGGAGAAAACACCTGTGGAGAGATAAAACATTAACAGTGTCATCCTAATCCTCAATCACACTTTTTTTTCAATGATAAGGAGGGGACACATTTTAGAAAATGATTTGTAACAGCTGAGTGTGATTATGGCTGATTATAATTTAATGTATGTATATTTAATGTGTAAGAAAAAAAAATCTACTGTGGATGTTGGCTCAGATTGAAGGAATAGCTTAACAGAATAAAGATTTTATCATGGCGATTGAAAGAATGTATGTTCTTTAAAGTCGAAAGGAGTCAAAAAAAAAAAGAGGCAGCGCTGCTTATTTGAAAAAAAAAAAAAGTATGATTCAAATTTAATTTGTACAAATCACAATTTAAGGCATTGAAAATATCGATGGTTATAAATAAAAATAAAACTTTAGAGAAGGAAAATGGCTGCTGTAAAGCATTACTTTCTGCAGGGCATGACAAAAAGGAAGTTAAATTAAAATAAATAGACTGATCAGTAGGTTAAAAAAAGTTTAGTTGTGAAATAATAAATTTGTAAAATTCAAGCTTATATTTTATAAAACATATGAAATAAAAACAAATGCATTTTTCTTTTCCAATATTTATAAACCACATTTTTTTTAAATAGAAATGTTATTAATTACATTCTTTGTTGTGCACACTAAACCTATAATAAAATTATAGGTTAAATTGCAGGGAAATCAGGTGATAATTATAATTCAACCCCCGACACATGCACTATTGCAGTATCTCTGCTTCCTCCCCTCGCACACCCCTGCCCTCGCCCACTAACCACGGATAAACCCTGCCCCTGCCTTCCTTTGACCCCGGTAGAGGAGGGGAGCAGAGTGGTGGCTGGAGAGGGGTGGGGTGGGGTGCGAAGGGCCCCTCAGCCCTACAAAAGCCTGAATGGCTCAGGGCAGCATGCATTCACTGGGGGAACAAGAGATCTTTGTGCCAGGAGGGAAGGGGTTGGAGGGATGGAGGGAGCGATAGATACGAACACTACATGAGCCGACATACTATTTATAACGCTTTGCAATATGCAGCAGAAAAATTGATCCCCAAAGCAGGGTGGGCGAAGCTTGGAGAGAGAGAGAGAGAGGGGGGGGGGGGGGGAGGGGGGGGGATGCTTCTGCAAGGTTTTCAGCAGCTGGATTAGAGGGCAAACCAACAATTTATCAGAGTTTAGCTAATGCAGTGGATACAAATAAAATAAGGTTCCACAAAAAAAGATGGACAGGCGAGATTTAAATAATAAAAAAACAGAATGAAAAAGCTTTCAAATTGTGATCGAAATTCAGATTTTTATTCATTTTGCGAGTTTTATATATATATATATTTTTTTTCAAGATACCCATTTATAAATTCTTTATCCTTTATACGTTTGAGAGACAGGAAATCACTGATTTGTTCCAAAAAATATTTCAACAACTTCTTGGTGCAAATTAAAATGTTAAATCAACAAAATATAAGAAATCAGACCGAAGGTTATGATTTTCTTTACACGGAACAAAACCGATTTTCAGGGTCAACTGCTATTCGTGCATAATTAGATCATATTAAACAGTTAGAAAAATAACAGAATAAAAGCATAAGTAAAACACAAACTTAAAACGTGGAAACTTAAAAGCAAAAGATATTAAATCTATTTGTATAATCAGTAGTTTAGCCCCAGACACTCATTGGTAGGAATTACATAGAATTCCTCTTAATTTTTCCTTCCTGCTCAGTCTAACTACAAACTTAAAAAATATCTTCTTTAATTTGAGTTTCATTTATCCCAATGAGAAATGTATTTTTGCCTGGTTATGTTTAGTGAAGTCTTACCAAAGAAGAAAACCCAACAGACTTGAACAAAATAAATCAGTTTTTTACAGCTTGTCGTAAATACTGAGAATAATCTGAAGGCAGCGAGACAAAGCTGAAAACCGGAGCCTTTCCGTTTCTTTTAGTAGGACAGAGCTGATGTAATCATGAGGCACGCTAAGTGTAACCACAACAACATGGAGACATTTGTTTTCCTGAGAGTTTTCCACCAACAAAGACAAACAAAAACTAATTTAGAGCCAGAACGAGAGCGGCTGATGTTAGCGCGTGTTTGATTAGAGAAAGGAACAAAGTGCATGTAGGTTTTGTTTCAGTCTAATAAAAACAAGTCGGTCACAAAACCACCAAGAGAAATATAAGAGCTGCAGTAATCACGGGCAGAAAGAAAGAAACAGAGACACATTTTAAATGGAGGATGAAAAATAAAATAAAAAGTTGGTGCATTGTGAGATTTTAATTACGAGGAAACAAAACCTATTTGATTAGAAATTTTAAAAGAGCTTCAACTGACTTTATTTTGACGAAACATTATAGCATATTGGTGTGTGTGTGTGTGTTTTTCAGCCACGAGAAATATTTATTAAAAATTTTTAGACTTGAACCTCCACACTGTTGTGAAAAAAGTAAATAAATTAAAAATACACACCTGCTTCTATTTTAATAAACATTAAAAAAAACTCCATCAGCATGCCTCACTTTATTAAAGTTCATCTGGTTTTCTAATAAAAAATTTACCTGGAGAACAAATTGCTGCTTTTCACAACTTTCCCCTCACGTGTGCGTGGCGGGCGTGAGACAAAGCTGCTGATTATTACGAAGGAATTCCCTGGGATTAACTCCTACGATTAAACATGTGAGCATTTAAATGAGTTCATAAATATGCAACAATAAGCACCTTCATTTTCTCTGCCTGGTTTCTCCTCTTTTTAAGCATTTACACTCCAGCTGGCCTGAATAAATCAAGGATCTCTCCTGCCACACACACACCCCGACCTGACTGCGCTCGCCCAGCTCGTCCGTCCCATCGGTGACCCCGCAGCCATCAAACATTAACCTAGCCAAAATCTAACCCCTGCTTTTCCCTATCCACCAACACGTATCTATCAGACTAACCATCTATCCATCAGCACGGTGGAGTCAGCAGTAGACAGGGGGGGGAGGGGGGGGGGATCATTCCCATTACTGCCCTGCATTAACCCTTAGCTAAATATTTACAGTAAGCTGGACACACAATTCTCCTTCTCTCGCTCACACACAAATAAATTTGAAGCAGACATAGGTAACTACAGCCTTGGTCAGAAATGGAGGAGCTGCTTTCTGGGAAAAGCAAAAGCGAAGAATCCGAGACGGACGCCAAGTCAGTTACTCAACAACAACAACAGCAGCAGAAAAATAAACCTCAAAGTGACTCATCATGTCATGATCTTTCCTTCTGGTGATTGTTTAAATTATTTGGTATCCAAAGAGTAGTATCTGCAGCAAAATAAAATCTGCATGGGTTTGGGAACATATAAAAAGTAAAAACATTGCAAAAGAACACATTTTGCATTCGCACACAGAGAGGAAACAATGCTCATTTAAAATCCAGACAGAAGGGAGAAATATTAAACAAAGAAAGCTCCGACCTGTTGAGCCCCTAATATCAAATATCAAGCAAAAACCAAATCTAACAGCCTGAGAATATTAGATAAAACATGTAATAATTATACTTCAGGAGCAACAAAACAACCTTTTTCCTTTTTATTCCAAGATGCTGCTGTCAGTTCTAAAACAAATGCACAGTTTTAAACAAATATGATTTAGTATTTTTTTTTTACAACTCCAGTGTTAATTTGAGCACTTCTTCACTATCTCAATTACAAAATTAATTAGTTACATTTTCACTTTTTGAAATATAAAACATTTAACCAAACATAGCATGTTATTAATTAAAAGTTTTGACAAAAGGACTTGAGAAAGTACTTCAGAGGGCATAAATAATTTTTTTTTAAATAAATGAGGGTTTACAGTTTTTTTAATGCAAAATTAATTTATTACTTTATTACAATTTTTTATTATTTATAACACTTAGATAAAAACACAATTTCTTATGGTTTGTAGTTTGTATTTATTGTTTCCATTTAAAAGCTCATGTAGCTGACTCACTTGGAAAAAATGCTAGAAAAATAGCAAAAAATACATTAATCCATCCATCCGTTTTGTTTCAACTTAAGCAACTTAAAACTATATTAATTACCAAATAAAATCTAAAAGCAATGAAATAGCTCCTGTAACAGAAATAATAAGCAGCTTTTTAAACAAGTTTAAATTTTAATAGTTCCGCTTTTTCCAAGAATCAAAAATATAATTTATTTTTGCACCTTTGATTCTGTTGCTTTACCACTTAAGTTTAAGGTAAACCTAGATTAGGCAAATTAAGCCCAGTGAAGTGTGTCTGCGTGTCGTCCTCCACAGTCCCGTGTCAGAGTGTGGGCGCCGCTGCTGCTCAGACGGCAGTCTATAAAACAGCCGGACCAGGACAAAGCTTTAGCTGCATTAACACACAATCACTTAATGTTTCATGTTGCCTTAAGTTGTGAGACATTTTATTGACCCTATGAAAGTAAATGCTGGGAAAAACAGCCAGTTGCTTCCAATCATGGATTTTTGCACAAGGGACAATCTCTTTTGCGTGTTTAAATTAATAAATATTACTGCAGCACACTTCCAAGTTGAGAGACTTATTTTAAGTTACTGTGAATGCTGAATGTGAGGTGAAGTAAAAGGAAAAGATGCATTGAAAATACTCGGAACTCAAATGTTCAGCACTTAAAGCTGTAAATCCAGGACGGACATTTCTGTTCTGCAAAATGAACCACTGAAAGAAGCTAGCTCCTTGTTCCCGATTTAAACATGAGACTTAAGGGGCGGAAGGGGTAGGAGTTCATCCCGTAACTGGTGGGTTGCGGGTTCGAACCCCCGCTCCGTCCGCCTTGGGCAAGATAGTTCACCCGGCTTGCCTGCTGGTGTTCGGGACCTGTGTGTACGGCAACCTCGCTTCTGTCAGCATGCCCCAGGGCAGCTGTGGCTACAGTGTAGCTCACAATCATCGGGGTGTGAATGTGTGCATGGACGGGTGAGTGACTAAAGGTAGTCCACTCAGAAAACAATAAGTGTGTACACATCATACCAAGGTCTACCTATGCGTTCACCTTTCCTTACACCGACACACCTGCGTGGCGTAAATGAGCGGAACGCAGGTACGAGACAACAGCTGAAGGCTTGACGTAGGAAACAAAAAGGTGATGATTCTGGAAGAAAGGGGAGGTGTGGGAAGTGTGGAGCAGACTGAGCCACTTCCATCAGCCCAGGGAAACTCCAAAGCATGAAGGCAGTTGCCAAGCAACAGAACATGATTGGGGGGGGGGGCGACATACAGAGCCTTTTTTATGTGTGTGAGCAAGACGCACAATATACCACACACACACAGAGGCACACATGCAAATATTAAGGCAATTACAAAAGTGAATCAGATCCTTGCTATTTGGTAATTTAATACTGTGCTGTTCAGAAGCCGTCCACAAACACTTTTTGAATTATTTATTCATATTCAGAGTCTAAGGAGCGGGGATGTGTGGAACAGAAACAAACATGCCACATTAAAAGTGACTTTTATTGTGTTAAAACACTGATGAGCACAAAGAGTCTAAATAATGAGAGACGCACTGATCAGTCACCCAGAGGCTGGAATTTGCTGATTTTCCCTAATCGGCAATAAACGGAGATCGGCAGGTTAAAAACAGAAAATAATAAAATCTCTTTTCCCTTTAGATTAGGTGCATCAAACCTAAAGCACATTGGTGAAATTGAAAGTTTATTTTAACTAAGAAAAAAGTTGGGACCATACACAAAACTAGGGACATTCGTTTTCTGTTGCATGTGAAACTCCAATCTGGAAAACAACCAGCAGAAAAATGTTTCCCTTTCATGTTCGATAGTTTTTAGACAACAGGGTTGGACCCAACTAGGAATCGGGACCTAAATGAAACCCAGAATTTGTGTCACCAAGAAAAAGTCTGATGGTGCATCTCTACAAATAAGTCACAACAAGCTGACAATTCCTGAATTATAACCGTGTTCTAAACTCTGATGCATTCTGTGTTTCCACATGCTCCTCACCTGAGCCAGTTGTTGCGGAGCTGCTGCTGCTTTGCAGACCCCCGTTCCTGAGGAGTGACGGGGATTTCTGGATGCCACCACCGACGCCCATGACCCCGAGTCCCCTTTCTCCTCCTCCTATTCCCACTCCCAATCCACTGCTGGAAACTAAGCCTGGTCGGCCTGGGAGCGTTGCGGACGTGGAGGCGGCTGTGGAGGCTGTGGAAGAGGAGGAGATGGTGCTGGCAGCAGAGGAAGAGGCGGGGAGCGCTAGGGATGGAGCTGCCTCGGAGGGCTTTGCGTCTGTGGTAAAGCAAGGTCCGAATCTGTTTCGCCAGTTGCCCTTCTTTTTCTTCTTCACGCCGTCTTCCCCCCCTGCTACGACCGCGGCACCCATCCCTAGCCCGCTGCCGGAGGGCTGGGATCGTTTGTAGGCCGTCGATCCGACGAGGCTTGTCGTTTCACTCGCTGCGTGACTGTGGGAGTTCTCGTACAGTTTTCCTCCGACTGCTAGGGAGAAGACAGGCAAGGGGGAAATCTTTCTTCACTTTGCTTTCAAGTTTCTATTTTCTACTTAAATTGGATTTCACGTTACAAACAAAAATTATATTTTGTCGAGATTTAAGGTCATTGATAAACAGAGCTGAGAAAGAGTAATGATTTTCATAATTTTCTACAAAAAAATAATAATCTGAAAAGTGTGGTGAGCACTTGTATTCATTTCCGTTTATTTTGATGTCCCTCAATAATATTTAATGCAATCAATTACCTTTATTAGTCACTCATTTAGTAAATAAAGTCCACATTTGTGTAATTTCAAATGTTAAGAGTCCGGCACAACCGCAAACCATGGCCGTCCACCTAAACGGATCGGCATGTCAAGGATCATTTAGACAGGCAAGGGGCCCACGGTAACTCTGGAGGAGCTGCAGAGAGCCACAGTTCATGTGGAAGAATCTGTTGACAGAACAATATTTAAACCTGAAATCAACAAATCTGGCCTTTGAGGAGGAATGGCAAAAGGAAAAACAACTGTTGAAAGAGGCCGTAAAAAGTCTGATTTTTTTCTTAATTACATCAAAGCTGTGTAAACATGAAAGAAGGTGCTCTCAGTTATTATCTGTATCACTTTATTATTAACTCTGGTCAAATGAGACCAAAACTGAACCTTTTGATATACATTCAAGCTCAGGTCCAGATAAAGTCCAGACCATCATCCCATCGGGAGTCTGTATCAACATTTGGGGGGGGGGGGCCCAGAGTGAGCGGACGACACCTCCTGGAAGTTGGCGTTGGTGAACCGGCCCGTGTTGTCGTCTAATCGCTTCTGAGAGGACGCGGGCAGAGAGGGGGGGGGGGGGGGGAACGCTGTTCTCTAACCAGTCTGACTGAGGTGAGCTTATTTGCAAAGATGATTTTGCATTGGTCAAATATCCAAAATCCCAACAGAAAACAAAGTTTGTCCTCGAAGTGTGACGGAGTATAAAGACCTCTGCAAAGCGCTGGATGAGGGAAAAGAACTGCAGTACCTGCGGAAGTCGTAGTCGCAGACATAAGAGAACCGAAGAGAGTCGTGGTTCCCTCTGACGCGCCGCCCTCAGTGCTCGACTTGACCAGACAGCTGCTGAAAGACGGCGGAGAGGAGAAAGACGTTCCACTGCCGGGACGCAAAGATGAGTCTGTGAAACTCAGGAAGTCTGAGGAGGAAGGGGCAGCGGGCGTCTTGCTGGCACTGGTCAACAGCAGGCCTGGGAGACAGACAGGTGGAACAATTGAGACAATCACAAACGGAGGAAACAAAACAGGAGGACGCGAGGATAGAGAGGAACAGAGGGATAGTGAGTAGAACTGGAGAAGAGAGAAATTCAACAAGGAAAACAGGCACTGCAGCTGTGGCGGTTTCCACTTTGCTCTTTTGGGAGGAAAGAGATAACTTCAATAATAAATTATAATCTCTTCCTGATCATGTAGTCCTCCCATTTATCAGAGGAAGGAAGTGTCTCTGAAGGACGCAGATGCAGAAAAACTGAGCTAAACCACAAAGCACACATTCAGCTGACAAGAGCTTCAAGGTTTAAACAGAGCAAAACAAAAGGGTCCAGAATGAACACGGCCTCCTCTCATGTCTCAACCTCCTTGCTTGTCTTATGCGTCTGTGTTTGTGTGTTTTCCAGACAGGGCCCCAGATTACAGGAGTCAGTCGAGACGAAGCAGTGGAAGCGGTGATTACACAGCCACATACACAAAGGTCTGGTGCCTGAGCGAAATCCACTCAATGACACAGCGCTTCCACAAAACACACGAATCACCTGCTTATTTAGGTCTCTGGGGTGCTGCTGTGCTCTGCTGCAGCCTTTACCTTCCAGTTTTTTGGACAGAGTGCTAACAGCAGATGATTTGTCGCTGCATTTCCATTTTTCTAACTGCAGGGAGAATTCCCAGTTGTGGGAAAATTAACATACGGAACCATTTGCCGCTATTAATTTACCTTGATGGAAAGGCCCCGTGGAAGCGGAGGCAGATGTGGAGGAGGTAGCCATGGTGACCACCGCTGAGGGTAACGGTTTCCCTGACGAGGTGAGAGACTTGCGGCCGCCCCTCTGTCCAACCGCGAGAGCGCTGCCGCTGTTCTTCTTGTTCTTGCCCTCAGACGCCACCTTGGCCATGTCTGCGGCCAGGCCATCCTTAGAGGCGCCCCCAGAGTGAGCGGACGACACCTCCTGGAAGTTGGCGTTGGTGAACCGGCCCGTGTTGTCGTCTAATCGCTTCTGAGAGGACGCGGGCAGAGAGGTTACGCTTCCCCCTGAGGTGCTGCTGTTATAGGTCTGTGGGAGGTGGGAAAGGAGGGAAGACAAAAAAAAGGACAAAAACATAAAAGGAGTGCAGAACCCATGACAAGCACCCGAAAACAACCTGAATGCATTGCACGTAAATAATAAGTGAACATGTATTGCAGTCCAAGTTTCATAAAGTGATATTGCACTAACGATAGATTGGCTAAATATATTGTGTAACCACAGTATCTACAAAATATTATTCATAATAATATTTATTATTCATTGATTGGTGAAAAATGCTCTCACCTTGTCGGGGACCATGATGTTTGGAAGAACGAGTGAGGGCGACATGTCCATGGAGCCTTTCTTGTGTTTTGGTTTGTGTCGGTCTCGCTCCTTGTGTTTCTGAAAATGTGAAGAAAAAAAACAAAAAAAAAACAACAACAGATGAATGAAGCTGGTCAAGATGAGCCAAGGGATAAACGCTCAAACATTGAACATTAGAGCAAAATCGTTGCACTGAAACATTTAGGAAGTATGTTTGTAAAGATAAATATTTGTTTGTCTTTTTTGAAGATAAACAGAAAAGTTGGTCGGGTGTGAGTTTTTAGAATAGAAACATAGAAGACGAGCATGTACATCACAGAGAAAGAAAGGCGCTGCTGCATTTTAATGGCTCAATCTGAGATTAAAGCCCAGACAGCAACAAAAACAAAGAGAATGATGGAGGAGAGATAAAAAGGGGTGTTTAGCATGCTGTCGTATAGAAAAGAGAGTATCTAAGTGGATTGTGCTGAACAGCTCAGGGTCTTCCTATTTCATCCAATCATATCCTTCCTCTCGGACCATCAAAGCTCAATTTACACCCTTGCCGGCACGCACAGACACCATCACCCTCCTCTCGCACCAAAGGTGGCGACTGGGTGCCAGCACATTTACACCTCACACACACTACCCCACGCTGTGACACGTTTCTCTGCATATGAGACAAGGTGCACAAGCTCTTTAAACGCACAATTGCACATTAAACGCACAATTGCACATGTGAAGTCCTGCGTAGTCCAGAGGATATGGTGAAAATGTGCAAGAAATCCCACGAAACGGCGAGGGACTCAGCATGTTTGCGATATTTTGATACATATGAAGCAGCAGAAACTG
>OY747716.1:25129817-25432317 GCA_963556495.2 Valencia hispanica
TAAAACTAACCAAAATGTGGTTTACACTGCAAAGATGCATACATTTTAAGTCATCAAAGTAAGCTGTAGTATAATCTGACCATTCATCATACTGTACAGAATAAGTAAGAAATATCTGGTTCTAATAAAGATACTGTAATCAGCCTTGCCCTGTAAGTTGTTTTTTGTTAAAATAACAACAACTCATTGGGGAAAAGTTATCCAGAACCTTCTGTATTATAATTTGACAATAGAATTAATGTTAAACTAACATAAAATAGTACATCATCAGTACTCTCCAACAATATTAAGACCGTTTACAACTAAATGCATTAACCGTTTGCACTATTGTGCAGCCTGAAGAATTTATTACAGAAAAACGTTTTCTTGGTTAACGTAAAAATATTTATCAATTTTAATAATAATGCACTGATATGAAAGCATATTTTTAATTCAAAATTCAATTCAAATTCAACAATACTTTATTGATCCCAGAGGGAAATTAAGTGTTGTTATAGCTCATATAATTAATTCTTTAAGGAGTTGCTGTAGATGAAGATTGACGCGGGCAGGAAGGATTTCCTGTAGCGGTCTGTATTACAGCGAAACTGAAGAAGCCTCCGACTGAAGACGCTCTGTTGTTGTATGACAGTCTCATGAAGAGGATGCTCAGGGTTGTCCATAATTTTTTTGATTTTATGAAGAATCCTTCTTTGCATCATCATCTCCAGATGTTCCACAGTTGTCCCAAGAACAGAACCAGCCTTCTTTATCAGGTTGTTTAGCCTATTTAAATCCCTGGCTCTGATGCTGCTACCCCAACAGATGACGGCTGAAGAGATTACACTCTCCACAACAGACTTGTAGAAGATCTGCAGCATCCTGCTGCAAACCTTGAAGGACCTAAGCTTCCTCAAGAAGTACAGTCTGTTCTGTCCCTTCTTGTAGACGGCTTCAGTGTTCAGTCTCCAGTCCAGTCTGTTGTCAAGGTGAACTCCGAGGTATTTATGCTCCTCAACCACCTCCACTTCTTCTCTCATGATGGAAACAGTGTTTGACTTATCCCTGTTTCTTTTGAAATCTACAATCATCTCCTTTGTTTTGTTCACATTCAAAGTAAGACGATTGTTTTCACACCATCTCACAAAGCGGTCCACCAGCTCTCTGTATTCAGCTTCTTGTCCATCTCTGATACACCCGACAATTGCAGAGTCATCTGAGTATTTCTGCAGATGACAGGTGTCTGATTTGTACTGGAAGTCTGAGGTGTACAGAGTGAAAAGGAATGGTGAGAGTATGGACCCCTGTGGTGCTCCTGTGCTGCTGACCACCTGGTTTGACACACAATTCTTCAGTCTCACAAATTGTGGTCTGTTGGTCAGGTAGTCATTGATCCAGGCGATTGTTGAGGGCTCCACCTGTGTCTTCAGGAGTTTCTGACAAAGCAAATCAGGCTGAATTGTGTTAAATGCACTAGAGAAATCAAAGAACATGATCCTCACAGTGCTGCCTGCTTTGTCCAGATGACAGTGGGTTGGTTGAAGCAGGTGGATGATGGCATCTTCAACTCCAACTCCACGACGATAAGCAAACTGCAGTGGGTCCTGATACGTTCTTGTTTGCTTATTCAGGGGGGCCAACAGGAGTCTCTCCAGAACCTTCATGATGTGGGATGTCAGGGCAACAGGTCTATAGTCATTGATGACTGATGGGTGAGTTCGCTTTGGTACTGGAACAAGGCAGGATGTCTTCCACAACACTGGGACCTTCTCCTGAGTTAGGCTAAGTTAGAGGAGGTGCTGCAGAATCTCACAGAGCTGCTCTGCACAGGCCTTCAGGACTATGGGGCTGACACCATCTGGACCTGCAGCCTTGTTCCGGTTCAGTTTCTCCAGCTGCCTCTTCACCTGACTTTTAGAGACAGACAAGTGGGAGGGGGAGGCAAAGGGGGTAGCAGCATTTCCTGACTTGGTTGAAGTCAAACTTGTGGAATGTAAGAAATTTTACATGACAAGTAAAGTAATATCAGCCTTTATTAACTATAATCATAATAAACATCTTTACTCTTTTGGGTTATTGGGCATTGACGACTTTATTTCTTTCAAAATAGGAGTTATTTAAGTATTTTTAAGAGAAGGGTTTAAATGGCTATAGCAATTTGTTTAATTTATTTTAGGTACAAACCCAATAAATAGAATGAGGTTCATTATTCCTATAACCTAAAATTAACTAAATATCCACAAAACCTGAAATGTTTGATTTTCAGTTAGACGGTTGGCAAGGTCAGGGGAGTTTTTTGGCCAATCAAGCACAGGTAATGGTTCTTTTGACAGTGTGGGCAGTGCCAATTCAAAAAGAAGCATGATATGCTCTAAGATTTCCTGGTAGATGACTGCATTGATACTGGACTTTAGAAAACACAGCTGATCAACAATAGATGACATGGCATCCCAAATCATCACTGTTTGAGGGCACTTTACACTGAACCTATGACACCTCAGAATCTGTGCCTCTCCACTCCACTCCACACACTCTGGGATCTTGAATTTCCAAATAAAATGTGACGTTTACTTTCACATAAGCAGATCACTGAACAACAGTTCAGTCTGTTTTCTTCATCCAGGATGTTGTCTCTGGTTCAGGAGTTGCCAAAAGTTACAAGGACTGTGACAGAAGCAGCCCATGTCTTGCATAGTCCCACTTGAAACGCTGACTCCAGCTAAATTCCATCCCTTTTGAATCTTCCTCAAACTCTGAATGGACATTGCTTCATCATCCTCTCAAGGCTACAATCATCCCCACTGCTAGTGCTCCATTTTCTGACACATGATCTTCTTCAAGCTGTCCATCATAATAAAAGATAGCTCTGCGTGAACAGCCAACCTGTTTAGCAATTAAATTTTATGGCTCTTCCTCCTTGTGAGGAGTGTTAATAACTGTCTTATGGACAACAGTCCAGACAGCAGTCTGTTCCACAGTTCTGTATTTTTTATAGATATGTAATATTCGGATGAGAAACAGAATGGGGAGTTTTATTAACTATGAGCTATAATAATAAGAATCAACAAACAAATAGCCTGAAATGAAATCTGTGTGTAATGTGTTCAAGGCAGCCGTGCCACCAACCTGTCCAGCATGCAGCCCCAATATTTCATTTATTGAATCTATCAAAACTAATCTGGTAAGTACATCTCTGAATAGCTAAAATAAAATATGGTTTAAGTGTGGCCTAGTAAATTTTAAAATGAGTTTGATGATCATAAACATAAGTGTGACAAAAAAGAAAAGGCAGACGACTTCTGTAGGGAGGCGTATATTCTATCACAGCACTGTAGCATATATGGGCGTTACTTTCTGAATTGAAAAGCCTGATTTAAGAAGGAAAAAAAACAACCTTTTGGATGATCTCCTATTGAGATGCATCTGTGCGCCCCATATTCAACAGTAAGTTCTAACCACAGGAGGAGGAGGGTTCATGCATGTCTGACAGCCGGATTATCTAATGTATGTGGAAACTGTGGCTTTTATCAGAGGCGAGCAGCTGATCTGTGTCTGGGACGGGCTGGACAGCGTGGGATGCATTTGTTCTGCTGTGCTGGAGCAAAACGGACGTATTCCTGGACACACGGTCACAGAGAGAAACAAGTAAACGAGGACAGACGTCATTTATTTCAATCTACAACAGGAGCGCGATGGTGAAACAGCGTCGCGTCAGAGCGCACCCCTGCTGTGCAGCTGTTGCGCCCCTTTGTTGCAGAAGAGGACCGTGGAAGGTAAGAAAAGGTTAAAACAATAATAGTTTTAATAGTAATAAAACAGCTAGACGTCGTTTTGCTTTAAATGTTTAAGCTATGAGTTAAATGTTTGACAAGTTATAGGCTATTTTCCAGTCTGAATGAAATAGGACTAGCCTACTTTAATTCACTGTTAAAAAGTGTGGCTAGGTATATTTTAAGAAACTGGTTTCATAAAGGAGGTCGCAGTGGGAACATAAAGAAAAATGCTTCTACATTTTACAACAACAAGGTTTCATTCTATATGCAACATGTGACCTAATATTTAGCGTTCATGCTCTGCTTAATGTTTTGTTCGTAATCGTATAACGGTTCCCACCGCCAATCACCACTGTTTGTATTGTTAAACTGGTCGATGATTGGTCCAATTTGGGAGCTCTCTCTTCTCTCCTCCGTCACCATAGAAATAGCCCAGATTGTCTATTTAGACAGTCGCTCACTCGCATGTATTAAGTTAATCTCTCATACGAAACGCGTAACGCAATGTTGCCGTGTTATGGCTGTTGGTGTCCCTTGCAATTACTGTAGCTCAAATAAAATGTCGATATTTTTGCTTAAATGACAAATTTACACTTTCAAGCAGATTCCTTTGGGATATTAGAAATAGCCATGGAGTGAGATGTCTACCGTGCATCTTTGACTGCAGCAACAACGGGGGTTACAGAGGATGCGCCCTATTTGTCAACCGGAGAGGCAGTTGGTGCGCCGGATAGGCGTGGTTTGCACAGTAATTCAGATGGCACATACTGTACGCAAGATGTGAAATTTGTTTTGTTTTTTGGCAATAAACTGTGCAGTTGGGTCTAGTGTAACAACAGGAAGGAATCATAGTATCCTAGATGCTGTGGACCAGTTCTTCTTCCAAAGGCCCTGTGAACTATATAATTGCAGATATCATAAACTTTTAGGAATACCACTGAGTCCGTAAATATGCATAATAATAATAATAATAATAATGCATTACAGGACGTGTAATAGCTAGGAGGTGGTGTATTGTAGTTTACATGTTATGTTGTCAGCAATCAATGACATAATAAACAAACTTCTTTTTGACGGTGAAAATATTTGCCCTTCCTTTAAAAAAAGGAAACCTCTCCCACTTTGATTTCACATCACTTCTAACCAGGTCATCCTCCGGCTGACTGTTAAGGATTGTACCCTGTGAGAAGAAGAGTAAGAAGGAGGGAGAGGGAGACAGACAGAGGAGAGAGTGGGCGGGGAAAATAGAGGAGACAGAGTGGTGAGGAGAGAAGCATCTCCTCATTGATGCTGAGTCACAAAACAACGAGAAATCAGCTGCATCCCATGAGGCTTTGGGGAAAATGGAGGAACTAGAACACACCTGCCCCCATCCCCGGACGGTAGGGTGGCTGTGCATGGCTGTTTGCTTGCCTTTCTGATTGATGTGAGTGTGTAGACTGATTGTGTGTGTGTGTGTGTGTGAGGGAGGGAGACAGGAAGTAGAGGGGAAACAAAAGGGTCCTCCTTTCTCCCCTGTTATGAAACAGATCCTGGATTGCATGTGTCTCAGAGGAGGGAGATGCTCAGAGTGCTGAGTGGACAGTGTTTTTGTTGTTCAGGGGGCTGCCAAAAGAAGAGAAATGTCCTGCTGAGTGAGAAGTGTCGCAGTGAAATCATAGAGCCTCCTGTGTTTGGATTCTCCGCTTTAATCCTCTTTGATACAAATCATCCTGTCAGTCCTTTTGTTACCCCAAATCATCATTTACCCATTTCTCCACCTCCGCCTGTATTGTTTAGGGCAGTCTCTCTCTTTGCTGCTTTTGCTGTTGACTGGCCCGAGTTCTTTTTTCTGCAGCTTTAATCCTTCTTAGGCCAGATGTTGTATCTTGTGCCAGATCGGGCTTTGCACTGAGCACGCTCCGGCCGCACGCCCTGATAGGCCCCTGTACACTCCTGATCACAAAGTTTAACCTTGGCCATCTGCTTCTTGTTGACTCCCAACAATGTCATTATGCCCGAGGAATCAGAAGCGATGAGGCCTCTCCCTAACGGGATTGTTGTAACCGCTGCTTTCTGAGCCCTGAGTTTTCCAATTGAAATTACTTACAGCAAAAATGTTGGTAAAAAAGCTTCAAACTAAATGTACCTTTCATTGCAGTAGCACAGACCTGCACTAAAAGAAAATGAAAACTAACCTTTTGACCTAACTGAGTACATTTTAATCAAAATCAGCCTCCATCCCCAGTTTGGTCAAAGGATTACCTTGATGCTCATTGTCAAATACGATGAAGGATCTATGATACTGCGGGCCTGTTTTAGTTTTAAAGAACGTTATTAGAGTGCACCATGAGCTCTTAGGACTACCAAGAATTTTTTGAAATAAAAATCTTGGCCAGAAAACTTATCATGGATCTTCGATTGATCTTCCTGCAAGGATAAAGATCTAAAACATACAGCAAAGTCAACAGAAATGGATTAGCAGACACAAAATCAACCTTCTTCTTTGGCCATCACATTTTCCAGACCAAATGGAAAACCTGTGGGAGGAGCTTAAAATAAGAAAGTGGTGTGAAAAAAGAGCCAGGGTTTTGAACAATCTGAAGAGCTGGTGCAAAGAGGACTGCACAAACCTTTTGAGATATTATAGAAATGCTAACGTGCTGTCCTATTGGCTGGAGGGGTTTCTCTGTGATTGAAGGTTTATCAAAACCCCCAAGTGACATGTTGTTTACCTAAAACCTGCCATCCTTTCAGACTATTTTTCGCTGCTGCTGCTGCTGCTGTGGGAAGCGCTGACATCACAGGCCTGGTAGAACCTGTTTATATGTTCTCTTCCTCCTCTCACACTCCCACAGCTTTCTGCTCTGTGCTGTTTCTCTTTCACGGACGTGAATGAGATTCGGTGAATATCCCCTGCAGTCAACAGATGGCACACAAACAGTTTTTTAGTAGGGCTCATACTGCAACACTTTGACCTTGATAAGACTCTTGGCACGTACGAATAAGTACATTCCTTATCAGATTTGTTCATCTGTGCTCTTTGGTTTTAGATTCCTGCTGTAGAGTCAGAGTGAAGAGAGTTCCCTTTTCCCCCCAGTTCAGTGCCATGCTTACCTAGACTTTTGTCTTCTCATTATCTTCACTATATACAGCTGATTGCAGAGAGGTGAATGTCAGTGATCAATAGCACTGAGAGCAGCTCTTTCTGTCTCTGCTGTCTCAGAGTGCAGCGTGAGCATCAGCTGTAGTCAGTGCCTTAATGGTGGTTACTGTAAGTGGGAGGGAAGGGGGGAAATGGCTGTGCTCCAGGGTCTTCCTTTAACGCTGTCCCTTTCTGTCTCAGACTCTTACCGAGCCTGCCATCTTTGCCAGGGAGACCAGCTGCGACTGTCACGCGCCTCATGAGAAGCTCAGCATAGCGCAGGCCCGCAGAGGCACCCCAGGTACATGTTCACCTTTTTCCTGCTTTTTTGTTTTTTTCCTCTACGTGACCACCCCCCCCTCCCCAGTTTTGAAGGTTATACTTTATCAGTTTTCTCTGAATTTTTGCATCTACAGAGCCATGTAAAAAGTATTCACATCTCTTAAACCTTTTCCATATTTTCTCCCATTACTACCACAGACTTCAGTGATGTAGTTCTGTAGTTCAAACCTGTTTTTTATGACCTGAAATTTTTCCTTTCTATAAGTAGTTTCCATTTAATTATCTCTTGAATTATTAATTAGTTCCTAAATTTGTATTTCAGTTCTAATTTAGGCTCCAAATGAATGAATTATTAAATGACTATTATTTGGTTCTTTAAGTGCAGTTATTAAAAAGTAAGTAATATTGTAAAAAAAAGAATTATTAATAAAAAAAAGTCAATATAACCTGAGTAATTGTATTTACTATTATTATTTGTGCATAATCAAGTAGTCCGTAAATCAGACTCTGGCTGGGCAACTCTCTTGTTTTATATTTCAACCCACTGCCTTGAGACAGTAGTAACCCTCTGTTATATGTTGGATCAGTCAGCATTCTTCTGTATTCATCTTTTCCTGTGTCTTGGCTCTTAAAGCTGAACATGTCTGCTGAGTAGGTCATTAATGAAGCTTTTCTTTATATTCTAGAATTGTGCCACTCATGGTAGCAGCTTGTTGGAGTAGCTCTGTTAAGTTAGTTCTGATTTGATCTTTTCGTAGACTTTTGTTTGGTTGAGGCATTGCATGTTTGGAGAACTATTACCTCCAGTTTTGGATGCTGTGCAGCTGGAAGGATTTTTCCCCTCTTCTTTTTTTATTTTTGGACAGTTTTTATGATGCATAACCGTAACAATAAGGTGTTGTTTTTACAACTTGGAGCAGCTGTTTAGCATCTCAAAAGCTTTAATAATACCTGCACTTCAATCCCAAAGCCAAGAAGAACTAAAAAGGAGGCTTCTTAGATGCAGAGCAGGACCAAAGAGCAGTGAGAGAACAAGGAAGTTCAAACCGTCTCTTCCATCGATCATGATGGGCAAAGTTCATATCCCAGACTCCAATGATTTTCTACCCAGCTTTCTAACCATAGGAATTTAAAGAGGAGCTGCAAAAGCAAATGAGGTGGATTAGCAGTGCTTGCTAACAGCTGATTGTGCCATCCAGGACATGTTGCTGTCTGAAAATTGAGCTGTTAGCATGTCATGACTGTCATGAAACTGTACAGATCCTTCGTGCCCACAGCATCATCATCCACAACGACTCTTTGAAGATACTTGGATGACATGAGTTAGGAAAACATTTAATTTTCCTTTGGGACATACAAAGTATTTTTTTATTGAGTTTTACTGCTTCAGATCATAAACTTCTAATCCTTTAGGATATTATCCTGTTTCTCTTGCACATACAATATGCAAATATGGTGTTCACACATGACTTTCAGACTGGAGTGACCTCAATTTAACTACTTGGACTTGGATTACAGATTTCATTCAGCTTCACTAAACTTGAACACTGGGTTCTATTCACAGTGACCGACAGATAGTTACCTGATTGACCATGGCATTTTTTCAAGATTAGTCAGCACGACGGCTCCATGAAGTCAGAGAGTTCTTTCAGAGTTTTTGTCTTTTAGACTGGTAAAGTGTATTTTTCCTACTTTTATGTAAGATTGTTTTGTCATTCCTGTGAATCATTGCCTTAACTCATACTGATTTGCAAATGTAAGATTTTTGCAACCTCTGGGATTTTCTGTCTGAACAGAATAATAGGTTCAGTTTTTGTAGACTGAAGTATAAAAGTTACTTTACCAAATATCTTAAACCGGTAGTTATGGCTAAAACATTTGATATGGATGTAAATTTTGTTTTTCACAAATTCACTGGTTTAGTTCTTATGGTTTCACTGAATTCACCAAGAATTTTCACTGATTCTAGGTTGCAATGGAGAGTAATCAGAGATTAAATGCAATTAATGATAAAAGTTGGTGAAAGCTAGCTCAATCACAAGAATCAGGGTCTGCAACCTTCACAATCTAAAGAAACGTTTTTGTCTTCATTCAAGCTAAGTAAAACTCACTTTGAGCCATAAATGCTACATGACCTTTTGAAAAAGGACAACTTATGTTTTTTAATAAATAACAACTATTGGAGATTTGTTCTTTTAGTTTTTAAGCACCCCCATCTATTTCTATTTTTAGAATAAAGAAAAACCTTTTTTTTAAATGGATTGATCTTCTTATATGGGATGTTAATATTTGTGGAAATAAATTGCTGCCTAAAAACAAAAAAAATCCTAAAGCATATTGCTGGTTTAGTGTGATTCCGTTTTGGAAGTTCAATACAATTTATTCCATTAAAAAATCTGAGAAAGTGGTGATTATTTGGATCTTTGTAGTTTTAAACCAAAGTTATTAAGAACCATTGTGGAAAGTCTAAAGAGCCACTTGCATCTCCAGCACATGTGGCAGACCCACTGGTTTAAATGATCCCATCTGGAGGGCCAACTGATATCACTGTCATTCTGAATGAATCAGAAGAGCAACACCATAACTTAAAGTAGGAGAGCTGTCCTAACTTATTCCTCTCTTCTCAATCAAAGTTACCTCCACGGAAACATGTGCTGCTATCACTTTTAAAAAAGGGCTTCACAGGTGATGATATTGCTACCAGGAAGATAGTGGCCAAATCACTTATCTACCTAATCATCTTCAAGAGGAGGGGTTTAATTGCTCTGAAGGAGGATTCTGGTCGACCATGAAAGTCCAGAAAGTGCCAGGGCCATTTCCTAAGGAGGATTTAACTAAGGGGTTTGGGTTGCCACCAGTTCAGAGCTTGTTTAAGAATGTCAGCAGGCAGATGTGAATTTCTCTTTATGTAGTGAGACAGAGACTTTTGGACTCTGGCTTGGTGTCATGCAGGGTAACAAAGAACTAATACTGACAGGTAGTACCCAGATTTGCCAACAGAGGTCTGGGGTTTCTCTGATGAAGCCCTCTTCTGATTCCTTTCTTCCTGTGTCATGCTAAAAGTGAACCTCGAGAGTTTTGAATAATTTAAAAAGCAGCTGCAGACATTCTCATTTGAATGTCCTTTTCTCCTGATCTTTTTAAATATAAATTTTTTCCTTATTATTTTATACTAATTATGTTTTATTTTAGGGCTGCACAGTGGAGCAGTTGGTAGCACTGTTGCCTTGCAGCAAGAAGGTCCTGGGTTCAAATCCCAGCCTGGAGTCTTTCTGCATGGAGTTTGCATGTTCTCCCTGTGCATGCATGGGTTCCCTCCGGGTACTCTGACTTCCTCCCACAGTCCAAAAACATGACTGATGGTTAATTGGTTCTAAATAGCCCTTTGGCTATGGCTATGAGAGTGAGCATGCAAGGTTGTTTGTCCTGTGTGTCTCTGTGTTGCCCTGCAATAGACTGGCGACCTGTGCAGGGTGGACCCTGCCTCTCACCCAATGACTGCTGGAGATA
Organism: Valencia hispanica; assembly: GCA_963556495.2. NCBI lineage: Eukaryota > Metazoa > Chordata > Actinopteri > Cyprinodontiformes > Valenciidae > Valencia > Valencia hispanica. The sequence goes on from OY747716.1 coordinate 25,140,486, forward strand.
TAGCCACGCCCCCCTCGCAACCCTGCATAGGATAGACGGTATAGGTAATGGATGGATGCTTTAGTTTAACAATATTTTTCAACGTCCTTTAATTAAGTCTCAAAAGGCATGTGAGTCAGAAACAAAACAAAACAAAAATTGTGACAACCTTGAAGCACCGATTATGCAAAAACAGCAAATTTCTGATATCATAGAAAAAAGGTTGACACCTTTGAAACTAATGAAATGTTTATTAATGAACTTCAGTTTACCATCGAAACATCTGGCAAAAAGATCTAAGAAACACGAAGCAGCTCACTTAGTGAAATTTATGTACATATCCAACCTTTTGGCCTTTATTATATCTCTTATTCGTTCTTTTTGTTTTGTTTTCACAACATTACACCTACTGGCTTACTGTGCTAATCTGTAACTGCATTGTTGTTGTTTTTTCAGTCGACCGGCCGGTCAGAGTCTATGCAGATGGCATCTTTGACCTGTTCCACTCGGGCCACGCTCGTGCGCTAATGCAGGCAAAGAACCTGTTTCCTAACACCTATCTCATAGTAGGAGGTAAGACCTTTAACTGAAAGCTACACAAATCGTCCAAACTGATCAAAGCTGTTTGATGTTCATGTGTTTTCTCTCCACTGCCCATGAAACAGTGTGCAGCGATGAGCTGACCCATAAGTACAAGGGTTTCACAGTCATGACTGAACATGAACGTTATGAAGCCCTGAGGCATTGCCGCTACGTGGACGAAGTTCTGAGAGATGCACCGTGGACTCTCACCCCAGAGTTCCTTGAGAAACACAAGGTGCGTTTGTAAGTTTTAGATTTAAACATGCAGGTGTCATGTCCCCAAAACTTGACTTGAAATAAATGTATTCACCATCAATTAAATGGAGTTTACTTTAATATGTTGTGACAGTCGTTTTCCTTAGTTCGAAAAGATTATAAAAAGGGCTTTTGTTTGTTTAGAATTTACTTGCTTCACACCAATATACATAAGTTGTTGATAATCTTTCTGTGTGTTATTATACAGCATGTTGGCTGTTTGATTTCTTATCGCTGATACAGAATGGTTATTATTGTTGGCTAGTGTCCGTAATATGATGAATAGCAATAGGGCCAACCAGCACTGAGTAAGAGCAAAGTCACCATTTAGGAGGACTTCAGTTGATAAGATAACACTGTAAATCTGACTGCAGGATGTTTGAAAGTGGTTATGACCAAACTATCGTCATGTCCTGGGCTACTTAAAACACATTCAGTATCTTAAAAAAGTGCTCAAAGGCCCCCGAACATTTTAACATTTTATTGCATTACAACCATAAAAGGTCAATGTATTTTGTTGGGATTTTAACATAAAGTAGTGCATAATTGTGAATATGAAGGATAGTTATATATTGTTTTGTTTGCATTTTCATTCAGCCCCCAACTATAATACTTTGTGCAGCCACCTTTTGCTGCAGTTACAGCTGCAATGGCTTTGGTCTATGTCTCTACCACCTTTGTCCATCTAGAGACTGGATTTTTTGTTCATTCTTTTTCACAAAATAGCTCAAGTTCAGTCAGACTGAATGGAGAGCATGTGTCAAGTCAATTTCTGAATTTGACAATTATAGGGGTCAAGGGGATAGCACCCATTGACAAGATTCTTAATTGAATTCAGGTCTGGAGCTTGGGTCTAACACATGTTTTTTGATCTAATCTGTTCATTGGAGCTTTGTCTCCGTATGTATGTGTGTCATTGTCCTACTGGTTTGGCTGAACCTCTGCACTAGTCTCAAGTCTTTTGTTTCCTCTAACATGTTTTCTCCCAGGACTGCCCTGAATTTAGCTACCTCCATTTTCCCATCAACTCCTTGTTGTAGGAATGCCTCCCTACAACACAAGAGTACTATCTGCCTTCCTCCTAGCATAGACCTTCTCCCAGCAATGAATGGTTCCTCCTACTGTTCTCCGGTACCACTGCTGCTGTACTTGATGTTGTGATTGTTGTGGCTTTTGTCTTGTTGCTCCCTCCAACACCCTATGCATCTCTGTTTTGCTCCACATTTTCTTAAACACCCTACCTTCGCATTACTCATTGTTTTTTTGTGTGTTTTTTTTTGTTTTTTTTTTATCCCACAGTTTTCCCCCCATTATTTATCACCCAGTGCTTCTACCTAGTTCCGGTCCTGGGGTTCTGCTCTCCCTCTGCCAGCCCCGGGAGGGCCTCGCACTGAGACCCAAGCCTCCTTCATGCTTGGGCAGTGAGCAGGCCCTTCTTTTCAAGGGAACACAGGGAGAACATGCAAACTCCACACAGAAAGGCCCTTTCGCCAACCACACCCAGGGTTTGGGTGCTGATGCGGGAGAACAAACACACCCTCAGCACCCACAGCGTCCCCGGCGCTAATTGAACCCGGGACCTTCTAGCTGTGAGGTGAGCCGCTCTACCAGCTGCGTCACCGTGCACCCTACACTCATTGGTTTTTGCGTATTTGTCAAGACCCCCATTGGTTACTCAAGCCACCAGGTGCTTCTCATTAAGGGAAAGACTTGCATTTCAAATTTAAATCATACAAATAAAACCAGATAAAACACAAACACGAAACAACTGCACAGTTTCACCCTGTGATGTGTCTCATATAGGCTTGTGTCAAAGTGAAAACAGGACTTCATATGACTTTCTTTCATCAATGTCTTTCTTCTGGCCAGAGATGTAAGAGTGCATATCTAATACTTGGCATGTCATCAAATTCTCCCATCTGTGGAGCTGTGGACCCCTGTCACTCATCCAGATTTATCATGGTCCTCTTGACTGCTTCTCTGTCAGTTTAGGAGGACAGCCATGTCCTATTAAAGTGGAGTTGGTGTACCATACTCTTTTCATTTTTGTTTGATGGATGAAATAGTGCTCCTTAAGGTGTTCAAAGTTTGGATTATTGTTTTATAACCTCTCTAATCGCTGCTTTAAACTTCTCCACAACTTTATTCCTAGTATGTTCCTCGGTCCTCATGTTTGCTCATTCCCCAATGTTCCCTAAGAAACCTCGGAGGCCTTCACAGAACAGCTTTAATTATAATGAGGTTCAATTACACACAGGTGGACTCTATTTACCTTAAGTGACTTCTGAAGGAAGTCAGATTTTATTTAAGGGTATCAGGGTGAAGGGGGTAGTATACACTATTTTCCTAAGCACTAGTCTGTGTTGGTGTAAACCCAATAAAATGCATTGAATGTGTTGTAATGTGACAAAAAATGAAAACCCTAATGGAAATGAATACTTCTGCAGCGCACTGTATGAAGTGCAGAACTTAAAAGCCCTCCTTCATGTTCACTTGAGTGTTTTTCAGGTTTTTCTGTCAGTGCTATGTTTTCTGCCAAACAGCACGTGTTCTTTGGTTGTTTCTCAGATCGATTTTGTGGCTCATGATGATATCCCGTACTCCTCAGCAGGAACTGAGGACGTTTACAAACACATCAAAGAAGCAGGTCTGGTGGTGATCTGCAGGGATAATCAAATCATGTTGCACATTTCATCACTAAACAAGGATCCGGCTGCAATACAATTCTGTTTGTTATCTTCCTCTGTTTACCAGGGATGTTCGTGCCAACACAACGGACAGAGGGGATCTCCACCTCTGACATAATTACCAGAATTGTCAGAGACTATGACGTCTATGCCCGACGCAACCTGCAGCGTGGCTACACAGCTAAAGAGCTCAACGTTAGCTACATCAACGTAAGAAACAGTTGCAGAACGGTGACCAAACTTCCCTGGAGATGACTCTATGTGGAAAATGAACACCAGGATATACAATATGAGAGTGGGTTAAAAGAAAAAAAATATTTGGAATTCCTTGGCTGTCTTTTATTTATATAGTATATCAATACTTTTATTTAAGTATATATTGATATACATGTATTCAATCAGAGAAAAATAATGATACTGACATGGTAGGTCTTTTCGTGTGTGTACTGTTCACACTGCTCTAAAAGTCTTCCTTAATAAACTAAGTGAAATGTGTAAAACCTTCAGGGTCAAAAGGTTATTGCCCATTCTCAACAGTTTGCCAGTCCAACACAGTGCCTCATTCCCTAATATTATTTTCCTTTCTCCAAACATTTGATTATTGGGATTGGTGGACATCCCTCACCCTATATCATTCTAAGGAATCCTGAAAGATCTTTTTGTCTCGCCTCCTAATGGAGCTTTCCATGTCATCTCAGTTTTTTAGGACAGAAAGACTACATTTTTAATAGTTTGGGCTTCCTCAAGCAATTATGTCTTTCTGACACTTTCAATTAGCTTTCTTAAACTTTTTTTCCCCTGTAGGAGAAGAAATATCGGCTACAGAACCAGGTGGATCGCATGAAGGAAAAGGTTCGAAATGTCGAAGAAAAGAGCAAACATTTTGTTTACCGCGTGGAGGAAAAGAGTCACGATCTCATCCAGAAATGGGAAGAAAAATCACGAGAATTTATTGGTAACTTCTTAGAACTGTTTGGACCTGATGGGACATGGGTAAGTCAAGCATGGTACTATGTATTGTTTCAACAACAAAAAAAGGGAGGTAGATATCCAGAGCATTCATCTGAAAAATGTAAACCTTCTGTCAATAACTTATAGATTTTTCGAAATTAATCTGTTATTGTTTTGTGTGGAATTTTGAGAAATTGACAGAACTTAGACACTGCTATTTGCCATGTCAATTGGCAGATAAAGACGTGTAAGAAGCAGTAAAAAAAATTAATCTTACATGCAGTAGAATTTTCTCGCACTGAAAATTATAAATAAATCCACGTTTTAATTTGAGTACAATTACTTTGTTGTCTGTTTTTGTTGGCTATGATGTTTATAATCTAAATTGTGACCTTTCAACTACCTCAGATGAAGCCCAAAATCAACCTGTTCCTATCGGTACTTGTTAAATGCAGAGGTGTCGAAGTCCAGTCCTCAAAGGCTGATCTCCTGGATGTGCTAGCATGTTCCTGTTCCATGACGGCTTCTTTAAATGGCTGAATTAGCTCCTCAGCATGTCATCAAGCTCTGCAGGAATGTGTTAATGAGCCATTCATTTCAGTCAGGCTTGCTAAACCAGGGAAAAATCTAAAACATGCAGGACATCAGGCCTTAAGGATTGGTTGGGGTTCACCGGTGATTTAGGTGGAAACTTAACAAGCAAGAGCTGAAACAGAAAAAGAAGCCAGGAGAGTGTATTCATTTTTTAGAACATCAATACTGTTGTGTTTACTCATCAGAATTTGTTCTCAGGACTTTAGGTCTGCTTTGTGTTAGCAAATCATAATCCAAACAACAGACTAGACAATCGGCATCACCTTAATTTTTTTTCTTCTGCTTTTGAACAGAAGCAAGTGTTTCAGGAACGCAGCGGTCGGATGCTGTCCTACGCTCTGTCACCCAGAGAATCGCCCTGCAACAGCCCTCCACGTGAACTTTCCCCCCTGCGCTCCCCCTCTCCTCCGTCACCCCCTGCCCGCTGGTACAACGCCCGTCCCTCGCCCCCCAGCTCCCCCAAAGGAGCAACTGCCTTGATGAGCAGCATGAGTGAAGGCGATGAAGACGAGAAGTAGACTGATGCAGACAGAAGCGTTTCACTTCACGGTACACTGCCTGGGAAACACCTCACCAAAAAACACTTGTCTTCAAACAGGAAACAGAACCAGGTTTTCTCAAAGACGTTGCGGATTTGCAATGCCAACATCGATCCGGGGAACTTTGGTACGGACCTGCAAAGCTATTGAAAAAAGCCATCATTCTCTGGAGAACCAAGCAGACAAAATGGTGAGATGTGAAGACGAGGATGTGGATTTATTGTACGTAATCAATGTCACCATTTTTACACAAGGACAAGAATCCTGTGCAATATCTGTAAAGAGGACTTGCTTTGGATCGTCCAGAACTTATACAGAAACTCAAACAGCTTGCTGATAATATCACTGGATTGTTTCTTGTCCTGCTTTTGGACCTTAGGCCCACTTTGTAAGATGCCAGCCTTTAATCATTTTCATTCTATATTGCCCTGCACTGAGAGCTTAGAATAGCAGAAAGGACACAGTGGGCAACCCAAAGACATTGCTATTACTAGTTTGCACCATTTGTGTTTATGTGATGGCCCAAAAAAGCTAAAACTTCACTGATGAAATAATTTTGCTTTTTAAAAGAAATAAGATTAAAATTAAAATTCTGCATTCACAAATTTGTTGGCACCCCTGGTAAAGATGTGTCAAAAACCCTAAAATGAAATCATCTTTTTTTGCAGTAGCTTCATTTCACAATCAAAACATTTGGATAATCCAGCCTTTAATTTGACTATTTATTCAGAGAGGAGTAAATCCCATGTTAATTGTTTTCAAAAGAACAACTGATGGCATGATATTTGATACCACTCTTCTTTGTACAACCCTGTTTTCCATTAAGAAAGCATGTATTCTTCTTATTCCATAAAGCTTCACAAGGCTGTAGCATACACACAGAGAAGGGTTATTCCTCTTTGTATAATCTCTTTAAGCAAAGTCCTGGGTCTTCCATAATGTTTCTAGTCTTTTGATCTCATCCCAGTGGTTTCTATAGGTTTTAGGTCCAGGCGCTAAGATGAGCATAAAAGAGGGTTGATTTTGTGTCTGGGAAACCATTTCTGTATCAATTTGGCTGTGTGTTTCGGGTTATCTTCTTAATTTAATTTTTCTTGTTGAGTCCATCTGTATTTATTAAAATTGTTTGAAAGAGTTAATGATGCCATGTACTCTAATAACGCTCCCAAAGCCTTTGGAAGGGAAACAAGCCCATAGTATGATGGTTCCTCCACCTCATTTAAAAGTAAAAATTATGGTTTTTAGTATATTCTCCTTTGTTTCACAACAAACCCACCAATAGTGTTAGTCTCAGTTAAGATCCATATAGGGTTCCCAAACAACCTGTTGGAAAGAACACCATTTTTTATGGTTGTTATTGAGACTTGGTGACACAAAGATGCCACCCTTTGCTACAGTAGTAAATACTTTTTTTTAGTCATCTAACTGTGCTCCTCGTACCCGAGGCCAAGAAAAGTATGGATCCTCATCCTAGTGGCTAGGAGAAATAGATATTTGTCTCATGCCATTATTATGCATAAGGGAAACAGAAACTCACAAATTGCTCAGAAATTTCTAGAAACTCTGGGAAGCCTAAAAAAAGTGTAACATAGAGTGGCTTGCAAAAGTATTCGCCCCCCTTGAACTTTTCCACATTTTGTCACATTACAGCTACAAACATGAATCAATGTTATTGGAATTCCACGTGAAAGACCAATACAAAGTGGTGTACACGTGAGAAGTGGAAAGAAAATCATACATGATTCCAAACATTTTTTACAAATAAAAAACTGAAAAGTGGGGTGTGCGTAATTATTCAGCCCCCTGAGTCAATACTTTATAGAACCACCTTTTGCTGCAATTCCAGCTGCCAGTCTTTTAGGGTATGTCTCTACCAGCTTTGCACATCTACAGACCGAAATTCTTGCCCATTCTTCTTTGCAAAACAGCCCCAGCTCAGTCAGATTAGATGGACAGCGTTTGTGAACAACAGTTTTCAGATCTTGCCACATATTCTCGATTGGATTTCGATCTGGACTTTGACTGGGCCATTCTAACACATGGATATGTTTTGTTTTAAACCATTCCATTGTTGCCCTGGCTTTATGTTTAGGGTCGTTGTCCTGTTGGAAGGTGAACCTCCGCCCCAGTCTCAAGTCTTTTGCAGACTCCAAGAGGTTTTCTTCCAAGATTGCCCTGTATTTGGCTCCATCCATCTTCCCATCAACTCTGACCAGCTTCCCTGTCCCTGCTGAAGAGAAGCACCCCCAGAGCATGATGCTGCCACCACCATATTTGACAGTGGAGATGGTGTGTTCAGAGTGATGTGCAGTGTTAGTTTTCCGCCACACATAGCGTTTTCCATTTTGGCCAAAAAGTTCCATTTTGGTCTCATCTGACCAGAGCACCTTCTTCCACATGTTTGCTGTGTCCCCCACATGGCTTGTGGCAAACTGCAAACGGGACTTCTTATGGTTTTCTTTTAACAATGGCTTTCTTCTTGCCACTCTTCCATAAAGGCCAACTTTGTGCAGTGCACGACTAATAGTTGTCCTATGGACAGATTCCCCCACCTGAGCTGTAGATCTCTGCAGCTCGTCCAGAGAACCAATGGGCCTCTTGGCTGCATTTCTGATCAGCGCTCTCCTTGTTCGGCCTGTGAGTTTAGGTGGACGGCCTTGTCTTGGTAGGTTTACAGTTGTGCCATACTCCTTCCATTTCTGAATGATTGCCTGAACAGTGCTCAGTGGGATGTTCAAGGCTTGGGAAATCTTTCTGTAGCCCAAGCCTGCTTTACATTTCTCAATAACTTTATCCCTGACCTGTCTGGTGTGTTCTTTGGACTTCATGGTGTTGTTGCTCCCAACATTCTCTTAGACAACCTCTGAGGACGTCACAGGGCAGCTGTATTTGTACTGACATTAGATTACACACAGGTGCACTCTATTTAGTCATTAGCACTCATCAGACAATGTCTATGGGCAACTGACTGCACTCAGACCAAAGGGGGCTGAATAATTATGCACACCCCACTTTTCAGTTATTTGTAAAAAGTATTTGGAATCATGTATGATTTTCGTTCCACTTCTCACGTGTACACCACTTTGTATTGGTCTTTCAAGTGGAATTCCAATAAAATTGATTCATGTTTGTGGCTGTAATGTGAGAAAATGTGGAAAAGTTCAAGGTTGGCGAATACTTTTGCAAGCCACTGTAAATAACAAGGTTGCCTTGGTTATGATTACTTTAAAGAATTGAATATTGTCGATACCACTATAATTGTATCTCTGGTGCTTTTTCTTATAAATCTCTTTTTGAGGTCACGCTGCTGCAGCAAACCCTTTTACTTTGAGGCTTATTAAACATGTTTACCAGGAGTGTCAACTAGTTTTTCTGCATCTGTATCATTTATTGTGCAAAACATTCTTTTACTCTTTGGGATATGATGATGTCAGTTGCCCATGAAAACTCAGATGATACTTGAACTGTGTAAACATTAAAGCTCACCATGTTCCACCTTGTTGCTACCTTTAGAAACTTGCTTAATATCTGTTTAACTCAGGTTTGCTTGCCCATACCAGACCAGTGCAGAAGATCTTCCATCACAACTAAATTAGAACTTTAATGCAATGTAGACACAGCAAATGTCCCCGTATGCACTATGTAAAAACGTTAAAATTGTCTTTTTTTTAGTCACTATTGTCCAAAACGCTTAACATGTTAATAAAAATCTAGATCAGAATGTATATTACCAAACGTGTCATTCTTTCATCATAAGGCTGTAGCATAAAAACAGGACAGATGGACCACACAAGAGTTTTCTTTATTGTCAGGTTTGACAGTTTTTACTGTTAAGCTCATGCTGACTGACAAGATGAAGCTACTGTTGAATGTGGCATTATTGGTCTATCTTGCATACAAATATATCCTTTAAGCAATTTGTACAGGAGGATGGAAAACACAGTGATCAATCCACACACTATATGTACAGCATACACATTAGGTTTATCTGCTATATATGTCATATTCTCTGAAATAGATAAAGTAGATGCTTTGATGACAGCAGAGGTTTACAACAACTGAGCTCGAAAACAGAAGACCTTCTGCGTTGGGTATGGTTTTAAATCAAAATGTTCATTTTAGGACTGGTCTAAAGGGAAGACTTTAACATTTACCCACACATTTAATGCTATTCAATAACACAGCACTTCTTTTACAGCCGGTGTCACCGAGCGTCCCTCAGTTTGACTGGCAGGTTTCAAAGGCATTGGCAGTGGTGAAATGCGGAGCATCTACAGGATGTGGAAGCTTTTCCAACACTGAATTCTTCTTTCATTTCACTTCAGATGAAGCTAAAGGAGATGAGAGAAGGAAACCACTTCAGACAGATGAAACTCCCCACGATCTCCTTTTAAAGCGATAGGTCAGAATTGTTGAAGGGATGTTCTGTAAAAAGGTTATACGCAGTTAATATTTTAAAGTGCAGTAGAACTCTATTGGGGTCCTTATTTTGTATAAACACAGATTGATTGGTACGAGAGGTGTTGAGACTTCTGCTGTCTTATAACAACTTCACTCTCTAAAATGCGATACTACATATAAAACTATATATAATGCTTTGAGCCTTTAAAACATCTTCATGTTTGCGTTTGATGGTGATTTACACAGAAGCAGATTTTTTCCGTAGAGTATATCTGAAATTTTTGAAACAAAATGCAGCTTGGACCGCTAAAATATCTAAATCCAATGCTATCTGACACACTAGTGGGTGGAGTTTGTAAAGCAGCCAATCCAGCAGCACCATTCCATTTCCCTGGCGGTCATTCGTCAAACTCATGAGAGCAGAAACTAGGAAGACCATGGATGTTAGCTTCTCCAGTTGTGCTAAGACGGTTTCCACTGTGCGTATCAATGCATAATAAAGTATAACTGGCAGCTGAGCAATGAAAATAGGCAGTTTTACATGTTTTTAAAGGGGTTTCAAATATTCGCAGATTTCAGCTAATTGCGGGCAGCTGTGGTCCCTGAGCCCCACAAACACCAGGCGTTCACCGGATAAGAGAACAAATTTTATATCAGGTTAAGTTGATGCTTTCTTACTGATTTATACCCTGCTTTACGTTTCTATTAGGTAGATACTCTGCAAGTGCTTTGCATGTTCTGTTCTTGGCACGTGCTTCCCTTAGGAACAGAACTGGTGGCGCACTGCCTCCGAACTACATTTTCTGTGTAAATATTAATTTCTGTGTATATAAACACCAACTGCAAAGATTACTATGGTTTAAACGTTAATAGAGTGACGTTGATTTATAAAATTGTGTTAAAATTGAGACTTTAGTTGTGTTAATGTGGCAAGTCCTCTCGAACAGATTGGCTTCAGCCTCCATGACCAACTGGATAGTAATCTAGATTTTTACTAAATGCTGACACACCAAGAGAGTTACCTACTGCAGGTAATATATTAACTGTGCATAACCCTCCAACATAACCTCACTTGAAAAAACAAACAAAAAAACTGAACTATCCACTCAGCACACGAGTGCAAGGCTTGCCCGATGTGAAAATGAAGTGTGTTCTTTTCTGTAGCTTCTAAACTTCCAAAGCAGGCATCTGAAATTTGACTTCGTATTCCTTGACTGATATCTGAAGTTACTGGATTAAACCATTTTAAAATAAAAAAAATATGACAGACTTAATAAAGTGCTAGAAAGTTCCCCAGGGAAATAAGTGGGCAAACCTAATGGACTATTTAGTGCTCTGAGATATTCCACAATCCAGAGTCTTGACAATTTTAACATATTTTCCACTTTAAGGTTCTCCAAACACCTATCTTTGTGTGACATGTGGCTTTAAAAAAATAAAAAAAATAACAGAACATAAATTAATGTTCAAATTATCACTAAAATTTAAAAAGCAAATCAACAACAGCAACTTCTACAGTATTTCACTTTAACTCATCATAGGAAAACACAAAACATTGTTGGAAATTTACAAACTTTGTTCAAACTCCTTCAGAAGACTGTAGGGATCAGCAATAATTCAAGTGAAACTCAAAGCCAACCGGATGATGCCAAAAAGCAGAGTTAGGATAACCGGTCCAAGCAGCGAGCCTGTTGTTTATCCTCCACAGCAGCATGAAAATAAGACATGCAGAACAGCATCCCTTGTTCAGGTGCTACAGGTCCATTAATTTGTATGAACATTATTACATTAAATCTTGCTGGTGTTGGTAAAGCTACTCAGCGCACAATGCTGGAATGGCAGTGCATCATATACATGCCTCATTTGGTCCTTTTAGTAGTTAATCTAGGTTGCAAGCAGGAGCGTCTGATGAGCGGTAGTACTTTTAATAATGGCCTGTGGCTGGGTAATCTTGGACAATGAAGCTAAACAAGTCAAATATAAACAAAATATTCTGACTACTTTCATTAGTTTTCGCCTCCCTTTAAAACTGTTCAAGTTCCAGTAGGGCCTTGAAGGCATATTTCTAAAAACACCAAACATACAGCAAGTTTCCAGAAATAAGGCTTTCTTTCATAAATATAAACACAAAGTTCCTTTTAACATTTAACCCTGACTAAAACTTTAAAAAGTGCAATCCAAAAAAAAGTATTTGCCACTGCAATAACAAACTGGCCTAATGGTGCATTTCATCAAGAGTGTTTCACAAAGAACAGTAATGAAACCTCCTCCTCTTCTCATATGCACTGAAACCCAACCCCAACCTGACCCAGCCTGTGTTTTGAGAGAAAGAAACAGCATACAAGCCTATACTGAAGCTGAGAAAGAGACTCAATCAGCAGAGGGTGGCTTATCTAGCCACAGTGAATAAGAGCTTGGTCAGAAAACTGCATGAGAAAAGAGGTAAAGATAGGAGTGTTGCAACAAATTTAACTTTAACAAAAGAAATTGTCAGAATTTACCTCTGGGGTTAAATACATTGCAGCTACAATATCAAGGAGGTTCATTTCTAACTCTGTTCTGAGCCACAACAACAAAAGCTACGCTAAGGAAGGTTATTGCAATTGGGTGCAAATTTAAATCCAGGTCACAACACCCTAACAAACCTTTCACAAGTGCAATGTAAAAGCAAGTCCCATCCCGAGCGAAGCTTTTATCCACGGGCAACATTTTAGCGTTCATGCTCCAAACAGAGAGCAGCCATTTTGGCTCCCAGCAGGGGGGGCTATGCTTGCAAGCCAGGCAGAGTTATCTGTTGGCTTTGTATGTGGACTTGCTGGCATCACGGGGCTCCTTGCTGGGGTTGCTCCAGTCGTCCGCTTCGGGGCTGGTCTTGTAGTGCCGCCAAGCTGACTTGTTGAATACAGGGAGGCGCTCAAAGGACTCACTGGAGAGAGCCTTTAAATGAGGAAAACAAAATACGTTTACTGAAAACTTGTATTTAAAAACGGAATAGCTGTCCAAATGTAAATACTGTTGAGAATTAGAAGAAAGAGACTTAGCAAAAGCTGAGGTGAAAATGTTTGCATGATAACTTTATTTGTTGGCATGCAGACCATTCAAAAGTTATTTCATTTAAGTACAAAAAAGACTATTCATGGTGTAAAAAAAACCGCGTGAACAATATTTGAATCTCACTGCTAAACACTGGTTTGCCAAAACTCAATATTGATAAAAGATTTGGCAAACATTTAGGCTGAATCAACTAGTTAAACTGTGTCAGAAGTGACTCTTGAGTCTAAGGAGACATTTTCAAAGTTAAGAAAGGAGAGACAACTCCAAACTGTAAATAAGTAATTAGGCTCATAACATGAATATATTGTCGGGGGGGAAAAAGGTTTTTAGGAATTTGACTCTTTATCAAGAAAGGTCTGTCGGAGACTCACATGTTTTGGAGTCGGCCCCTAGTGGCCCATAAGAAGTTTTACACTTCAAATTTACTTACTGGTTGGATGTGTCAGAGCCTGTGTCCATGGTTCTAATTTTCATCCTGTTTCTATTTCCCATACAGGCATACAAGCAGCAAGAAATCCTAAAATTGGCCTGTTTGCACATTTAGCTCTCTAAAACCACAGGCTGTCATTTTGGGTTCATACAAACAGCATCCAGGCTCTGATCTTGAGAACATAAAAAGCCAACAATGCTTTTATCCCCGTTTCGTTTTTTTTTTTTTTTTTTTAGGAAACTTCATAAAAGTTTCTCCTTCCTCTTAAGTTAAACAGAAACCTATAATCATGACATCTTCTGATAGACCTTTCACAAAGAATGAACTGTATTCTCAAAATATATTCCTAAAACACAAATACTACTGCACATCTGGCTGGCTCATGTTACCTTCAGGTAGATGACAGCGTCCGTGCCCACTCCCTCCATGGAGTAGAGCTTCAGGTCCCCCTGGAAGTATCGAGCATAGAGCCGGGAAATTGGCAAACCGTAACCAAAACCAGCCTGGAGTAGGAAAGAAAAAATAAATCATCTAAATGTTAACTTTATTTAAAAAAAAAAGTGAATAAGCTAAGAGAAGCTTTGATAAACAGAGTCAAAACTGGATGCAGATCTGATTTTGTGAGTGGGTGTACCAATGGGACGGCTCCTGGCTCCAGGCTGGGCGTCGGGGCAGTGGAGTACATGTAGTTAAAGAGACGGTCTATCTTCCTCAGGGGAACTCCTCCTCCTTTGTCACTGATCTGAAGAGTTGGAGATGATGAGGCACATACACAAAAAGGTCAGATGTCACTAAATATTTCCATAATGATTTATGTGTAGGTCTGTTTACCTTTATTGAGAGATCCTCATTACCCAGAGTGACTCTTGCCTTCACTGGCGGCAACCCTTCTTTACTGTTTTCATAAAGCTCCACTGTTGCTCTCATCGAGTTCTGCAAATACCCAAAAAAAGTCTATAACTTGAGCTTAGGGGGAGTCTTCCCAGAAAATCCAGCCACTGTACATTTCATTACATTAATAGAGAAGAGACAGATGGACAGCTCACCTTGAAGAGCTCAAACAACATGTGGAACAGATGCGAGGGCACGTACACCACCTGGATGGGCTTCTTCGGAGCCTTCACTGGAAAACAAAAGAAAGAAACTATTTACCACACAGAAAGCCGGTTCTTAGGAAGTCAATGACAGAGGGAACACTTTAATCACTATGGAGCTAAATTCGGATCAACAGAACACATGCTTTAGTCTAACATGTGTATCGTAGATTAAAAGAGGCACAGAGTGTAATGCACAAAAGCACTCTCTTACTGTTGAACTCTTCAATCTTGAGCTCGGGAGCAGCTAAGTAGTACTTCTCACACAACATCTTGGCAGTGTCATAGGCATCTAGTAAAAGAGCAAAAAACAAAAAAGGTTGAGAACAGAGCAGCTGAATGTCCATTGTTTATATTTGTAGTGCTGTTTCAGGTCACTAATGCACCCACTGTCCCGTCCCAGTTCACTCAGAGTGCAGCTTTGATACATGAGGCTGAAATGTGTTTGAAACTAGCCATGATCTATGAATGTCTGTGATGGTGGAAGCGACTCATTTCTTAGAAATTCTACACGCTCAGGAAGCCTGAGATGTTTTAATACAAGCTCAGGTCAGGAGGCCACATTCATACTTCCCACTGAGAGCAGCCTGAGAAAGACAGACAAAGACAACCAGAGGCAGCTGTGGCTCAGGTGGTGCAGCAGGTTGGAATAATTGCGAGGCTGGCGGTTAGATCTCCGGCACCTCAGGCAAGAAGCCGTGTCTTGGTATTTGTGTGGGATAGTAAAGGAAGATAATTAAGAAACAACATCACAGAGTAGCTTGATATACAAAACACGGGTTCAAGTTAGGTACACAATTTAAAAGAAAATAACTTCACAAAAGGCATCAAATTATCTCCATCCTCACCACATACACAACTCTGCATCAGATTTTTAAATACCCAAGGAGACAGGGCCAACACATTTTAAAAGCATTTTTGGTCGAATTCAGTTTTTAAGCATGGATGAGGAATAATCATGCTTCAGAGCTTTGCTAATGCCAGCTACAGAGGAAATATGATACTGACAGAGGATAAGCTCAGTCAAATATCAGCCAACGTTAAAGGTAAACAGACAAGGTTTGTAAAAGAAGCTAATGAGAGCCTGGCTTCTATAGCTGTGTTGAATCCAAGAGAAAACAAAGGACTTGAACCATTTTCTTGCATTAGACTTATAACATACTCAAACTACGGCAGTAAAAAGTGCAGCTCACGCATTTGTGTTTACTGAAGTAGGTGTCTTTTGGGGCCGCTGCGTCATGTCCTTGCACCTTGAAGCAGAGGCTTACAGCGGTGCTTTGTCCTAATATAGTCCCAAGTCTAAATCGGCTCCTGTAATTCCTTCGTGTTACTTATTATTTTCATTTGCAAATAAATATGATTATTGAGGTCACCAGGAATAATTAGGATCATCATTGAGTAATTTTTATGACTTTTGCACGCGAAATGCTAGCTCTTACTATTCACGTACATTGTTTATGCTGAGCTAAAGCAAACGGACTGCAGTCAGATTAGGAGAATGACTGGGCTGGTTACAAAATACTTTTTCCTCACTTATCTAACTCTGGGGAATATGGCAACAGACAAAATTTCACATAGGGATGGACTATCCCTTCAATACTGATGTATTTAAAAAATGGAAGAAAGGAAAAGTCAATTTTTTCACTATTTGACTAACTAATTACCAATCAAACCAATCGGGAGAAAATTTATTCCATCATGGACCGATTAATTGGTGTATCTCCACTGATATAAGACTACAGATATTATTCTAACAGCTGTAGGTAGAGGTGATGCTACATACATCATGTGAGATGTTTGGTTTTAGATCATTATATTAATATCATAATGCTGTGGTATTTGGAGAGAATCTAAACCTAACGTATGCCTCGTTCTGATAGGAACACAAGGTACAAACTTAAAGCTTCTGCTCTTGGCTTCATATTCGCTGATCTAAACATCCAGAAAACAGCTTTGGAAGTAACTCAGAAATGAGTTTACAAGCTGTAACATTTGCCAGGGGGATAACAGTGCTCACTAACCACATAGTGTGCCCAATCTTTCTCTTGTATGCTGCAAAGAAACTTGAAAAAAGGAGGCGAACTTTACACATGGTGGAAAGTTTGGTTAATTTCTTTTTTTTTAACTGAAATCTTTGCCAAAACAACTTTTCTCTCCTATATTTGAGGAGACTCAGGACTCTGGATGTTCTCTCTAGCCACATCTGGAAGGACTTTCCATGAGGTCCACCTGGTTGTGTTGCCTGCAGTGCCTCTTTTCCTGTTTAGCAGCTACATAACACGGTTCTTGAGAAGCAACAACAGAACTGTTCAAAAAGGAGGTGCAAAAACGCATAGTCCACTAAGATTTTAGATTTCATTTTTATATAAGGTTTTTTGGAAATATGTTCAGTAACTGATTAAATACTAATCAGCAAAAATCTACATGTTTATTAAAAAGCACTTTCCATAAAAATTCTGAAGAAATTAGCTAGAAGAGAACAAAAAAGTTAAACCACAAACAACAAAGTGTTTCAACTAAAAGAAAATACTTAAATTATAGTTTCGCTTTTTTCTAACGTAATGCTTCCAACATAGAATGTAATTACAGCTTGATTTTGACCAAAGCTTGGATGGAAGACATCATGTATTTTAAGAAACTGCTCACGGGCATGTGGGCCTCGGTTGTAAAAACCAACAACAGTCCTTGAACTCACCACTAACAACTTCAGCCACATTGCAGGTGGGATCGATGCTGCCGATGTGTTTCGGATGGGCAGGGTTAGTGTCGTTGCCGAACAACAGAGCTGGACACAAACACAAAGGAGAAATACGACTATAGCTGGACCTAACGAGGACTTGAAACAAACGCCGCTGTGGGACTTACTGTGTTGGTTGATGAGCATGCGGAAAGAGATGCGGTTGGTGTAGAAGCGGTCGAGGAAATACTGGATGTTGCTGCTGATGAAGGGGTCAAAGCCAAACTTCTCCTTGTACTCGATGACCCCCTGAGCCATGGTGGGGACAACATCGTTGTGACGGTTTCGGATGTCGATCAAGATTTCCAGGAAACTAAACAAAATGAAAGAATAAAACAACCTTTCGTTAGTCCAAACTCTTTCAAATCCACTTAAGTTTGGTTTTAATGTTAATCAAATGATAAATAAAAATCACAAAAATACGCTGTGGATTTGTATTTAGCTCCCCTGAGTCAATACATTGTAGAGCTACCATTTCTCTGTAAAGGCAGCTACAAGTCTTTTAGAATATGTCTAATTGCCACATCTATACTCTGAGGTCTTGTATGAAGACTATTGATGGACTGTAATTTTCCAGTACTGCCACAGACTCCCAATTAGATTTGGGTCTTGACTTTGTCTGACCCCTTTTATTACATAAAGATGCTTTCATCTGAACCATTCAGCTGTTGTGCTGGCTGTGCGTTTACAGTTGCTATCCTGCTGGAAGGTAAAACTCCACCTTAAGTCGTCTGCAGATTAACAGGTTTTATCTTCAACTCTGACCTTTCTCCTTGCCCCTGCTGAAAACATCCCCATAAGAAGATGCATTCATGTTTAACAATAGGGGTTGGTGTATCCAGCATGATGACTATTAGTTTCCACTTGTGCAATTTTAATTTTAGTCTCATCCGACCAGAGTACCTTCTTCCACATGTTTGGTGTGTTCCCTACATGTCTTGTAGAAAACACACCTCTCATGGCCTTCTTCCGATACAACAATAGCTTTCTTATTGTCACACTGCAATAAGAGGCCAGATTTTTGGAGCGCACATTCAGCCGGAGCTGTGGATCTCCGAAGCTCCTCCAGAGTTACCTAAGCCCTCCTTGCTTTTGTTTTATCTATGATTTATGTGACACCCACAGAAAATCTGTAGCACTGCATTTTATTTAGGGGTACAAGATGAAAGGGGGATGCATACAATTCACTTTCACGCTTTTTTATGCAAAATAATCTTGAAAAACATCCACTATGCACTACTTTGTGTTGCTCCATCGTTTAAAATCCCAATAACATGTAATGTGACAAAATGTGTTTTAATGTAATGAGTACAACTACTTAGAATCCAATTCCATTCAGATCAGATCCTTCTGTCATATCTTTACTGGAAGAGAATCAAACAAAGTAGAAAACTGCCCAGGGAGAGCAAGTATTAACTTAATGTTTCTGCTGAGTCATTGTCAACAAGCTGTTCTTGGAGTTAAGCCAGTGTTTCTCAAACTTTTTTTTTAATCATTCTCCACTTTGGACAAAGGAGCATACACAAGCCCCCCCCTGCTTTTATCGCCCCAAAAGAATGGTGACCATCCCTGATTTTTAAAGTGTTTTATTTATTTAAATAGCCGAGTTAGTCTACAAGTTTTTAAGGGTATGAATTAGTTGGAAAAAGGGGTCGCGCACTGGTATAAAACCAGCTCAGAAATATATGCTGTCAGTAGTTGCTACATGTAGAACTTCAGCTCACAGTTGGAGAAAATAAAAGTTGTAGTTTTATCACAAATCTTAGTAGTTTTATCACAAAGCTTTCAAAAATACAAAATAACATAAAAATAAAAATAAATAAAAAGCAAGATACTCATCCCTGTATTTCCTCCGTGGTTGACCGTGTGACTTCTCTTACTCTGAAACGTTCCCTGATCTTTTTAGATATTTGTACATTTTGAAGATGGAATCTCTGATAATGCGACTACTTCAGCTTGTTTTGTTCTGCTGCGATATATTCCAACGTTAAACTCCCAGCCCGATGTTCCAGGTCCCGGTTCTGTTTACAATAATGATCACAATTGCTAATTTATTTGAATGCGTTTCATTTTGTGAGAGGGGACAGTTGGTAGATTTAATTTACAGTGCAGTGAAACATTCACAATGATAGAATCTAGGGGGGCAAAACTATTTAAATCCCGTTGATGTCACGCCCCATCTGCAATACCTCTGCGCCCCACTAGTGGGGCTCGCCCCATAGCTTGAGAAACACTGAGTTAAGTTCACAATGCAGACAGGCCTATCCCTATTCCTGCGTGCGTTTATCAGTCATGCATGGCTGTTTATCAGACGGGGTATTGTTATGATATCAACACACACAGTTACACACACAGTTACCCACACAGTCAGGGCAGATATATGAGCACTAAGGGAATCAGCTCCAGAGGCAATGTTTCAACTGCTACCTCGAAAACTCACTAGAAGAGAGCTGGCTGCTTCAGAAAGGTCCACAAACTGTTAATACATTCTTTACCTTTTTAAATCATAAAGTCAATATTCACTCACTCATTTAAAGTATGAGGGTCCTCTGGCTTCCTGTTCTCGTAATCTAGCAGCTCCACGAAGCTCTGCATGTACCTAATCAAATCAAACAGAGGCCAAAAGTCAACTTTTACACCCTGCAAATCATAAACTTTATGGTCTGGAACCCGACCCCCAAGAAAACAAAAGAAGATGTTACCACTTCTGGACCAGTCTGACAGAGGGCTGGCTGAGCAGCTTATCAGGAAGCAGGTTGACTTCTCTCATGGTGTTGGCCAGCCGCACTGGCAGCTCCTTGCGCAGGAACATGTAGGATGTTTTTTCACATGCATTCTCCCGGCCTGAACAGGGGGGGAAAAGATGCATTTATTAGTGTTGACTTTAAAGTTATCAAATTGGGAATTATCGGTTTTAGAGTTTGCAGCGCTTTTGTGCGAACAAAAAGCTTCCAAAATAACAAATTCCATCTTTCCTGTAGAAGACTCTGGATCTAAACCACCTGGAAATGGTTCCTTCAAATTCCAGGTTTCCAATTATCTGCTGCATAATGCCTGCTTCATGGCTAATTAGGCACTTTATCAAGCTTGGACCAATTAACTGGCCAATCACTACCAAAGTAGACATTCAGGAGAGAATCCTTAAAGAGACAGAAGCAAATATTAGAGTGATTGTTTTTAAATCATGTAAACATACTTTGTTATGACCTATATCTAACCTTCCTTTCTTATCCAAAATCCTTGAGAAAATAGTTGCTGATCAAGTATGTGAGCATCTAAACAGTAACAACCTGTATGAATAATTTCAGTCAGGTTTTAGAGCTCATCATAGCACTGAAACAATTTTTACAAATAAATAACTGAAAAGTGGGGTGTGCGTAATTATTCAGCCCCCTGACTCAATACTTTGTAGAACCACCTTTTGCTGCAATTACAGCCACCAGTCTTTTAGGGTATGTCTCTACCAGCTTTGCACATCTACAGACCGAAATTCTTGCCCATTCTTCTTTGCAAAACAGCTCCAGCTCAGTCAGATTAGATGGACAGCGTTTGTGAACAACAGTTTTCAGATCTTGCCACAGATTCTCGATTGGATTTAAATCTGGACTTTGACTGGGCCATTCTAACACATGGATATGTTTTGTTTTAAACCATTCCATTGTTGCCCTGGCTTTATGTTTAGGGTTATTGTCCTGCCGGAAGGCGAACCTTCGCCCCAGTCTCAAGTCTTTTGCAGACTCCAAGAGGTTTTCTACCAAGATGATGCTGCCACCACCATATGTGACAGTGGGGATGGTGTGTTCAGAGTGATGTGCAGTGTTAGTTTTCTGCCACACATAGCGTTTTCCATTTTGGTCTCATCTGACCAGAGCACCTTCTTCCACATGTTTGCGGTGTCCCCCATATGGCTTGTGGCAAACTGCAAACGGGACTTCTTTTGGTTTTCTTTTAACAATGACTTTCTTCTTGCCACTCTTCCATAAAGGCCAACTTTGTGCAGTGCATCACTAATAGTTGTCCTATGGACAGGTTCCCCCACCTGAGCTGTAGATCTCTGCAGCTCGTCCAGAGTCACCATGGGCCTCTTGGTTTCATTTCTGATCAGCGCTCTCCTTGTTCGGCCTGTGAGTTTAGGTGGACGGCCTTGTCTTGGTAGGTTTACAGTTGTGCCATACTCCTTCCATTTCTGAATGATCGCTTGAACAGTGCTCCGTGGGATGTTCAAGGCTTGGGAAATCTTTTTGTAGCCTAAGCCTGCTCTAAATTTCTCAATAACTTTATCCCTGACCTTTCTGGTGTGTTCTTTGGACTTCATGGTGTTGTTGCTCCCAACATTCTCTTAGACAACCTCTGAGGCCGTCACAGGGCAGCTGTTTTTCTACTGACATTAGATTACACACAGGTGCACTCTATTTAGTCATTAGCACTCATCAGGCAATGTCTATGGGCAACTGACTGCACTCAGACCAAAGAGGGCTGAATAGTTACGCACACCACACTTTTTAGTTATTTATTTGTAAAACAAATTTGGAATCATGTATGATTTTCGTTCCACTTCCCACGTGTACACCACTTTGTTTTGGTCTTTTACGTGGAATTCCAAAAACATTGATTGATGTTTGTGGCTGTAATGTGACAAAATGTGGAAAAGTACAAGGGGGCCGAATACTTTTGCAACCCACTGTATATATGCTTCCAATTGGTAAAATCATTAGACAAATTTCCACAGCTATGCCGATGATACACAGCTATATTTATCCATAAAACCTTATGAATCCAGTCAGTTGGGTAGATTACAGGCATGTCTGGAAGACATAAAAACATGGATGACGCTAAAAAGTTTTCTCTTAAATTTTGACAAGACAGAAGTTGCCGTCTTTGGATCAGAAACTGCTTAGTCAATCACTTCATCTGGATGGTATTAAATCGGCCTCCAGTAATAACTTAAAGAACTTCGCCGTTATTTTTGACATAACGACATTCAAATCCCATATTAAACAGGCTGCTAGGATTTCCTGCTTTCACCTCCAGAATATTGCTAAAATTAGAAATATCCTTTCTAGGAGTGACGCTGAGAAACTAGTCCATGCATTTGTTACCTCAAGGCTGTACTACTGTAATTCTTTACTAACAGGAAGTCCACAAAATGCCATTAAAAGCCTTCAGTTGATCCAAAATGTAGCACGAAGAGTTCTGATGAATATTAAAAAGAAAGATCACATTTCTACTGTTTTAGCTTCCCTTCATTGGCTCCCTGTTAAATCCAGAATAGAATTTAAGATCCTCCTTCTTACATATAAAGCCCTTGATAATCAAGCTCCATCATACATCAGAGATCTGATTGTTTCATATGTTCCCAACAGAGCACTTCGCTCTCAGACTGCAGGTTTACTGGTGGTTCCTAGGATTTTTAAAAGTAGAATGGGAGGCAGATGTTTTAGTCATCAGGCTCCTCTTCTGTGGAACCAGCTTTAGTCTGTGAGGCAGACACTGTTTACTTTTAAGGCCAGGCTTAAAACTTTCCTTTTTGATAAAGCTTATAGTTAGAGCGGCTTAGGTCATCCTGAGTAATCTCTGTAGTTATGCTGCTATAGGCTTAGACTGTTGGAGGACAGACTGACCACTTTTCTTCACTCTATTTCTTTCTTCTCCTACTCTCCAGTTGAATTATTTGCTGTTATTTCGACTGTTAACTTTGCTTTTTCTCAGTGTTTTTCTCTCGGTAGAAGCTACACCTGGTCTATTATCCTGCTTAGCTGCAATGCCCTGTTGGCATCCCAGTAACTGAGCATCCCCCATGTCCTGTTATCAACTTTTTATTTTCTTTAATATAGAAAGCACTCTTACATCAGTTCTTTTGTTCTTTCTGCTCCGTCTTCTCAATCCCCTAGATGGTCGTGGAAGATGGCCGCTCGTACTGAGGCAGGTTCTGCTGGAGGTTTCTTCCTGTTAAAGGGGAGTTTTTCCTCTCCACTGTCGCTACATGCTTGCTCAGTATGAGGGATTGCTGAGGTTGGAGTCTGCATCAATGGGGCGCAACCTCAGGTCACTCAATGCAATCTGCTGGGATTCCTTAGATAAAAAACTTTTAAACTTATTGGAACGTTTGTTTGATTGTATTGAAATGAGTTTTCTTGTAAAGTGCCTTGAGATTACATCTGTTGTGAATCGGCGTTGTATAAATAAACTGAATTGAAAAAACTGAACTATGCCTCCATTATTAAACAGTGAACCTGTGAAGGAGCACAATATGGGCTCTTTAAAGAGTTAGGTTCTGCCTGCTCTTCTTACAAGCTTTAAAAGCCTGTCAAACACAAACACATTGACAAACGAATAATATTTTAAACCAGGGAGATTGGTGAGCATTGACTATTAAATGAAGTTTCTTGACAATCTGGTCAATTTAACAAGTAAAGCAGAAATGTCCAAAACGCCTTTGTTACCTTTATTTTATAGTTATTGTCACGGAAGCTTCTAATTGTGGCACCTGTAACTGTTTTATGCAGGACTCCCCCAACCCTCATAGAAATTTACCCAGATTAAAGGATTTCTGTAAATAATGTCAGTGAGAACTTATGCTAAGGAAATGAAAAGATAACTGCTTCCTTTTGGGGAAGCAGTTATCTTCCCTAAAAGGAAAGGTTCAAATCCTGGTCTCGGGTCTTTCTGCATGGAGTTTGCATGTTCTCCCTGTGCATGCATGGATTCCCTCGGGGTACTCCGGCTTCCTCCCACAGTCCAAAAACATGATTGTTAGGTTAATTGATCTCTCTAAATTGCCCTTACGTATGAGTGCGTGCATGCATGGTTGTTTCTCCTGTATGTCTCAGTGTTACCCTGTGATGGACTGGTGACCTGTCATGGGTGTACCCCGCTTCTCACCCGATGAATGCTGGAGATAGGCACCAGCCCCCCACAACCTTGCATAGGATAGACTGGTATAGATAATGGATGGATGAAATAAAAATAAATTTATTTTTAGCAGAGACCAAGCAATTAGTTGTTTCACAATCAGTTCCATCAGACCAACACTAACGTTAGCCAATCACAGTTTCTCTTCAGCAATTATAATAGTTGACGATATTAGAACAGCTTCAGAAATGATTCTTTTTCTATCCTGCTATTTGTGGTCACAAATTTCTATAGGTTAGTATCTGAGGCGAGGTCACACTGTGAGTAAGAGAGCAAACTTGATATTATTGCCACCTTAACATTTGTATACGTAATATTAGCATTTAATTACAACTGAAGTTACTTATTTTAATTGTACATAGGATGCCTTTGTTTTTACTTTTATTACTTATTATGGAACCTATTTATTTTATTTTGCACCTTTCCAACTTTCTGTACACACCCCCTCCCCCCCACTGTGTGTTACTATTTAAGTTGTTGTAACTTGGGGATTTCTCCACTTCGAGATCAATAAGGTTTTATCTTATCTTATTTGCTCCATTTTAAAACAAAGACAAAATTATTATAGAGTTGACATACTAAACTGAGTTTAGCATGGTATATTAGCAATTAGCTCGGCTAGCGTTACTAAAAAAGCAGTCTCCCTATTGTAGGCCCTACATACCAGAGATTATAGGTCCTTACCGTACCTTTGACTTGCATGACAGACAGTAGCGATCTACTAAAAGTCTTGCTCTCTCTCGCTCTACTGAAGCTGAAATAATCCGCACACATGTCGGTACATGTGTAAAATAACTGCTTCCTTTTAAATGGCTTACATCCTTGAGCTTTCTCTGACTTCATTTTAACACATTTCATTGATAGTGAAAGTAGCCAACTTGGAAGCATTTAGTAACGGTGTGTTCACTGGTCAGAAAGATATCTGATTTTGGAGTTTCTGACTGGTGTTTTACTACAAATTGGTCACCAGCAAACTTCTAGACACACATCCAATTTTGAGACTTTTTAAACAAACAACAAAAAAACTGTGGAGGGTGCTGCGCAGTCCAAAAGGTGTTCTCACTCCCAAGATGGAAAAAATTATTTCTCAACTTTTCTTGTATTCTAATATGTGGCAAAATCTGGAAGGGAATATCCCATATAATCTGCTTTCACTTTAAAATTTCAAACACTGCTCCTTTTCTGATAAGAAAAAAGTGCTAACACTTATCTTGAAGCAGGAAAAAGAAAGCACAAATACAAACATACCTTTCAACCTTTAGCATAATCTCCAACCTCTGCTATCTGATTGAAGATTCACTCACTGTCTGATGAATGTGTGTGGATAGTGAAGAGAGCTGTGACCATTCTGTGAACGAAGATCTATGTGGGAGGAGTTTCCTTTTTAACTCTTGTTTCAAATAAAAACCTTAAGATGAGATAAAGCTGTGCTCAGTTACTAGAACTGAGTCCAGTGAACGACATCTCACTGTTAAAATATATAATTGTTGTTTGTTGTTCTTATTGCTCCTTTTTACAGAAATGAATGAGCACATGGGAAGGTGAAATGAGAGCTCAGAGAGAGCCCAGGGTCATAAATTAAATGTGTGTCTGTTCCTTTAAGATAGGCTTTAAATTAGAGTGAAAACACCTTCTCAACAATATGGTGACCCCGACGTGATTTCTGGAGGAGCAAAGAAAAACGTGAGTTTGGAAATTGTTGTGATTAACAGATACTGAAGATCGGAGGACGGAGGAAGGAAGTGACCCAGGTCTGAAGTTATTTGGTAAGCCCTGACACACGAGGCGCAAAGTTGACTAATCTAAAAGTATGTTCTGTCTGTAGTTCTCCAGTAAATGTTGATTTCTGTTTCTGCTGAGTTAAATAGACGCCGACCGGGTCGGTAAACTCAGGGTGTGCCCGGCCCTAAGGTAAGCTAGGACGCTTCTTACTGAAAGCTTGCGTGTTGGACACGAAGAAGGCTGAGTGGGATCAGCTCGTGGATTGAGAAACCACGGAATGTCTAAAAAAAGAAAACTCAGAGATCAGAGAGGGATTTTGAACCTGGCATTTCTTGTTCCTGTGAGCAGGATCCCAGATCTGACTGGATCTCCGGGAGGAGCCACAGGCTGCTGAGCCCGTGCGTGGCCTGGTCTATGACCAGCTGGATCCTGGAGACCTCCAGCTCAACGTGGAGGCCGGAAGATCGCAGAGTTCCTCCCGGAGCAACAGTTGGATGGGGTCTTCCTTCACAGGGACAACAGCCAGTGAGTAAAAAATTTGATGCGTGAAAGAATAAAAAAATAAGAGAGAAGAAATAACTAGGTCCAGGACCTTTGTAATGGAAGTTTGTGTTTTGCAAATAAAGATTGGGGATCTTTGCGTGATGATCCGCAAAGATCTCACAATGAATATAAAGGAGTTGGACTCCAAAGCGCGCAGAGGTCTGGGATCTCAATTAGAAATAGGCCTAATGATAAATAATTTCTAAATAATAATACTAGTAATGAAAAAGCATGATAATAAATACATTATTATATTAATGTGTGATAAACCGGTTGTGTGACTGTGTGTGTGTGTGTGACTGGAGATTTCTATGGTGAAACAGCTGTAGGCTGAAAGCAGTCTCATGGTTAGAAAATTGAGTAAATAACACTGCGATAAGATAAATAGATCAGATAAAAGAGAAATAAAAGCTGAATTTATTTCATTAACACGGGAATGATAAATATTTAAAAATGAAAAATAAAAACAGCAAAATGTAACTTATCGAAATATGGGGAAAAAAATTGCAAAGAAGATTTTAAAGGAGATGCAAAATTAATGTAAGAGAAAAGACAATACATTTCTTTAAAAATAAATAAAGATTATGAATTTGAAGGACGATTGACTGAGTAATTTTGCGCACTTCTTGGTAGTTGCGATATAAAATAAAACTAAAAAGATCAAAATTGAAGAATAGACATTTGGCATCTCAAACAAAGGAATTCCTCTTGAAGGAGCGAAGAAGGGAAAAAGGAGGGGTTAATGCGTGAAGCTGATGTGTTTCTTAGCACTCGGGAGGATAAAAAATGTTTTAAACTTTGTTTTCTCCTAAAGTTCCGCCGAAAGAAAAATAAAATAAGAGAAAACTCACTAACATATTTTAAAAAATCCTATGAAGAGTAAGGTAAACTTTACTGTGATCTAAATGAATTATCTCAAACAAGCGACCCCCTTCCCCTCAAGGAAGGGCCGTTCTGATAAACAAGACCTCCTCCCTCTCTGTCCCTCAACAATGGGTCGTTAGTTGTGCATCTTAATAAACAAACCAACTGTGATGGGTTGCGACAGAAACCGGTAAAATGGACTTCCTGAGAAAGACTTGTTTGAAACCAGATTCATCATGCCTTTCAAAATTGTTAAAGGTTATCCAACTGCCGGAAGGCAGTAGGGAAGGAACACACCGCTAGCTGATGAGGGGGATGTTTTAGCTGCGTGCAGCTCGCTCAATACAAAAGGTTGGGATTTCTTGAGTGCAGCGGTAACTTTTACTCTATAATAATAAAAAACTTAGCTAATATTTTTAATGATATTCATGGGATGTCTGTGAGATCTCTCATATAAAAGAAAAGAAATGGTTTAACAATGACGGATTATGAGCAGAGTGATTTTATTTAGAAATTCAGGCGGATGTCTACAGGTCCTGTGGGGAAGCGACAGCTGGGTGGCTACGTGAATTTATTATTTGTAACAAGCGGCAGCTTCAGATGTTTGCTTCTAACATTTTAATGACAGATAAGATACATGTTGAAAGGAAACAATCTTGTAATGCGCTGGGTTAGAGACTGCAAAAAAGAGAAGAAATGTTCGTTACGGGATTACCGTAGTAAGGAATGTAGTAACGCACTCCAAAATTCAACTTTAGTTACCGTAGCACACTGAGTATAAGCGCACTTCAATATTTACACTCAATGGAGTTGTTGCTAATGGGACAAAATAAAGGGTCTGATTAAGCAGGAAAGATGTCTGGACCTACACCTGGGATTGGGAGAGGATGCCGGCCCTCGCCCCAATCTGAGTTGAGAATGGTTACCATGTTTTTGGACATCTAGCAACAGACTCTTCCACATATGATCATAATAAGCTAATTTGTAGAATCTTTATGAAAGAGCAGATAAGCAGAGAGCAAGGAATAGAGATGTGATGTTTTATTATGGAAATATCAGTTGCTGATTATCTCATTGACAAAATGGTAAGAAGTTAGTGAGGCCAGATGGAGAGAAAAAAAAAAGAATTTTGTTTTCCACTAAATATGAGATTGAGTTAGAAAAATGAAATAAAAATAATAGATTTTGCTACAGGAAAAATCTGTTGTGTTAATCATATTATCTCGAGAATTTTTTCTAATTTGTTAGGAAGAGATTTCCTATTTCACTTGAAGTTGGGCATGTTCTCTGTAGGAGATAAATTAATAATCCAAATTTTAGATTTTCGTAAAACTCTTGAAACGGGAAAGCTACCAAAGAATTTTTCTACTTGGAAAGAGAAAAATTAAAGTTTTAACTGAAGTTTGTAATCAGATGAAGATAAATAATCATATTATTGCTAACAGAAGATCCAAATTGAACTTTGCATGTTTTTGGCATTTGGCCAACAATGGGGAACAGGGGTATGGCGACCTCTAGTGGCGAACTAATTAAAACATTTCTTACGGACAATTCAATTCTCAAACTGATTGGTTCATGTACAAGAAGTGTGTCAGACATGGAAAAAAAGAAAAGCTTCTCATATAAAATTAAGAAACAGCTTTGAGCAAACTAAAGCTGTATTGAAGAAGCTCTATTTAGTAAGAAAAGATAATTTCTCCTAATGGATTTGTAATGTTAACGGTGAAACATTTAGATACACTAACTGTTGCAGAAATGTTGTTTAGAGAAATAATGCCTAGATTTGATATCCACAAATGATCTATAGTAGTAACGGAACACAGTTTGTGAATGAAATAATTGATAAGATAGGACAAAGATTAGAGATCATTTTTAAGAGACAATTGGATTCTAAAAGCAGATTAAGAAAGGCCATGGGTAAGACTAAACAGAATTGGAGATACTGTTTGGTTATGATAAAGCTATATATAAATATAACACCAAATAATTGAACGAATTTGACGAGACCTTATACCTTCCTACAGTTTGGTATATTAAAATAAGAGGAACAATTACAAACTGATTTATGACTTTATGATAAAATGTTGCAAATTGAAATAAAAAAAAAGCAATGGAAGAAACGGGACAAAATTTGAATATTGGCCTAATTATATTTTAAATAATCTATGGGCGTAGATCTAGAATTCCTTAGATTGGTTTACTCTCTTCTAAAGAACAATTTGATTAAGATCTGGGAGTTTTCATGATCAAAATACTGATAAGTACATGAGTTATAAATGCAAACTAATCATATGCCAGATGATCCTATATTCCTACAGGAAGAGGTGAGCTGAAAGTAGGTGACTGGATCCTGATTAAAAGCTGTAAACAGAAAATTGGTCATCACCCAGGTGGAAGGGGCCATTCCAGGTATTTTTGACCACACCAATGGCTGTAGAGACTGAGTTGGATACTCTTAATCCATTATAAAAAGCAGAGACCATTACTAGATTTGGGAAAGCAGTCTAAGAAAAGTGGGGTTAAAGACTGATTCCAAAGGGAGGTAGATACATTAGGTTCTACTTGTCTCAACCTCAGTGAAGAGAACCAGGAGAGCCACTTTTCTATAGAGACTGTTTGAAGGGAGAGATAGTAACTATGAAGGTTTTTCTGCTATCTAGTACTTTTATTTTTACAGCTTTTTGGTGGTGTTATTTCAATAGGAACGTTAGGACTCACAGAAAAATGACATATAGCACATGAGAATGCTGATTTATTTTCTTGGTTTACTCAGAGAAGGACACACAGAAACCCATTTGAAACTAGTGTATGGTGACAATATGCAAGATATCTAGCAAATAAATAAAACATTGTTTTGTTTGTTCTCAGATGCCATATTCTGTAGGACATTTACCCAGATATGTAGAAGCTTTCACTAATCTTAATGATCTGTTTCCAGATGTTACACTCCTCTCCGGGATTTGGACAAATTCTGAACGTGCAGTACATGAACGAACAGGAAGTTATATGGGTAATAATATGTATACTTCCATGACCAAAGTAAGGGTAAATTGGAGACTGGGACGACATGGGATTAATCTAAATAGTTAAAGCTGGACCAGTACACTTAAGAACTGACCAAAGATTTATTTGTTTTGAAAATGATAAAAATCTGACCACATTTTCATACCAATCTGGGTACATGGGAAAAATATACAGTATGTGCTCCATTCTTCGTGAATGTGATGGGAACTTTTCTATGGACCTGCTGATTTTCTGCGGATTTTGGCTCTGACACAATTACCCTCAAAATGAGAACGGTGGATGTGCTTCTGTTGAGACTTAAAGAGCATTCTTTCTTGTATTTGCAGAGGAGATCCGACACAGCAGAAGGAGGAGGCGTGATATTTCAGCCCCTCATGGTCGCATCTGGGCTCCGATATGCCCCCTGAAAACAAATTATGGAGTGATGGAAATAGGGTTCTATTATCTTTTTTCCCATGGACCGAGGTGGGTAAGGTTATGTTATGATTGGACACATTAAATTATAGATTCAGTAATTTTGTTAATTCTTCCCTGGCAGTTCTAAAAGGTATAGCAGCTGAGATCTAGGAATTGAGCTTAACTATAAATATACATGGAGATTAATCTACAATACAGGTGTTTATTGAACTATAACATCTTTCCGTAACAAGCTGCAGATCTAGTCACACCTGATTAACAGGAGACTTAAATAATTGGATGTGGAGGAGATCCTTGGGCACTAGGGGAACTTAAATTTCAATTATTTTTTACAAAACAAAGCCTTTCAATTTGTTGCTTTAAAAGCATTTCAGATAAATGAAGAAATAAATAAAAAACAGCATTTGTTTAGGGTTCAATAGTTTTTTTGGTTAAATAGGTTGAAATTATAGTTTTCTTTTATAAGTATTGGGCTTCATCAGCTCAGAAAAATGAACAACAATAGTCGGTGATGTGGTAAAATCTTATAAGACTATAGGTTTAATGAACTTAGGCTGTTGGCAGTGTAAATGAATAAAATTAGACTGATCCTTTTCTGCGGGTTGAGATTTAAAGCAGCAAAATATTTTTCTTTTGAGCGGTCTGTCATGCTCATGATGCCATTTCCACAATCCAAAAAAAACAGATGTTTCCTGTTTTCCATCCTGTTTAGGCACCTTTGTGCGGTTGGTTGTTTTAGCACACAACCCATTCATCTTCCCTTGTGGCATGTTATTGCATTTGGTCTTTGTTTGGAAGTTTTTATTTACATTATAACATCTACTATATATTTTGAAGAAATATTCTTTATGGTCTAGGTTGTTCCAGTGTTGCTCACTTTTGATACAGGATTTTTGGAGTGCACTTTGCGTCAATTATGATTTTTGTGATTTACATACAGCAAAAGTATTAGCTTTTTCTACAGATAGACCTAGTTTGTAAGCAGTCTGGATAATAGTTTGATTTTGTGTTAGTGCAGCCGATCAGTGCGGCACTACTTAAGACTATGAGGTGAGTGAGGGATTTGAAAAAAAACAGGACAAATCCATAACAAATGAATCTTGAAACAGATACAATTATGGATAAAGCAAACAGGGAAAAGCAAATTAGTTGCAAGCTCTTCTTTTAGGCTTTGTTGACCAGGTGAGAGACCAGCAGCCAACCAGACCACAATCTCTCAGGTAATCATACTAAAGAAAAAGGATGGAGCCAATGCACTCCCACTGAGGAGTCAGGACGAACCTGAGAGGACATCCAGGAGCACCAAGCCAGAGCGGGAGAAGAACAGCAATGAGCAGACCACACAACCTACTTGAACCCTCTGCTGAGAGGTTTCCAACTTCAGCACACCTGCACCATCAGGTGGCAGGGCGGCTTGGAGCACAGAGCTGCCCAGCTGGGGCAGCAGGGTTTGAAGGAAAAGAAGCTGAGACCCCTGCCAAAAGGGGCTGAACGATCCTCTGCTCCGCGTGCAGTCCTTAGAGTTTTCAAACTCAAGGCTACTGAAAAGATACACTTTAGGTGCATATAGGTGATGTGCTGGCAACCTCTCACCTTAGATCATAGAAGAACGAGCCGGACGACCACAATTCCCGGCCAGATCAAGATGACTTGACTGCTGATCCGAAAAGTTCCAGAGAAGATGGACTCAAAATTGATATGATTCTATAAGTGTGATGCCTGACATTTTTCCTTATATATGTTGATCTCTTATTATAAGAGATCAAAAGAGGGAGATGAAGAGATAGAAATTCTGTTAATGTTGTATGAGGGTTTAATTTTGTAGTGCATGTGGCAACACTTAAAAACAGTGAACAATCAAGAGGAATGTGGTACATCCTGTGTGCCTTGTGTGAAGAAGCTGTGACCATTCTGTGAACGAAGATCTATGTGGGAGGAGTTTCCTTTTTAACTCTTGTTTCAAATAAAAACCTTAAGATGAGATAAAGCTGTGCTCAGTTACTAGAACTGAGTCCAGTGAACGACGTCTCACTGTTAAAATATATAATTGTTGTTTGTTGTTCTTATTACTCCTTTTTACAGAAATGAATGAGCACGTGGGAAGGTGAAATGAGAGCTCAGAAAGAGCCCAGGGTCATAAATTAAATGTGTGTCTGTTCCTTTAAGATAGGCTTTAAATTAGAGTGAAAACACCTTCTCAACAATAGCAAAAAGGAGAAATGAAACCACAAAATGATAGTTTCATTGAAGCTGACAAATTAGTTGGCATTCCTAGTTGAGATCATAAGTAATAAGTCTAAAAGCAAATGATTCCTTGATTGCAGCAAAAGCTCACACTAAAAAAGATAAATAAATACTAACAATTTACTGAGCACACTGAATACATTTGTCTAAAAGGGAACTGAGATAGCACTGTTGCCTTGGAGCTAGAAGGTCCTGGGTTTGAATCCCAGCCTGGGGTCTTTCTGCATGGAGTTTGCATGTTCTTCCTGTGCATGCGTGGGTTCTCTCCGGGTACTCTGGCTTCCTCCCACAGTCCAAAAACATGACTGTTAGGTGAATTGGTCTCTCTAAATTACCCTTAGGTATGAGTGTGTATGGTTGTTTGTGCTGTACGTCTCTTTGTTGCCCTGCAATGGACTGGCGACCTGTCCAGGGTAGACCCCGCCTCTCGCCCCTTGATCGCTGGAGATAGGCACCAGCAACCCCACAACCCTGCATGAGGATGGACGGGTATAGAAAATGGATGGATGGATGGATGGATGGATGGATGGGAACTGAGATGCAAAAAGGTAGACTCTATGTCTGTGCCGATTTGCCTGCATGTTTTAGGATTTTTATTCTGTTTAAAGATCCAGTGGCGAGTCAGACCATCATATTTTTACTTAACATCTCATGACATTTGAAAAGGTTTACGAAACAATGCTTTTCAACGAGGTTCGAGAAGCCTTTTTGGAAGAGAAACAGGCCCACAGCTTCACGCTGTACAGTGGCCATGAGGGGCTTTTCAACATATTCAGCTAATGTTTTACAGTGAGTGTTTGTTGCTGAGAAGCTCGGCGTTAAACTCAACATGTTTATGTTTGTGATGGTAGGGAATACAAAGCTTTTTTTCTGTCTTTGTGTCTTTCTCAAATAACCAGTTACACTAAAGAAATGGCTTCAATTGGTCACAAGTAATTGATTTAACAAGTTACTAAAGTTAATAAATTGACCTGGACACTTAATTTAGTTAGTAATTAAAGCAATTTCTTTAAGTTGAATCGCCTATTCCCTTTTAACAGTGTAGAAGTTCCTAAAAACTGATCAACATGAAAATGTTATGGATGAATGTAAAAAAATACATTCACATGCCAAAATGATTTATTTGCTGACAAGTGAAACACACACAGCTGATGTCTTCTGGCCCAGTGACATGAAAAAGATTCTCGATCTTGACTCAACATCCAATCCCCAGCTGTGGGGACACATGACATAACAGCTTCTGTTTAATCAGACGGATTAGGAAAAGCCTCGAGTGCAGGAGAGTGACAAAAGGAATAACCACATCTTGTCTTTTAAGAGACACATCAAAATCTGAACTTGGCTTTTTCAAAATGAAAACAAACGGCCATGATGAGTTTCACTTTAGAAACTCATGCTCTTTTTCCATGGAAAACCCTACAGGGGCTTATTGAGCCTTATTCAGGAACTATGGCAACGTGAGTGAAGGTGCTGTTGCCTCACCTGCTTGCAGAGGTTGTGCTCACACATGCTGCACCACCAGTCTGCATGCTGCTGCTTGTGCTGCCATGGCTGAGTTACCACAGCGACAGTAAATTCAAATCAACTGAAATGCCACCTCTCTTAATAACTGGGGGTAATGTTTCCCTGCAACATGTGGTGCTCTTAATCTATTAATAACTCCGAACTTTCCTGTGACACTTTAAGAAGCCCATAATAACATCTGAAAGTGTTGATGTGAAGCAATTAAAAGCAGCCCCCCTGCTGTTGTTTGCCATCTCCAGATGCAAGTCATTCTTTGTTTTTGTTTGTCTCGCATTCGGCTACTCACCAAAATCCAGGAACTGCTTGATGGAGAGCGGAGACGGTGAAAATCGGGAGTAATACTCGATTTTGGGGTTGGTGTTTTTCAGCAGACACGTGAAGATCCTCATTTTGAAAGTTTTAACGATGCCCGTACTTGTCTGTTTGGGATGTGACGTTTTATAGAGTCAGAGAAAATAACACGACCGCACCATCTTCATCATCCTCACCACCGGTAGCGATGGCAGAAGTCCATGTCTCCCGTCATCGTCCACATTTCCACCCACCGCAGTGGACACGAAGCGACGGGACTCATTCATGTAAATAAAACGATGACTTGAACAGCGGACACGGAGAGCTGCTATTGCGGCTTCCTGGGTCTACATTTCTAGACGTTCAGGTCGGCTCATCATTATAAAGCCGCAAAATAGGAGGAAACCGGTTTCCGGTGAAGTTTTTCAAAGTAAAATGCTGCACGTGACATCAACTAACCAGAGAGGAGAACAAATTAATCTTAAAATGATTGTTGACTAATTTAAAAAGTGTCTTTATTAGCAAGGACAGTACACAACCAAGCGAAATACCATATGTCCTACTGGCATTTATGATAACTTTATCATTAAGCGCTAACGATTTACTTTCACTTTGAGAAATCAGCCACTATTTCACATTTCCATCCTTGTTACTTATAAACTCAATGCCTGAAATGGTTTATTTATTAAAGTTTGAACTTGCTTACAAAATCCTGCAAAATGTAAAGGTCTTATTCACTGAGAAAAAGTATATTTGTTCTTTGTGAAATACGATTGGTCACTCTGAGCTGTTTATGAACATTTTCTCCAATCCCCATTCCCTGCATTAGCCCTTCTACGTCACAGGGAACATCAGTATTCAGGGTGCTCCTTGTTTTTTTTCTAGACATAGCACATCAGTGTTGCATTTATTACCGAAGAAAGAGGAGCGGAGGAAGAAACTGTTGAATGTGTCTTCAAACACCGCCAGCAAAGTAAGTTAAGTTAAATTATGTGATCAAAGGCAGTGTAAAAGTTGCATTGCTGTTAGCCAATCAGAGACTAAGGGTGGCTGCAAAGATGAATGTGGCACTTTCAGGTATTTGAAAAACTGCACCCAATGATGAACAAGACTTGAAGAGGTCCATTGTTATTTTCCTAATATCTGTAATGATTTTTTATTTTATTTTTCCAGTATGTCAACCAAATAACCAATGTGTTTGGCAAATTCAAACAGAACTTATTTAAATTCAGGTTCTGATGGCACAAAGTTCTGCCCATAGTGTTGCCCATAGTGTTGCCTAAAAATACGCCCAAAGGTGTGCCTCCATTTAACTCAAATGTTGTGATTTATCCTCAGAGGCTTGATAAGCCATGACATCATCATCTCGTTTCCCCAAATGGTTTTGAGGCACTGAAATAAGTGTATGTAAACTGATCTAAATTAGGAAATGTTTGGTGTGCTTCAAAGTAAGTCAGTGAGGTGTATTGTACGGTGTATATAAATATCAGGTTTAAACTCCTGCATGTTCAAATACGGTTGGTAAAAGATGCTAGTTGTTAAATAAGAGGTCTTTTTCATTGATGAATTGAGGGGAAAAAGTGGTAGCATTAAATACTTCTAAATATGTCTGTGCTAAATTAAAAACTTGTTGAAAAATTGATGACTGGTAGCCAGTTCATGGAGACCCCACCTCATGCAAATTAAGTGAAATGATAGGCTTTAGCCAAACAAAATTAAAGGCACTTTGACAACACCATCATGTGCGTTAGAAGGTGTGATACATTGCAAAGAGATATTTTTTGTTTTGTTTTGCCAGCAACTCTGAGGCTGTACAGGAATGAGCAGACGCTGTTTGATATTTCAACAAGTGCACGATTATAGAGATCTGCAACCGGTCTGTGGTGACAGGTGTTATGCTCCGTAGTTTTCAAGTTGGCTACAAAATCAGCGCCAGCAGGTTATGGATCAGCAAACTAATTCACAAATCTGACAATGGTCAGAACTGATTGAATATGAATGTTCCAAGAGGTAACTCATACCTAATTCTACAAAACAAGTAAATTTAGCACTTGCTGATCTTATGTCAGGCTGTTTTAGTAACTTTTCACCTGCTAATTGTTTTATTTGGCTAGTTCTGTTATGACTTAGCATGATCCAAGACTCTGTGTCTTTAAATTCTGACAAACATAACCCCCTACTCTGTCAGGACTAGATGGACTAATATTTGTGTAGTCAACATGCCGGTGCAGTTTTTATTTTTATTTTGAAGGTTTAGTCAATCAGCATCCGGGCCCGTGGTGATGTTTTGGAAAGCACGTACTTCCGACTCAACCGCACTTGTCGGGGGAGGTGCTTCCTAATGCTGTGTGGTGATTGGTTGAAAACTGGGACGCGTTCATCAGTGTCAATTTAATTGGTTCGAGACACGTCGGTCAATATGTTGGCTAGTTTATTTCTCATAGTAGTAGCTGGATGGAACACTTATATGTTTAAATGTCTTATTGAGGAGTAAAGAAACTATTATAAGATTTCATGATTAAAAGCCGGGTAACTGAGCCGTGCTTTAGCGCACAGAAACATCGACCTGGCTATTGACCTCCAGGTTGTGGTCTTTGCTTCCCTCTAGTGGTGGATTGGTATACAGCGTCCATTCCTTTAAGTGGAAATGAGTAAAATCACTCAAAGGCCAAATCATTTAGTTTGACATTTATGTTTATATAATTTTTTAAGACACGTGTCCAGAAGTAATTACACAATAAAAGTTTAAAACGGAGAAGTTATGGGAAAATGTATTTAATTCCACAATAGCTGAGTTCAAGCACTTTAACAGAAACCATTAAAGCATTTAGTCCAGTAAATTATTTTTAAAGTTGTTAATGTCCAATTAGATGTCAAAACAATATGCACATAAAGTGGAAACATTTCATAAATGTAAAAGCAAAAAAAAAAAAAAAAATACAAATAACACAAAAAGTACTCTTTACAGTCAATGCAAATAAACTGCATTTCCCTCTACATTATTTAAGCTACCAATTTTAAGTTTGATATATTTTGTGTATTTTTTGGTTTCCTTAATTTAGTGTTTGTAGTTCAAAAATTGCAAGGCAAATATGCACCTGAAAGACACCAAGTTTTATACCCTTTTGAATAACTAAACAAAACCAGGACACAAAACAAAATCCTGTACAAAAATACAAGCATCTTTATCGACAGTGGCATTGGTTAGCCAGTCCACAATGTTCTTCTCTAAAATATATTTGGCTTCTGATTTCCAGTTTGTTTCTCATATTACACATGGTGCAAGGTGCACACTTTCTGGGAAAGTAAAGGCCCCTTGATTAGATAGATTAGATAGATTAGATAGATTAGATAGATTAGATAGATAGAATAAGAAATAACCGTCACCATTTGATCCTTTTTGTAATAGTGACCTCTTATCTAACTAACCCCAGCTAACACAGGCCTACAACTGATGTACAAAAAGGACAGCAAGGCCAGTATACAGATAATCAGTGAACCAATTGTCTGAGAATAGCCCTTTCTCAAAAATGTATTTTAAACTGGATCCAAAGTCAATGTAAGAACCTGGTAATAACAGCAGGTAAAAGTACAAACCACTGAGATCCTCCTTGAAAAACTACTCATTCAGTTGTGATGTACAGTAGTGGAGGTGTTATAGTTTGGGCTTCATTGTCTTAAGGACCAGGCAGCTTGTTGTTACTGATTTAACTTTACACTCTGCATCCTTTAAAAGCATGCCTGAGAATAAAACCTAAATAGTTCAACTGAAATCTGAGGGGACCATTTAAAACATCAAGTAAATTGTATAAAGCCATCACATAGTTCGGAAACATAAATTGTTTTACATAAAAAAGGGCTGTAAATTTCAATAAAGTGTCACCAGAGGGCAACTATTCACAGCACCAATATAAAGTTGCGTCAGCTATGTTAGCAATAACAGTGTTTATGTCCAAGAGCACATATTCTTTTACAGAGAAGGGCATTCCATCTGATTGCTCTGACAAGCTCCCTTTATCAGAAGATGGATGTTTGATTGTTAAAACATCTTTTTAAAAAGTGACCTGAGTGTCCCAGTGAGCCAGCCGTACAACCACAAATCTCATTTGTGTTGATTCCATATTTATTGATTAATACAAGTTTACACAATTTTCCGATCCAACACCTGCGCACTCTCAAACACACAAATTCATTCAGCTCTCACGCAGAGACCTCTAATGCTACCATCTTGGTGTTCTCATTGTCGCTTGGTTCTTCTTCTGGCAGAGGGTCGTACTGTCGTCGATACAGCAGCCGGGTGACCAGAGTGATGATGAACATCTCTAGGATGAGGAGCTGCTGACTGAGCACTGTGGAGACAGACAGCACAATGTCCACACAGGTGGAGAAAATCAAGGTTGCACATGCATCATGACAGTTAGGAGTTTCGGCATGACATTCAACACTGGACTGAAACAAACCTTTACAGTATATACTAGGCTATGGGTCATAGCACACTTCAATCCTATGTGGCCTGATCTGCTGCACTCAATCATCAGACAATGGCTCTCAAAACAGTTCACATCTCTGTTAAAATGCCAGATTTATGTACTGGGGAGAAAATAAGCTAAGCTTAGTCATTTTCCACTTTTTCCACCTTTAATATGACAACTTTTTCTATCATTCTACTGAAAAACAAACCAATTTGTTTATGGAGAAAAATCTAAAATCTAAAAAAAAGAGCTATTCTTAGCATGTTGAATAAGTGCACATACATCAATAAATTTACACTTTGCACCTTTCTGAT
Source organism: Valencia hispanica (assembly GCA_963556495.2). NCBI lineage: Eukaryota > Metazoa > Chordata > Actinopteri > Cyprinodontiformes > Valenciidae > Valencia > Valencia hispanica. The sequence continues at coordinate 25,180,116 of OY747716.1, forward strand.
AAAGTTACTCACCTGCTCAATATAATATTAATTATAGAGGATCTTACAAATCAGAAGTGAAGCTTAGCTGTCCTGGGGATATTTTCTTGACATTTTTTCACTCTCATCCTTTAGTTGAAGTAGAGGTGTTACACAGGATCAAAATGATGTCATTGTACAAAAAAATCTAAACAAAACCTTCCTTCAAAAGTCAATAGAAAGACAAGAAAACAGCCCTATTGGGAGGCAGTCCCAAAAAGGCAGACACCAACCCTGAAGGAGCTGTAGGATACAAACAAACAAGTGCTAACGATTTACCAAACAAGTACTGGTTCTGTTCTATATGTGACAACAATTACCTGTGCCCTCCATATATCACGACTAAAGGAGAGAGTTTCTAGAGAGAAGCCTTTCCTTTCAAATATCACGATTGGCTAAAATCTTCAAAAACATTGTGGGAAAATATGTTGTAGTCTGATGAAGCCAATCTGAAAATTTTGGGCTGGAATTTAAAAAGGTTTGTCTGGCACAAAAACAGCACTGCACATTATCAAAAGACCACCATGATGTAAGGTTCCTTTTGTTCAAATGTAACAGTTTGACTCCTACTAAAGAAAGACTGAATGCTGAAATTAAATGCAAAGATCTCTCAACAAAGGTAGCTTAAGACTGTGGACACATTTGTAACCAGCTGTTTATTTTTTCACTCTTCCCCCTACAAAATGTCTATTTTTTCAGAGGAATTGTACAAAGTATTTGTCACAAAACAATGGAAAGGCTTTGAAATGATCAGTCTCATTTTTTCCCCATCACGTAATCTGGCTTTTTACCTGACAAATATGTACACTTTTAAACTAACAGTGACTCTTCTCTTTATAATAAGGCATGTTGCTTAAAGGAAACTAACAAACATATCCTTTAAATCTTAATTTAATCCATTCAATCTATATTAGAAATGAAGGATGCCTTTTTAGTCAGAAATAAAAAATAGTGGTACGTTTATGTTAAATTTTCCGCAGAGGAAAAAAGATTAAATCAGATTATTGTAATTACTATGATCTTGATGTGTACAAGCCCACTCTTCCATGGCAAATCGTTCCAGCTCATCTAGATTGCATGGTCTTCTAGCATGAATATTCACTTTAAGCACCTGCCAAAGATTCTCAATGGGTTTGAGATCTGGGCTGTGGGGGCCATTCAAGGACATGGATTTTTGTGTCACCCAAAGGGTTTCTGACTAACTTGGAAGTATGCTTTGGGTCATTATCTTAAAATTATTCTTGCAAATGCCAACATACTGCTCTTTTGTTCATGATCCCATGAACACAAAGTTTTCAGTACCTGAAGCAGCAACAGTCCCACAACATGATGCTCCAACTACCATGTTTAACAGTGTGAACCATGTTTTTGGGGTTGAAGGCCTCTCCCTTCCTTCTCCAAATAAAAGCAACATCCATGTGTCAGTGACGTGCAGTAAGGGTTCATGACTGGTGAGACACTGACTCCTCTGGAATCTGATATATTAAACCCAAATTAGAAGTTTCTATTTCAGTTTTTACCTTAATTAGAATATTTTGTTGTTTTAACAACGTTTAATTAGGCTTAAGTCAATTCCATACTACTTAACAATATGTTAGCAAAAAAAATATTTAAAATTCGATTAAATGTATTATTCTTATAAAATGTAAAATCTTGAATGATCTTACCTTTATTTGTATATAAAGTGCATGCACCTATCCTGCTCCACAAATATCACCATCAGTCTCTTTTAAAAATCATATTTGTCTGAATTCATTTTTGAAAATATGGTCTCTGAAGTTGTCCTAGATTGTATTTTTCTTTACTGTTTTCAGTCTTCTCGATGCATAGAACAAGAACATCTGTTTCTCATTTTGCCTATTGGGATCAGCACTGACTCCGATCAGTGTCAGCTGTCATGGTGTTTTTGGCCTCACCATGCACATTTAAGGCAGATCAGAAAGACTAATGGTAAAGGGCCCGCATTTGTATAGCACTTTATCTAGTCCCAAGGACCCCAAGGCGCTTCACACTACATTCAGTCACGCACACACACACACGTAGAACGCCACACACAGCCACAGCTGCCATTGACAGAAGCGAGGATGCTGTACACTGGCGCCACCAGGCCCTCTGACCACCACCAGTAGGCAAGGTGGGTGAAGGGTCTTGCCAGTTGGACAGAACGACCGAGACAGACAGAGCGGGGATTCTAACCGGCAACCCTCCGGTTACAGGAAAAGCTTCTACCTTCTGAGCCACAGTCACTCCAAATATGTCACAGACTGTAGACTGTAGCACGTCAGCATTTGTGGCACGTGTAATTAAATATGTATATTGGCAATAAGAAGAGAGACTGCTGTTGCCAACTGCCTGCTTCATTCACTGTGTGTGACACAGCACCAACAGAGGTTAGGTACAACAAGGCACTGCCTCACCGCACACTTAATCTCTGACTGTCTGTATTTGAACAGACAATGCGCAAATTCATTATTATATTATATAAATTCAATGATTTTGACCATAAAAATTTTGAAATATAATAGAAAACAACTTTAAAGAACAGATAATATCAGTTTTAGGGTCGATTTTACTTATTATGACAGGTGAGGCACTGCCTTACCTGCCTCCACTTACTGCACGTCACTGCCCTGTGTCCAAAGAGCTCCAGCTTAGTCTTTTCAGATCCAAGAACAGACTCTAAAACTCATCACCGTGTTTCAAAATTCCATGGGCAAACTTTAGTTGGGCATTGGTGTGCCATTATTTTAGCAATGGAGCTTTTCTTTGATGGTGACCTCAGAGTCCTCCACGAAGAGCTTTCACAGCTGTCTTCCTTGACACATCAACTCCCAAAGAGGCCAGCAAAACAACAACCACCTTGAGAGAGACTCCGGGATTCTTGTTGGCATCTCTGACTATTTTTGTTTGGGTTGTTTGCAATTCTGGAAATTCTGTGTGCAACAGAATTTGTTTGGTAATTGCAGTGTATGTAGCATTTACCCTAGTGATAAGTGTCTACTACCCTCTTTCTAAGGTCCAGACTAATAGTTTTATTGGTGTTTTTTGTTTGTAGTATTTTTTGGCTTGACCTTTGTGGCTTACCGAAAGTGTCATAGTAGTCCATGTGTTCAAGTGCCACTGTCCCTGCTAAGCAAACTTCCTTAAAGCCAATTGCAAAATCCGATTTGTTTTGGAAGCAAAGAAAGCAGAGGGGGGCTACTAATTTTGGTCTTGTCATTTTTAATTTTTCATGTTACATTTCAGCAGATCAATAAAATATACTGATCAAACCTTGTGGAGATTTTATCTGTGATCTTTTGGAAGCAATACAAGTACGAACAGTTTTTATAATCATAATTTCCATGGAAATATTAAGAGTTCTGCGTAATTTCATTAGGAGGGGTAATAATTCTGACCCTGACTGTACTTGGGATGCCTCACATAAAAAATGAATAAAAAAAAAATGGTTCTAAAAGGTTTTATAGATAAACTATATGGACCACCACCTAGGTTTATTTATGAAGGAATATTAGAGCATAAAGACATTTTTATTGTGGTTTAAATCTATTGGTTTGAAAATTCACAAGATCTTTGCACAGCTTTAACAACAGACAAATTGGCTGGCTCTGACATCAAATAAATCCTGAGTGAAAACCGGGTTTAACAATGAAGGAACCCAAATAAACGGATAAAATGTGTTGTGACTCACTGTATCCTCTGGATGGAGCTGATAAAGGTGGAGAGCAGGCGATAGTTCTGTTCATGGCCAAGATGTTGATTATAGCTGTCTGCAGCTGGCTCAGGATCAGAACCAACTACAAAGACAAACACATTGATGCTCTTATCCTTTGACAGCCTCAGTGCTAAAGAAATCTGTGGGCTTCCTTTGGATTTTACCTGATACATGGCATACTTGGGGATGATCTTACGTGTCCTTAAGGTGGTCCTCAAGTGCATGAAAATGATGGAAACAGGCCACAGAGCAGTGATTGTCAAGATTCCAACAAACGGGTTGATCCATATTGCTGCTCCAGTGATGCTCAACTAAAAAGTGATCACCATAAACAACAGAAAATGAGTACAACCGAGAAATAATAATAAGCAATAACGTAATAGACAATTTAACAATAGATATCATAAACGTTTTAATTTAAATATCTGATATCCTTGAATTTTTAAGCCTGCCAATGAATTGGGTCCCCATAGTAGTAATTTTCAACAAACCAGATGTTAAAGCGTCAACATTTTAAGCAGCAGTATAAACTTACCACAGAAAGTAAGAAAATGTGTGTTGATGCATTTCCTATAAAAACATTGACCCCCTTGGATGTTTTACCCTTTAATTGCTTTTGAAAATCAATCATGATTAATAAAAGACCCTTAATGTTAAAGTGAAAACTGATTTCTACTAAACAATTACAAAATTGCTCAAAATTTCTCGATACATGAACCTATTCATCCTTTCCATAGTACAGATTAGTTGTCCTGTCCCCTTTGCAAAAAAGTAGCCCCAAAACAGAATGTTTACACCCCCGTGCTTTACAGTGGGTATGGTGTTCTTGGGATGCAACTCAACATTCTTCCTCCTCTAAACACAGCAAGTGTCTACTTGATAGAAAACCAGGAAATATTTTGGACAAGAACCCAGTCTGTTAAACATGAAATAGTGCCACTATGCTTTGGCCTTCTGTTGAAGCCCCAGAACCGTTAATTTCTCAGTGGAACTGGAAATAAAAAAATAAATATATTTAAATGAGGAGTACAAATAGGATCTGTGGATTTGTTTTATCTCATACAAAGACTTCAATACAGCAAAGTATCCAATCATTTTTAATATAAAAGTTTTTTAAAGAAAAGAAGATGAGGAAAGCTGAAAGCTAAACCAAATATTTTCTTACAAAAGTAAAGAATTGAATCATTGTTCACCCCTGACTTTGGGGAATATTTAACTTCTTCCCTAGTAACAGAAACCGAAACCTTAACAGATACTAATTTCTTGACTCCTCCAACATCCATTTACACAATGAAGCATTTATCATGGATAACTCACAGATTTAGTCCTAAATGCAATAATGAACTGACTTCCTGACAAAAGAGGATTAGTGGTGATGAGACTCAATCATATCCCTGAAATGTCACTTAGGATTAGGACTTTATCTGATAGATAGACAAACAAGAGGTAACACAAAAATGTGAAGTGGAAGGAAAACCATTCACAATGTTAAAAAAAAAGTTTGCACTAATATTATAGAAAAAAGGGTGGTGGGATTTGTTTTTGCCTACCTATTGCGAAAACCCTCAATCTCGATCAAGATGAATGATGAGCACCTGAACATCTGTACATAAGGATGTCATGATGTACCGGAGTTCACAATGTGACGATAAAACAGATAAAACAATAAGTTTATCTGTCACTCCCAAAAAAAGCTTCCCCATAGGATGATGCTCTCAGCACCTTGTTTCCCTGTGTGGATGGTGTTGGATGTGAAGTTTTAAGGCGATCGCTGGGGGTGTCTGATGAACGTCTGGCGCCCACGATGTGTGTTGCTTTTTTGTTTTCCTCATTACAGTTTGTATGTAGGCCAAAAGACCCAATTGTTGTCTCATCCAACTAGAGCACCTTCTTCCAAATTGTTCTATTTGAACAGTGGAAAAATGTGACAGACAGACAGACAGACAGACAGACAGACAGACAGACAGACAGACAGACAGACAGACAGACAGACAGACAGACAGACAGACAGACAGACAGCAGTGCCATGCTTCCACAGAGACCAGGATTGCAGAGTACACAACCAATAGTTTTACTGGTAATCCGATTTTCCTAGCTGAGTTGTGGATCTCTGCAGCTCCTCTAGAGTTATCATGGGCTTCTTGGTTCCCATCTCTGATTCATGATCTCCTTTTCCCGGCTGTCAATTTAAGTGGCTGATCATCACCAGGTGTGGTTCATCCTTTACATTTTTGCATGAGGGATTCAACAGTGCTCTGATAGATGCTTAAAGCTTGCAAAACTTTTCCCCTTCATGTCACAATTCTATATTGTGTTGGTTTTCACATCACATGCTTATGAAACATGTTGGGGTTTGTAGTGTGAATACTATTGTGAGGGGCTGCATGTACACACTAAACTGTTTTAAAACACATATAGCAGCCATACATTAATAAATATATGTAAGAACACACACACATGAACGGTGGAAAAATAACTGGGGACATGAATGTTTTTTGTTTTTTTTCTGTAACTTACATCTTGTATATGGAAATTCCCATTGGTCCACAGGATGATGGAAAGGAGGGTGAAGATAAGCTTCAGGAGTGCAAACTGGAAGGAGCCGAGCTTGAGCAGGAAAAGCGTACGTCTGGAGTTGAAACAGAGGAAATACATTTATGGCCGCTATTTATTAAAGAAAATCATGGACACAAGACGTTACCACGATTGGTCAATTGTTGAGTCCCCAGTTGCCCTGGGAAAATCTGAACTTGACCTCAAGGATGTTTTTTTTGTAACACAAGTGAGGAAGAGCTAAGCTTTATTGGGCTTGTGGCAAGTCAAGATCAGAACATGCCTAGGGAACTAAAACAGTGCCAGGTGCCTCTGAGGGGGTGAAGGATGTCTTGTAAACAGATCAGTCGAGAAGTAGCTGAGCGTGCCTTGGCATGACCATCAGTATCACTGTGTGCGAAGTAGTAGTTTTAAGATTTCCTGTTGCACATATTGGAAAAACAGTTTAAAATCTGTTCCGTCTCTGCAGCATGCAAGGTCCTCAAACGGATATTTTGTTAATAAATAACAGAGCTTCATTAAATACTATATCAATTATTAACAGCAACCAGAGAGGGGAGTGGTGGGACCATGAAACCCGTGCTGTGAAGGGTGAATGGCCAGAAATGTATTGAACCTATATTTCTTAGAAATGCTGCTTTCCTGCTGTTTGAATCCAACACTGTTTGCACATAGGCTGATTATGTCAAACAAGCTAAAAACAACCTCAAAGCTTTCTGACATGACTGAATCTGTCATTGACTCCATGCTGCATCTGTACATGATCAGTGTTACAAAACCATCCACTCAGTGCCTCTATGTTACATCACAGCTGCATCCAAATGTGAGACAAAGCTAGTTTTCTCCTTCAAATCCTGAGGAAATGACTTCGGTTCACCACAGCATTTTAACAGTAGTGGAGTACTTTGCAAAAGCATTCATACCCCACAAACTTTCTCATACTTTGTAACAATACAACCATAAGCTTCAGTTTTTATTATTTTATTGTTCAAATATAATTTCTCCTTGATCCTTTAAGAAAAAGTTATTATATATATATATATATATATATAATAACTTTTTCTTAAAGGATATATTTTTCTTATATATATATATATATTTTTTTTTTTACCATCAAGTTAGATTTGTGGAATGCACAATTAACCATTTATGTGTAAACAGATTCTCCCACATGAGCTGTGGATCTCTGCGGCTCCTCCACTGTTAGCACAGATTTCTTGTCTGCTTCTCTACATTATACTCTAATAAATAAACAGCTGTCCGTTTAGGTGGACATGTCGGTTTGCAGTTGTGCCATACCACAGACAGCCCGTATCCGGACAGGATGTACTGAAAAACCTACATTTTCCCCTCGGGGATTAATAAAGTATTTCTGATTCTGATACTTTTTCAATTTTTTATGATGATGATTTAAAAGTTGCTCCATGAAATATTCAAAGCTTGGGATGTTGGATTTTAATCTGACTCTACTTTAAACTTCTCTGAAACTTTACACCAGACCTGTCTGCTGTGGTTCTTGGCCTGCATGATACCGCTAGCTCACTGATGTTCTCTAACAAAACGTTGATGCCTTCACAGAACAGCTGGTTTTACACAGGAAAAATTACTCATAGGTGAACTTCAGTTCACCTATGAGTAATTGACCGATTAGGTGACTTCTGAATTGAACTGATTGCAAAGGATTTAATCTATGGATTTAAATATGAAAAAGCAAAACAAAACCAGTATTCTTCAGTATGTGCAGCCAAGTCCTTTTCTGACTTTCTTCAATCTCAGACGTCACAATGGTCCAAAGGTTTCCATTTAAAATTGTATCCTTATCAATTCTAAGCATTTTACACAATCTTTTAAAAGTTGCTGTGATTTTTTTCCTGTTTTGAATAAATTGAGTCTTTTCATTAAGGTACGAATTGACCAAGCCTGAAAGATCTTAACGTGCTTAAATCATCAGGGGGGGAGCCTTTCTTAAAATGTACTCCCTATTTAGACCATAATATTATTAATCTGACTTAGTTCCAGTCCCACATAATTGTTTTACCAAGAGGAGACCGCCTAAAAACAACATGCCTCACAAATCAGGCTAATGATATGCTTTGTTATGGTTCCTCAGAAGTTCTCCTCGTGTTTTAAGTTTGCAAGAAAAAAGCCCTTGGGTCAGTAAAAAAAAACCTGAAAAATTGGGTTTATTCGGATAGGCAGAGAGAGTGTGTTACTGAGGAGTTTACCGTGTGATGGCCACGTGTGGGAGACAGGGGCAGCAACAGCAGCAAGGCCCCGTACTGATCTTCAGTTTGTGTTTGCCTGCCCGTTTCAAGAAGGCCTCATCACCTCCAATCTCCTCTAGCATCATAATCAGGAACTTAAACACCACAATGGCAAAATAACTATGGGAACAAAAGAGCAAGAGAGGCCATTAAATGGAGAAAAGCTGGGTGAAACATGATCAGGAGAGAAAAAAAAACCCTATAAAATAGTGAAAGCATGTTGCACAACAGCACTGCTGTTTTCTATAAAATGTTCTTAGGAATTATGAGGTTAGAGTACCCCCTTGATGCTTGAGCAGCGGGAATGTAAGGATATACCACACAGCACATAACAAGAGAAGAAAGTGAGGAAAAGAGTACTGGAGAAACACTCCTACGTGGCCGAGGTCATATCCGTAATCATCACGGCTTTGGGGATCCACATTCCTATGCAGGACATGGTGCCAATCACCTGTATAGGCCGAGGAGAAAAGAGAGATTACTAAATATGTAACCTGAAAGGAAGCATTCATGACCCTTGAGCTTTTTCACATTTATCACATACTAGCAACAAACACAGTGTATTTTAACAGGACTGTATATATTTTTTCAGCTCCTTCTGGGGAAAAAAGTATTCCCACGGCGTGATGCTCCCACCATAACATTTTTCTGTGGTAAAGGAGTGGTATTGTTTTCAGAATTACACTGATATTAAACTACACAAAACTCTGTTTATGATTAGGTGGTAATTGCAATTAAATTAATTTAGGGGTATCTAATTAAAGGGGGGCTAATAAAAAATGTACATCATATGAAAAAGGTTTATTTTACTGGTTTGTGTTGATCTTTGATATAATTGCAATGAAAGACACTGGAAAGTGTAAGGTACCACAGTTACTGCTGATCTTAAAAACTAGGTTTAATTTTACTTTACTTCAAAGTGCTGCTAATGTTTTTTGTCTGCTATATACAATCCAAATAAATCCCAGTCAAGTTTTTTTGTTGTGATGTGATAAAGTGTGACAAATTTAAAGGGTTTATACAATGTGTATGTAACTTTACCGGAGCTGCTCCATTCACCCAGATGATTACACTCTTCTTATTGGCGGGCACCTTCTTGTAAATGTACACACACTCCTCTAGGAAAACTAGCATGGAAACTGTAGCCATGAAGGTGAGGGTGGAATACAAGATAATTCCAAAGATGTCCAAATCTGAAAGAAGAAAAGGGCAATGAGTTAAAATAAAGCATCTTTGGATTTGACTCAGATCCAGGACGCGGGGGGGGGGGGGGTGAGCTCAAGACAGTAAGGAATTATTGGTTTACTTTTTTCAGATTTTGTCAAAAAGAAGTTCAAGCTCATACTTGCTTTTTCAGGCTGGAGTAAAAACTGCTTAAAAGTCAAAAGTTTGTCAAGTCCTTACAAGTTTTAGGAGGCAAGAAATCTGTGAACTAGTGCAGCATTAATGCCTTTACCTCTGAGCCACCAAATAAAACATAAACATTGGCTCTTTTTGCTTTGCCGGTGTGGCAAAATCCCAACGCAGAGAAAATTTGGAAGGAATAAGGCAAACAGAAAATCTCTGAGGATTTAAAAAAATCTTTTTATCATATTCGCCATACTTAAAACCAAAGCAACACAAAAAAAACCCCCAAGAGTCGATCATGGAAAAAGTAGGCAGATGTGGCAGGATGTTGTTGATGATGAAGGCGAGACGATATGGGTGATTGTAATGGAGGTGGATGCCTCCATCAGGGCACCGATGAGCAAGGTTTTCGTTTCAGAGAAAGGAAAATGTGAAACAAAGAATGGAAGGAAAGGCAGTAAATAGTTGAAACTAATTTAGCCGTAGCTGAATCTATTCTTGTAATCTGCGTCACTTATTGTCAGGAATTCAGAGTCATTAGTGGTAGTCAGACTGAAATAACCCCACAAACAGGTGTTCCTGTTTTGCCAAAGCTTTTCTGCATTGCATGTTATCTGTTGTACCGTTTTGATTTTGTTCAATGACTTTAAGACGGATCATCAGAATTGAACATCCTGAGCCGTTTCTGGATGCTATATTTTCCCCGAACTGTACAATTGATGTTCTGGTATTGCAATGCAATCTAATGTCTAACAGATGTGCAGGACATATTGAGCGTACAGCTGCAGATTTTTGAGTATGATCATTTTAGTTTTAAACAGTTAACAGTCAAGTACAGGCCAGTCGTATTTGTTTAGAAATGTACCAAATCAAACTTTTTCACATCTGTAATGAAAATGTACTAATAAAGATTTGAACTGGGGTTGCATAATATCCAGTGGTTAGCACTGTTGCCCCACACCATGAAGGTCCAAGGTTCATCTTTCGGCTGGGGTCTTTCTGTGTGGAGTTTAGTTGTTCCCCCGTGCAATAAATGGGCTTTTCCCTGCCACTCCAGCTTCCCCCAGCAGCCCAAAGACATACATGTTACAATGCGTTGCTAAAATATTCACAACCCGACACCAAACTTTTACAGTTTTTGTCAGGTAACCACAGCAACATTCTTTCAGCTTTAACACCTTCACAGCGTTATCCCTGGCATGTCTGGTGTGTTTCTTTGCTCACTAAAGTTCTCAAAACCTCAAACTTTTATTTAGGGATTTGTGGTAGAGTGGTCTGAATACAAATGCACATAACTTTTCAAACTTTTGTTTGTAAAAAATGGTGATGATAATATAACATTTTCGTCCCACTTTACAACACATGCACTACTTTGTAGTTGACCTATCACATGAGATCTCAATAGAATAAATAGAGATTTGTGGTGCACAATCCCCATACTGTATTAAAAGTTGAACTTTTTTATCTGTCAGCTGCATCTTGAACGTATTTTCTATTAGGCGTGACCTGTCTAGAGGTGGCCAGGCAATAACATGAAACTGATCTGTCAGACCTCGTCATACCACTGTTGTTGCACTAAAACAATACACAAAAGGAAGCCAACTAATGTATTAGCCAAACGTACCTATTCAAATTAAAGAAACCAAAGGGACAACAACTTGTCTGGTGCTGAAATAAAAGGAAGTCTAACCCTAAAAACTGCTTAAATCGTATAGCCTACAACATGGAAGATGTTCAGAATGGCACTCAACAGCAAAGGTGTGGTAAGCTGGAATAAGCAGAAGATGAATGGTGGGTGGTATATGGCAGCATTACGTTGTACGTAATTTCCTCCCATTTAACCGATCTCCATAGGCAAGTCTTCTGACTTCCCAAATCATGGAGAAGCACTAGCACACTAATGTTTGCATAGACTAAAAATCACCTTTGACGAAAGCAGCCGCAACAACACTATTGCTTTTGTGCATGTGCAGTTAATGCAAAATAACTTTGCTTTCTCTCTGTGTTTTTTCTCTCCAAAGAAGCTACACCTGGTCTGGCATTCTGCTCAGCTGTGATGCCTTGTTGGAGGAGGGCATCGGCTGGGATGATGCTCCCGGTAACTAAATGTTCTCCCTCTCCTGTGACAAAGTTTTTACTTTATTTAACATAGAAGGTACTCCTACGCCTGTTCTTCTGCTCCTTTTTTGTCTCTGCTCTGTCTTCTCAAACCCCCAGTCAGTCGTGGCAGATGGCCGCTTGTACTGAACCAGGTTCTGCTGGAGGTTTCTTCCAGTTAAAGGGGAGTTTTTCTTCTCTACTGTCGCTTGCTCAGTATGAGGGATTGCTGTGAAGTCACCTACACAATGCAGGCGACTGTTTACTGTTGCTACATATTCGTCCAGGAGGAGTGAATGCTGCAAGACTTGATGCAATCTGCTGTTGTCTTATTTAGAAACTTTTAAATTGATTGGAATAGAAATGACTTGTAAAGTGCCTTAAGATTACGTGCTGTGAATTGGCCTTATATAAATAAACTGAATTGAACTCAATTGAATTAGGAGAAGGTGCCCCTTGCTTGATCCTGAATATATGGAGATCAGGCTGGGTTTGCTGTCAATCACACCCTATGACATGTGGGTTAAGGTGCAACTCATTCTGTGTCAGGTTTCCTTTTATTTTGGGTCCTACCGTGATATCTAAAGAAATTACGTCCTCATAAACTCGGACCATTTCCATAGATGTTTGGATCACAGAAGCAGACACAAACGGGAGAAAATAGTACTGGAACCGCAAGAAGCACATTTTCATGTATAAACCCAGTTATAAACTGGCAACCTGTTAGCCTGCCATGATGTATTACATGTGTTGCTGAAAACGTATTATTTATTTAGGAAGAAATTAGGCTTCATCAAATCGCTGAGGAATGTTGCTGGAGATAAAGGCGGCACCCATCCAGTCAAATCCTTGGATATAAAGTTGCAAACACAACATCCCCACTTTAGAAACACGCCTATAGAAATAACATAAACTTTCTTTGGTTTCACTTTCTTCAAAGATAGTTATCTAGCTTCATGCTTATAGTGAACAAGAATCATTGAGGAATTGAAATAATGTTTCTTCAACCTCATTGTGTTTAAACAAACATGACAGAAATAACAGACATGGACCATTGAAGGCAAAGGCCAAGAAAATACTGTATATTACGTAAATTTTGATAAAATAAATACAGGATCACATATCTTAGAGCATAAGGAACGTAAGGATATCTTTTGAGGAAAATGAATGGAAGAATCGCACAGAATGTAACAGATTAATATCACGGGGGGGAAAAAAGAGTTGATACACAAAACATTTATATAAACCTAAATACAGCCAGTGAGGTGATGTAAATAGTACACATATAAAGTAAGCAGGTAGAAATATCTGGATCTGACAATACTCTAACTCTATGACTAGTTAAGTTGTTGTTTAAGTTAATACTCACTGATTTAATACATAATCCTGCAGACTTTATCAAGTATTTTTATTGTTTACATTTCAGTGTCTTCAATTCAATCAGGGTCTGCTTGTATGGCACAAAAAAAAGAGCAGTAGATGATGATCAGTGAACAAAAAAGCAATCCAAATGAACAACTGTGAATTCATAGTTTGTCAGCGGTAGGCAATAGAAAATCGCATGAATTATTATTCAGTTATGATTTCTCCTGAGGAACATTAGGAGTGCCTGTAGAAAAATTATGTAAGGGGGATCCCAGATGTGAACCACTAAGAATTAATTAAAGAATTAAAACTGCAAACTCATGCTTGTAAGTAACTATATACCAAAAATATGCACATTTGATAAGTTAGTTGTCTAATTAGCACAATATGCTGAAGCTGAGAGAGTGGAAGACGAACAAACCCAGAAATCAATACACATGAATCAGGGGGAAATCAACTTGAAAGAGTACCGACGGACTGCAACCAAAATGACAATCTAAATACATTAAAACACTAGGCATTTAAAGACTGAATGAGAATTGAAATATTGAATGCCAAAAGAGACAAAAACAGAAATAATCACAACAAAATAAAAAAGAATTACGTCAAAAATCATTAATATACCACAAAGAGCCACGGATCATGACAAATAGAGCCTTCAGCAGCTGCTTTTGTTCTGATAGGTTGAATGTTGAGTCAACTACCCATCAAAATATGTGTGTGGGATGCAGACCTTCTGATTACATGCCTATGTATCCTTTTCAGTGGTGTTAACAACATAGCCGGGGTGTGTATTTGAAGTGGTCCCATAAAACCACATTTACAGATGGTAAGTAGATTTTTTTGTTTATACCAAAAACTCTGTTAGTAATTGTTTTGATACGTGAACTCACACTTGATAAGGCCAAACAAGATCCCGTTCAATGTGCGATTCAGAAACCATCTGAATGTGTTGTTAGAGCAGAATGTTTTCAGTCAATTTAAGTGTGAAAAACATATTCAGCGGTCATGGACATGACTTTGGGCTAAAACGTATGGGGGGGGGGGGGGTCACAACTTTTCACATTTTTCAGCAGGAAAATAATTTTTTTCCCAAAGTTATTCGAACATATGTACTTTTATTTCTAACCTACACTCACTTTTTACTGCTTTCTGGTGAAAGATTTGTTTTTTGTTTTGAGAAAAATACAACTGCTAAAATACCTGCTGTTACAGACAAATAAAATCATATTTATTTAAATGAACAAAGGGGTTAAAAAACAACAACCTGCAACTCAGTTTATTTCCTCCCCTCCTAAACTAATGCATAGTGTGCATTCAAGAGAAAGACTTATGTTCCAAAATCCATCTTTATTGCACCAAATCACACTTTGTATCTCGCCCTTTTCAACAAAAAAAAGTAATACAAAAAAACAAATCCAGACCACCTGTGTGTTCGTTTCCACGACACTGCAGTTAAACACTGCTTAAAAACGGACCCAAACTCATTAAAATTCCAGAGAGGAAACCTGTTGGTGCGTAAAATGCAGATCCTTTATACAGTCGCTCATCAGCAGAAAAAACTAAACAAAACTGCTCAGTGAGCTCAAGCCGTGCCACAGAACCAGCTCCAGGCTACTCACTTTGGATGATCTCGATAGCGAACGGAGGTTCGCTGTCACACGGGTTAGCGGTCCGGTTGGATCCATTATTCATGTTGGATGATGGTTGGTTGAATTTCCCCCCCCCCCACCCCTAAAATGCGCGGCTTCCAGCTGAGTATCTGCCTTCCTGCTCACATCAACAGACAGCTCGGTCGGTCGGTGCGTAAGAGTTGGTGGATGCGCACTTTCTCCTCTCCAGTGTCCAAAGACTTTCGCTCAGATGAGTCTGCCTCCCTTAGACAACCCGTTCAGAGAGATTTAACTGTGATCATTGGGCCCGCCCCGCCCCCATCTCAGCTGTCATGGGAAGGTGGCAGAGCTGACGTGATTTCTCGTGTCATATCCTATAAGTAAAAAAAAAAAAAAAAAAAAAAAAAGATAAGGGAGTCATGTTCTTATTCACGGTTGGATTTTCGTTGGGGGGGAAATATATTTTTTTATAATTTGTATTTATTTACAAGGTGTATGAGGACATCTGTAGTGTTTAGTTTGACTTTCTGCTCATCTGCTTTGTTAGTATTCTCCCGATGGTCCACTGAACCACAAAGAAAACACTTCTGATTTGTTTTTAATCCATCAGACCATCCGTTGGTAAATATGTCGATTTTCTCTTTTAAATGAACTGTTATGATGATACTGTCGGGGAAAACGCCTACAGTTCTTTTGTACATGTGTAGGCTACTTTTAGTTTGCCTCTGACATGGACTCAAATGCATTCAGATTGAAGCATGTCTCTCATCGTTTCCTGGAAATACTTGGTCACTAAGAAAACTCCAGCTGTTCTGGTAACAGAACAAAAACAAAAGGAGGATATCCAATCATATGTTGGTGAGTGTGGTTTGTAAATGTGGGTTTTGTGTGTTAGAGCCTGTGAATTAATCAGATACATCGTATGCCTCCCAGTTCCCATGGGAACGTGTACAGGGGCTATTGCCATGTAAGGTTTGCTGCTTCTTATGAATCATTAAAAAAATGATGTCCCTCACTTAAACCCATTTTACCTGGAATATCAATAAAATTCCATCATTACCAACAACTTGTGCAAACTTGATATTTCCTGTATCTCAGTCAGATAAAGTCCAATTCAGAAACACTCATACTCATTGGACTCTTGCCACATTACAAGTACAAATTTCTTTGTGCTTTATTTGGGTTTTATGTGAAAAAACTACACAGTAGTACATATTTGTGGAGTATAGGAGGAACATGATAGACATGTCTCTACTAGCTTTGCAGAGTGCATGACTAACAGTTGTCCTGTAGAGGTACTGTATATCTTACACTTTTTAAAGTCTAATGTATCTGAACTCATCTTCAGCCCCCGATATTTAATATCTGTCATTATTTGTTTGTCAAATCTGCATGTTTATTCAGGAGACCTTCCATTATCCTTGAGTCGGCTGGCTCATCCCAGGGACATGCCCTGCAGGCACAAAAACAGACAAGTGTGGGCGAATCGCTGCACGCAATCGTGCTTTTCTTCTACAAAGTATTAGATCTACAAAGAATGAGGCTTTCACAACACTGTTACAAATTCAGAGTCAGTCTGAGCCACCTACAGCATGTCCGACCTTATTTGACTGTTGATTCATCTAATCAAGTCTGAGCAACTTATGTTGGTGCACAGCTTGTTTCTATTCCCCTATTTCTGATTTATTTAAAAGAATCTGTTCTGACTGGCCTGAAATGACTAAATATTCAGAGTACGAGTGTTCCAAGAATTCTCTGCAACAAAGCTGACGCTCGTGGGTCGTATTTGCAAGTCTGAAAACTTCTTCTGTCAGAGGTTGTGTGTTTAGACAAATCTGATACTACCAGGAATTGCACAAAGCTGAATTCACATCTGGATGCCAGATATGCATCAATCGTTCACTGGGATGTGAACACACATTTGGAAGCAAAGCTCCAAAAACAATTGCACGGACTTCTGGAGTCCTGCCACTTGTTCCTGCACAAGTAGGTATGTATGTAAAGCCTGAGATCACTTTCCGGTATCACTATTTAATAGTTGTTCCTGTAATGGGTAACCCATGTAAAGACAATGTGGCCACTTTGGGTTTGGGATGAGTTTTTTTTCTTCTTAAACAAAGGACTTTACTATCCAACTTTAAAACTGACCCAGAGTTCATTGCCTCGGGAAGCAAACATGACCACGGTTTGATGCTAAGGCAAAAAAAAAAAGTCCAGAAAAGAGTTTGGTTTCTTGTTTTTTAATACAAAGAAAATTTTTTGTCCTTTTGTTTTAGGTTCTATTCGTACAACAGGAGTTAAGCTGCAGTAGGTGTTTATAGTCATGTCACTAGCGAGCACCAACTTGCTGCGAGGCACTTTCACACAATGAGCTCTGCAGAACAGATGTATAAATCCACGGTCTTGCATCAGTTTGCCTGCAGTCTCATTCGCAGCTACTTCTATCAAGACAAATGCAATGTATTAGTATGATGGAGCAGGGAACAGCGATGTCTCTCTACGGTGGGTGTCAAGGGCCTGGGTGCCACACAGATAGAGGAGGTCAATGATCAACTGGGTTCATGATTTCGAGTGCACAAAATGTTGACGGAGTTGGAACCAGAGCTGTGTTTACTGTTCCTACTCAGTGTCATCTGCTGACAGAACAAGGCTACCTACCAAATCTGTTGGTCGTTACTACATCAGATGAAAAAACTCTTCCCCCAAAAAACAGCATCCCGCTTACAAGACCATCATCGGCACATCAAAAGTAATGTGGGATAATTACAGCATACTTGATCCATCTAAGTCGTTTATCAAGCTGCCACACTGCCTTTAATTTAACTACTTGTTTGTAACATGGGTTAGTCTTGTTTTTGGTGTGTTTTGCATCACACTTTAGCGTCACATCCTGCACAGAGCTAATCTGGCGTTGGTGATCTACTGTTATGTTGCAAACTGCAGTTTGCATGTAGGAAACCCGCTACTTCCAGGGAAAAAAAAATGCGGTTTCAACACTGCATGCATTTTCATACCTGCATGGGTCACATGGCATTTCTTTATGTACACTCGCTCCTTTAAAATCTGAATACTTCGGGGGGAAATATGAGAGAAAAACTGCTTTCACCCCCAAAAGGAACTTCACTTATTAAGAATTCCTTCATTTATTGTTGAAAATTGCCCAAGTTTTCTCTTGAACTTTGCCACCTACTACCAAACCTTCAAGGTATTTCCCTGGGATTTCGTGTACTAGAACAACACAAAGTGCTATATAATTGTTAAGTGGAAACTTGTATATCCTTTACTCTGTTTAAAGATGGGTTGTAAGATGTCTTCTAATCGAAGTTCACTTTTTCTAACATGTTCAACCAAATGTGTAATCTTGCTCATAAAAGGTTCGTATGTTTTGGCATTTGTTGGAAAAACCAAGAGCTTTAAAAACTAAAATATCAGAACACAGAAGTTGCATCCACTCCTCAGGATCTGTGTAATCCAGTAAAAGCTCACTATAAGGAGCCAAACCATCCCCATTAAGATAGATTGGCATTGATCTCCAAGAGGAGGCAATATGAAAAAACCTGCTCCTTCAAAGACAAACCTTTGCAGAATTTTACACTGAACACCTCCAAAGAGTCTTAATACCATGACATGAAACAAGGTTTATTTTTAATGTTGGGTTTTTTTTTGCATATTAGCTATAAAAAGTAAGAATTAATAAAATAGTATAGAAAAAACAAAAATAAATATGAATAAAATCTTACGTAATTTTCCAAATCTGCAGGCTGATTTAATTTTGAGATTACAGAGGGGAAAATAAGTATTTGATACACTGCTGATTTTTCACGTTTCCCAAATAACAAAGAAAAGAGAGGTGTGTAATTTTCATCATAGGTACACCTCAACTGTAAGAGGAAAAATCTAAAAGAATGTAAAAATCCAGAAAGTCACATCATATATATAATCTTTAAGCAATTATTTTGCATTTTATTGCATAAAATTAGTATTTCATCAACTACCAATCAGCAAGAATTCTGTCTCTCACCTATTTGCTCATCTTTAGGAACCCTTCCTATCCTCCACTCATTACCAGTATTAATTGCACCTGTTTGAACTTACCAGACACGCCTGCTTGTCCACACAGTCAATCAGACTCCGACCTCTCAAATACTTTCACCATGGTATCTGGATGTTTCCAATTCAAGTTTTTGTTGTTGCTCTTTTTGGGTACTCAGTTTTATTTTTAGGAACACCTAACCTTTAAGTCCATTAGAATGTTTTTCCTGTTGTTTTCTTTTTTATGTGTTACAATCAGAGGTAGCCAGAGAACCCAAGAATTCTACTCAAAAGTAGCACTACTTTAACATATTTTTACTCAAGTAAAAGTAAAAAGTAGCCATCCAAGCAATCACTCGAGTAAAAATTTATTTGGTAAAAAGAGGCTTGAGTACTGAGTTATGTCTTATTTATTATCTTTTTTAAATTATGTCATCACACAGACAAATGTATAAAGTTATGGGAAAATTCTGGTATTTTAAAGACTAAAATAAGAAACTGATAAAAAAAACTATCTATCTATCTATAAGGTAAACCGTATTTATAGTGACAATTTATGGTGTTTACTGTATATTCAATGCAACAGCAAGCTCAACAGATAGAAAATTACATTAGAAAAACAAAGCTTGTGTAGAAACAGGTGGTCGTTAACAAACTAGGTGAGTGTGTTTGGTTTTCAATCTGTGAAGTTGCTCGCAGTAGGTAGAGCATCCAGAAAGTTTACTCAAGCAGGAGTAGCAATACTTCACAAAAATATTACTCAAGTAAAAGTAAAAAGTTATGGTGCAGTAAAACTATTCTTAAAATTTTGGTTTTCAAAAAAGTTACTCAAGTAAATGTAACTGAGTAAATGTATGGTTAGTTACTTCCCTCCCCTAGTTATAATAAAACTTACATGCATGTGGGTATTTCACACTGGACCTCAAGCAGCTTGGGTTCTGTTCCTCACCCATCTTCCTCCAAACCCTTGGACCTTGATTCCTGAATGAAAAACACACTTTACTTTCATAGGAAAAGAGGACCATGAACCACTGGCCAACAGTCCAGTCCTTCTTCCCCTTGGCCCAGTTGAGACGCTTCCTACGTTGGATCAGGCTCAGAAGTGTTTTGACCCGAGGAACCCGACAGTTGTAGCCCATCTCCTGGATGCATCTGAATGTGGTGGTTTTTGAAGATATGACTCCCGCCTCATTCCACTCTTTCTGGATCTCTGCCAGATTCATGAATCTTCTCTGGTTGATAATCCGCTGAAGCCCATGGTCAGCTCTTCTGCTGGTGCATCTTACCTGCCACATTTTGCCCTTCCACTAGACTTTTTATTGATATGGTTGGGCACCGCACTCTGTCAACAGCCAGCCTCCTTAGCTATGAACCTTTGTGGCTTACCCATCCTATAGAGGGTGTCAATGATGGTCTTCTGGTCAGTTGTCAAGTCTGCAATCTTCCCCATATTGAACCTAACTGAGATAATTGAACCAAAGTTAAGTCATATTTTGATTGATTTGATGTGATCCTAATTTCTTTTTCTCTGTAAAAACAGAAGCAAATGGTGATTTCTTCACAGTATTCAAATTTTTTGAATTCCTGTTTTTGTGGGTTTTATGAGTTGGAAGCCCAAATTATGTACAAATAAACTAAATACTTAAAATCATTTAAGTTGTGGGCCCTGAATCTATAATCTATGGAAGTTTTTGAGTGGAATTATGGAAAGAAATACACTTTTCCATGATATTCAAATTTTTTTGGAACGGGGTCTGTACATAATGTCTGTGATGTCTTTCTGTGTATATCGTTTAAAACATCTGAAAAATAAGCTGATTTTTTTTTATAAAAAAAAACATTTGTTTTCAAAAGTTACTTTTAATTTGGCAAATGAGTGCATACATAATTTATTGAATATGACTAAATGTATGACCCAATTCATAATGTCACATCTCTCTTTTGACACAAAAAAGATCCAGCTTTCGTGACTAAATTCTGTGTAAAACAAGTGTGGGCGTGTCCTCCATCTAAACTCAGGAAAGAAAGAAATGTCCTCTGACTTTCAACTGTTTTTACTTTCAGTAAACTTAATGTGTGTAAATATTTGTATGAACACTAAAAGAGTCAACACCATAAGACATAAACTGAAAATGTTTCACAGACATGTGACTAACAGAAATAGAATAATGTGTCCTTGAATGAAGGGAGGCTCAAAAGCAAAAGTACCAGTCAGTATCTGGTGTGGCCACCAGCTGCTTGAAGTACTGCAGTGCATCTCCTCCTCATGGACTGGACCAGATTTGTCAGTTCTCGCTGTGAGATGTTACCCCACTCTTCCACCAAGGCACTTGCAAGTTCCTGGACATTTCTGGGGGGAATGGCCCTAGCCCTCACCCTGCGATCCAACAGGTCCCAGACGTGCTCAATGGGATTGAGATCCGGGCTCTTCGCTGGCCATGGCAGAACACTGACATTGCTGTCATGCAGAAACTCACGCACAGAACATGCAGTATGGCTGGTGGCATTGTCCTGCTGGAGGATCATGTCCGGATGAACATGCATAAAGGGTACCACATGAGGGAGGAGGATGTCTCCCCTGTACTGCAAGGCATTGAGATTACCTGCAATGACAACAAGCTCAGTCCGATGGTGATGTGATATACCGCCCCAGACCATTAAGGACCCCCCACCTCCAAATCGATCCCGCTCCAGGGTACAGGACTCAGTGTAACGCTCATTCCTTCGACGATAAACACGAATCTGTCCATCACCCCTGGTGAGAAAAAACCGTGACTCATCAGTGAAGAGCACTTTTTGACACTCCTGTCTGGTCAAGCGAAGGTGGGTTTGTGCCCATAGGCGGCGTTGTTGCTGGTGATGTCTGGTACGGACCTGCCTTACAACAGGCCTACAAGCCCTCAGTCCAGCCTCTCTCAGCCTATTGCGAACAGTCTGAGCACTGATGGAGGGATTGTGTGTTCCTGGTGTGACTCGGGCAGTTGTTGTGGCCATCCTGTACCTGTCACGTAGGTGTGATATTCGGATGTACCGATCCTGTGCAGGTGTTGTTACACATGGTCTTCCACTGCGAGGATGATCAGCTGTCCTTCCTGTCTCCCTGTAGCGCTGTCTTAGGCGTCTCACAGTGCGGACGTGGCAATTTATTGCCCTAGCCACATCAGCAGTCCTCATGCCTCCCTGCAGCATGCCTAATGCACGTTCACGCAGATGAGCAGGGACCCTGGGCATCTTTCTTTGGCTGTTTTTCATAGTCGGTAGACAAGTCTCTTTCGTGTGCTGCGTTTTTAGAACTGTGACCTTAAATGCCTACTTTCTGTATGCTGTTAAGGTCTTAACGACCATTCCACAGGTGCATGTTAATTAATTGATTATGGGTAATTGAACATGCATGGAAAACATTGTTTAAACCCTTTACAATGAAGATCTGTAAAGTTATTTGAATTTTTACATTATTGTTGAAATACACAGTCCTGAAAAAGGGATGTTTCTGTTTTTGCTGAGTTTACATTAGAATTAATAAAACCATGGACTGTTTACCTTCCGCCTCACAATTACATACCCTACTTAGTGAGTTGGTCTACCACATCAAAACCAAGAAAGTTGTTGACAAAATGTGCTGTAAAGGTGCAATTCAATGCAATATCTCTAATGAAGTTCATTTATTTCAGTGATTCAATCCAAAAATTAAGAATAAGCAGATTCATTACTCTGATATATATTTTAAGTGCTTTTGTTCATTTTTATATTCATGACCTTCAGATTAAATTGTTTTTCAGAGAATGTTAATAATACATAGGAATAATAAGGAAGCATATACAAGTAGTGTATAGTTTATTTACTCAATTCTTGGTCTTTTATTTTGTATAAATTACTGATCTGATGCAATTAGCCAGTGGCTGTTAATAAAGCCAAGGCTTTTTAAAGCATTTCAGCTTCTGTGCATTGTTGGATCGTCTCTTATCTTCTAGATTAGACAATACTCCATTGATTCTCTGTGGGGTCATTAATGTACCTCAATTTCCAAATTTAATGCTACATTTATTTTCAGCTGGAAATAGGATCATGTGGCTCATGTCCTGGAAACATCTGTGTACAAACTGCTGTCATCACCATTGCATGTGCATCTTTTTCCTCCATGGCTTACCTCTCTTGTGAAGGGCGCCAATGACCATCTGCTGGACAACGGTCAGCAGTCTTCTCCACAATTGTGACATTTCTATATTAAGATAATTATAAATTATAAGAAACCCCAGTTTAGATTTCCTTAGTTTTACGCCATATTTTTTAAGTAAACATATTTAACGCTGTGTGGAAGACAGAATAACTGAAATAAATGACCTTTGATGGAATTCTAATTGGTTCAGCTCTACCTGTATGGTGACGTTACCCAAGTCGGACCTGTTCATATTAGTTTTTTGTGCCCAAGTGGGGCAAACTGAAGACTTATTAACAAACAATTTGGAAGACAACATATCACTCCTGTGGCTCATGACCATCTCTAATTAGTCCGACGGAAAATTAAACACGCGGTTTAAAAACAAACATTTATTGTTATTTTCCCAGTTAATTAAGAGGCATGTACTCACAAATTTGTTTACTTACATAATATACACACAATTTAAAATAGGACATCAAAGATATTAGCAGTTATGATAGGCTACAACCTGCACTGCAGACAGATGTAGCATGGTATCAATCTATAAAAGATAACCAAAGTCATCAGATCCTTCTTCTGTTTTCACAGGAGTTTTTATGGCTTCATTTAATCAGTTTATACAGACAAGAGTAAAGCTTATTGAAAACATGACTTTAAAAGTTTAAGAAAAAGGTGACTATTTCACACCAATCCCGCCCCCCCCCCCAACCCAACCCCCTCCCAGTATTATAGTAAAACGTTTTTTTTCCTCTTTACATAAGTTAGGCGCCATGCTTTGAGCCAAAGTCCAGAATCTCTTTGTTGCACTGAAGCATTCCTCCCAATACAAGAACATTACAAAAAGACCTAAATGAAGCATTACAAAATACACACACACTCTGCTTGAGGGCCAAACAGCCGGGCAGAGGATACAGGCAACTGTAAAACAAGACGGCAGGTCCAATGTTAGTTCTTTACGCATGACACAAGAACATCCTGAAACATTTTCTAAACACTAAATGTTCAAATATGAGCTAAATATGATCAGAACAGAACCTTGGCTTAGATGATGATCCCTTACAGTAATGTAGTCTAGTTCTTTTGAGATCTAACCACAGTGTGATAGTGCAGTAACAAAACTCCCCAATCGCTGGTTTGTGAGGCATAATAATAAACACAACTGATGTTGTGATTTCCAAAGAAATCTCACATTGTTTAACCGCACCAAGCTCAATATGAACAGGCTGTAAACATCAAGACCAGAGTGTTTTGGTGGGATCTGTTCAGTGGAGGGGCTCTTCCAGCAACAGGTTTCCACAGGTCCCAGCTGAGCCTGGGATTCAGGAAACCAATGTTCAACATTTTAAACAAGACAAATTATAGAAAGAGCCTCAAACAAGCTCAGGGTCCTTCAGCAGCTCTGAAAACGGGGACGATTTGAGCTTTAGCTGCTGTCGACTCAGAGGGGTCCAATTCGCTTTCAGAACAGATCTGGATGGCTTATCACAGTAAAGCGATCCACAATGAGTTAATATATGATAACTGAGGGGGGGGAAACTGCAATAAGAAAAATAAAATGTACCTTTAAACAGACGTTTACATTTGAAACCGGATATTTATTCACAGTACAAAAAAATAAAACATAACCTTGGTTGCACTGTCTTGACATTAAATCCTAGTATTGTTTTCTGTTTTAGGTCAGTTAGGATTATCACCAGAATTATTTCTATTTGCTAAATACAAGAATAATTGGAGATACATTTTAATAGAACTCAATATTACTTTCCTCAAAGTCAGAAGTTACATCCACTAAGATTACTATGCCTTCAAGTAATTTGAGAAAAATTCACATGACAACATACCAACATAGGCTGGAAAGCGGTAACAGTCATTACTCCAAAAGCAACATAAAAAGCCCGATTACAGTTGGAGAATGCTCTCGGGGGGAAATACCTTTCATTTTAAATGTCTGGACATAATTAGCATTGTTAGGGAGGACAAAAAAGAGGGAAGCTTGCCAGCCTTGGCATTATCTCAACTGTGAAGTACAGGGAGGGCAGTTTCATGTTGTGTGGCTGTTTTGCTGCCGACTGGTGTGATTCACAAAACAGATCGCCCCATGTTAAAAGGGAATATGCCGAAACATCCAAGCAGCATCTGAAGGCATCTGTTAGGAAGTTGAAGCTCAGATAAAAACATAAACATCAAATCCAATCATACAACCACTTCGGTTACAAAGTGGCTCATGGAAGAATACCCAGAACTTTTAACCCAAGTCAGACAATTTGCAAACTATTTTACGAGAATTTTCAAAAATTCACAAATGTTTCCTCATTAGCCTGGCATATAGTAAATAAACTATTTTTATAACCTTAATTGACCTAAAACAGGAAATGGTTTGTTTTTTTAACAATCAGAAAGAGAATAAAAAGAAGGCTGTGTCTTCGCTACCTATGTAAACATCTGGTTTCAACTGCCTGTGTCTTGGTGCAAATAAAAAGCACATTCTCGCCACCTACTGACTGAAATTGGTAAATCAAGTTTTAAAGTGAAAATTAATTCAGTAAAAAAAATTAAAAAAACACTTTGTAACACAGAAACTGCTTCATCCATCTTGAGATGTGATGACACCGGCCTGTGAGGTTAGGATAAAGCTAGGATGCTGTAAACACTTCAGGTTCAGATGTCAGAGCTCCTGACATGTCAGCCCTTATTTGGCAGCAGGTATCTTGGTAAAGGTTGAAGCTCTGAGCTGTGGACATCGACCACCAGACAGTAAAAGAATAGGCAGAGTGCACTGGGTGAAACATCTTTCAGGTTCTACTGTTTCACGTTTTTAAAGCAGGATATTTCAACACCAGCTGGCCACAAAAAGAAGCTAAACCGTTTTTGTTGACTGACACATTAGCTGTAACACACAAAGAACATCTGTCACACCATGGAAATCTTTTGGAAATGTTAAAGTAAAAAAAAAAAAAAAAAATTTTGGACAATTAAAATCAACAAAGTGCAAATGCGCCATCTTGTGCTCAAATATCATCTCGCCACGTAAAGTCCGGCTCCAGTCTTCGCTGCTGAGGACAGGCACAGTCCACTGAACCGTGGGGTTGAGTCCTCTGCAACAGTCCAGGGTTTTTGGTGGCAGAAACATCAATCTCAAAAAGTTGCAAACAAAAGATTCGCTCCAGCTTGATTCTATCTTAAAAAATAAGATGCACAGAATGGGTAGCAAGGATCCATCTCCACTTTATGGGTTGGTTAAAAAAAAATAAAAAATGCTGACAAACTCTTTACAGAAGCTTGGTGCCTCTGAAATCAGCTGCATCATGGATGCTTTTGGCACAAAAATAACAATTGAACTGAAGAGTCCTGCAGATCTTCTTGCACTTGTAAAAAAAGGAAATATATAAAAAGGAAAAATGCATTATAGCCGAGTGCGACAGGTAACCTGTGTTCAATACGGAGGGTGAAAGTGAGACGTCAGTCCAACACGGCATGCAAAAATGCCAAGGCTATTAAACCAACACTGTGCTGCGTTTCCAAAGGTTTCTCTGAATGTGTCTGCGAGGAATCCACTTATGGGGACTGTTGCCATGGTGATGAATAAAACTGTTTGGGTTTTTTAAGGCATCACATTAGATGACATATGTTTCTCCTGTGGCCCTAAAGAAATAGAACAAATTAACAAGTACTGCTCCTTATTTATTAAAAACAAATCAAAACTTTGCATTGTCACGCACTGATGAGAAATCTACAGTTATTATACAAATGAAGTAGGGATGGGCATTCGATTAAACCGTCTTCATCGATCATCGGGAGAGTTAACGATCGATTTTCAATTAATCATTGATATTTTTATATTAAAATTCATTGTTCATAGGCTATATTAAAATGCAGTGAGAATAGAAAAATAGCGCGTTTCCTCATTGAGATCTTCCTTACAAGAGGGACTCCTCGTGGCAGTAAAACGGAATTAATTCACGGTAGTGGCACAAAGAAAATATGCGCTATAAGCAGCGGAGCCGACAGCTAAAAGACAGTACTCATTAACGCAACTGACGCTCATATTTTTTTCTTCTCCAAAAAAGTAAAAAAAAAAAAGAGTCATGTTAAACAATAACTTAAAAAAAATATAATACTTAAAGGTTTTGTGTTACATTTGGCAAAAAGAGTCGAGAAAGAGGATGACAGAGATCAGCGTACCTAACAATAAATTAGGCTCATTCACAGAGTAAAAAAGACCAAAAAAAAGAAACTGTAACTTGTATAAATTTACAACTTTAGCATGAGTCTACTGATTTTTGTTGAGAAAGATGAGCATGTTAACATGTGCTGGGGTCAGACGCGAAAGCAGCCTGGTGACCAGACTGACGGTCATCGGGCTGCTGTCGCGTCTGACCTGCAGAGCCGAGATCTCCTGCTGTGAGGGACAGACGTCGCTCTGATACACATACCTCCGTGCTAACTTGGCAAGCCTCTGGAATCTTGTTTAACTCATTTCCCACCAGTCTGTAGGGGTGCAGTCCAAGGGTAGCGGAGCCTCCCTCAGAAAGTAATCGGTGAGTCAGTTTCTCTGCTCGTTGTGCATCTCGGCTCCTCCGTGCTAACACAGGCTTGATGCTAGGTTGAGTCCAAGAGCAGGATGCTCCGCTTCTAACCAGGGTTGGGAGTGCGTTCAAGTACTTATACACAGCTTCACGGTGTTGGCAGTGAACCGAGACTTTTTTGTTTGTTTATTTTTTTTGTCAAAGTGGTCCCACGCCACACTTTGCTGCGACTTCTTTATGACAATGCTACTTTTGAAATACACAGAAACTGGCAAGAAACTGAGTCGGCCTGGTGGGTTTTATTTTCAGTCATCGCCCTCATGTGGTAAAGTGTTTAATTACTGCCACATAGCAAAATTAATGGCATTCCTTCAAAACTCACACTACGCAACAGAACATGTGTTAATTGATCGGTAAAAAAAATGTCATAGATGAAATTCTTAATGATCAATTAATCGATCGTCGATTAATTATGCCCATCCCTAAAATGAAGGTCAATAACTTTGGGCTTTTAATGGTGCATTTAAACTATTTTTCTACCAGAGAGCACAAGGTTTAATCAGTTGTGGATTTTCTCTCATCCATATCAGGATCAGCTAAGTCTGGCTTATTATTCGACCGCTTTTCTTGGTAGAACTCATTAAAAATCTGTTTTCCTGTTTTTAAGAGTTGTCCATGGATTTTAAACAGAGCTGAGCAGGGACCTTTCGAGAAGCTCAAAGTCAGGCTGCTTTATCCAGTTCAAACCTAGTTTAAAGGGAATTTGTGGTTGGTCTTATTGGAACACCCAATTGACCAATTGCTCGGTGCTGCTTAGCCCCGCCCCCCTAACGCAAACAAACCATTAGCATTCAACTACCAGTTTCCCGGAAACAAACAGACTTGGACATTCTTGCCGTCTCACTCCATAGATTAGGACCTGTGAAACCTTCATGATTTTCTGAGCTGTATTTGTATTTTAAGGACAAATACAGATAAATGATTTGCCTCGGGCACATCCAAAAGCAATACATGGTATTGTGAGAGGATAAGCAACACTGTTTTATTCCATTTCCCAAACTGAAAATAAACATCGACAGTTGGATAAAGCCGTTTAGCAGACCACAGTCAAGTCAACGTGACCACAATAAACAAGAATGTACACTTGTAGACATTCTTGGTAACACAATGGTCTTGTATAATCTTAGAAATAAGGTCCTATAAGTTAATATCAATCACATAAAGACTAGCAGTAATTACCTTTCTTAAGCTAGTCACTTAGGAGGCTGTTGTTATTTTAACTGATGGGAAATGAGTTTAACACATTGCCCTGCTGTACATGAACAATGCTGGCCTTCAATGAGGTTTCCCTTGTCAAAGACGACTGATGCCAAATGAGGCTTCTCCCATTTGGTTTGTGATCTGAAGATCTAATTTTATCAGTTTATCTTTATGTAATTCTACTTTGAAATTTTGTACATAGCCCTCCGAAGGATAATGTCGAGTTTTCTGAAGGCTCCTCGAAGATATTAAATGCTATTGGTTCCAAAAGATGTCAAGAGCCTTTTTAAAGAATTGTTTCAGCACCGACTGCTCTCATTGTAAACATGCAGTAAGTTGCGACCACTTGTCCGAGTTAGCAACAGTAACTAAGGAGGGCAGGGTTTAGCAGGACTGCGGGACCGGTCAATTCTGTCCGTGTTTCAACCACCTGACCAAGAAGGTCACCCTCATTAAAAGGACATTGGTTAGAAAGTGTAAGAGAAACCCAGAAACCATCAGGGCATACGCTTGTCTAGACAAACTACTGGAACCCGGTGTTACCGTTCACAGTGAAACCTGTTTCACATCACAACTGACCAACAGGGAGAGATGACGATGAAGCAAGCAAGAAAGAAAGATGCTTTAAAATCAACACATTGAAAACCGACACAAAATTTAAGATTGGCCTAATGTTCTGCAGGACCACAGTTTTACGGTGAGATGCGACAAAGAATAAGTTCTCTGGTTAATATGAGGAGACGAATGTTTGGAAGAGTCAAAGGAAAAGGTTTCCACCTTAGGACACTATGATGATATGGGTCTGTTTTGCCATCAGTGGTCCTGGTGACCATTTTCATGAACTACATGAAACAGATGGAAAAATGAAGACAGAAGCTTACCTCTTAACTTTTAATCTTCAACTTCACTTCAAATCAGTAGATAAACTGACGAACAAACTGAGGACAGTTCAGTGTTTCAAGGGGACAATGATCTCAAACACCAGCTATGGCAGAAATTCGACCAACATTAAGCTTTTGGAACGGCACAGACCTCAACCCGCTTGAAAATTGACTGATTAGGCTTAAAAGCCATGTTCGTGCCAGGAGATCTATTAATTTATAAGAGCTAAATATTTTCTGAAAAGATGACTGGTTAAATATCTAAATTATGCCAGAAAATTATTGTTCTCAACATAAAGTATCTGGTTTCAATCAACTTGCTCTGTGAAATCTTATCAAAGATAAGTGGAGCTGTATATATTATTAATAGTTGGGTCTGTATGTATAACTTTGACCCTGTGTGGATTAGAGAACATCCACAACAAATTCAAATGTGTCATTTCAGCCTGAAAACACAATGCTTCAAATAATTCACTAAAAAGCCCGAAATTATGACATACATGATATTGGTGCACGCATGTAAACCTCTGACTTGTGCTGTAAACATTAATGTTAAAGGCCAACTGAGTTGAAATGTAATGGTCTGAGAAGAGGCGGACTTTGCTTACCTGGTTAGGAGTCACTCTCCACGGAGATTGTAATGGTTTCACTCTCAGCTGTGAAGTCATAGTGAACACACAGTAAGGTAGATAAAGGACTAATTAAACCTAAATTAAGATTTTTAATAAAGGTTTTATTCCAACTAAATCTGACCTGCTTTGAGGGGGTTATCAGCCACGTGGTCTTCAGTGCTGTTGGCGTGCTGCTCGTTGCTCAGAAGGCGGTTCTGTGACTCACTCAGAGGGCTCACAGAGACGTCCAGGATGCTACAAAACAAAGTTCTGTTAGTTAGCTCTGCTTTATAAATGTAAAGAGTCGAAATGAAATATTTTCTAATAATAAAACCCATCACCACTTATTGGAGTCAGGATGCAGAGTGACAGTGGCCTGCTCTGCATCAGCGTTGACCAACCGGGTAGGAAACGTCAGCCCGTCGCCCTGACTGGAGAAAACAGGGAACAAACTTCAGATTAACACCTGTAACTTAAAAAAGGAACAAACTGTACATGGGTTGGATTCCTACAAAAAAAAATATAAGTATAAAGACAAATGCGCTACCTATTTACACTAAAAAGCCCTTAACTCAAGATATCTTCTATGTCTCCAAAACGGCATGTGTGTTACCTGGTGAAGATGGGCAAAGGCCAGTACTTCTTCTGGTCACCAAAGACCTGAGCGATGTTCTTCCGGAAACCCAGAGAAAACCCATTCCTATCGGAGCCTGTTCTGAAGACCGGTGCTCTGAATGCCTCTGGAGGGAGGAAGCAACGCAAAGAGAGAGGCCATATAGTAATAAAATACTGGACCAGCATGCAACCTCCATCTGTCATAAGCAGGGAAGGAAAAACACACTGTCTCATATACAGGATCAATATTACAACTTCTGCTTACAAAACAATATAAATTACAGGTTAATTGCTTTACAGAGTAAAAATACTCCTTTGTTACTGAAGAAGACAAAAACTGAATTTATAGCATCAGTAAGGTGTTTGAAACTCAAGTTCAAGGAAGGTGGAAGCATGTCAGCTGATCATTCAGGCTATGAGAGAGAGCGAGACCTTCAGCAGGTAATAGGAAGATAAAAAAATCATTAAAATGCAGAAATTTCAATGCTTCAGGATCTGATTCAATAACTTTGCAACCAGTTAAAATCCAAGAACTAAAGGAATCTAGAGTGACATATTTTTGATGACTGTTTATTCGTTAGTTGCTCTAAAACCAGTTATTGACTGGGACAAGTCAGAGTAAAAATGCTGCAATTCCGATATTAATATTTTTATATACTGGAATAAGAAATGCAGTCTGGAAGCTTCTACTTTTGTATTTTCAACATTGCATCGGTATCCTGCAAGACTGTTTAAAATGTTAAACTCCTTAATCATTCAGCTTGTTTAAAGAAAACTGCTTCTTACTCTGATTGGTGCATATTCAGTGAAGAAGCAAATTTTAAAAAAGCAAATAAAATAAAAAGATTTGTTGAAAGTGTGTGTGTGTGTTACCTATTGTGGATCTGTTCTTCCCTACGAGCCACAGATGGTAGCTGAACAGGGAGAGGATACTGATGCAGAACATCGCCGCCACGAAAAACAGAAACAGGACGTGGAATTTGGCAGGTTGATTATCCGTATTCTGTGGGAGGAGACAGGAGAAGAGGAGGAAATGGAAATCAATAACAGATTAACTGGGAGGCTACCTGTAGAAAAGAAAAAGGGATAAAGCAATGTAGGCAACAACAGGACAGGAACCATGTCACTGCATGCATATCAGGATGGCATGCAAAACTCAAGGCATCAGAGGGCGGCTGGGTTACCTTTGGGCAGTTCTCTGCCGATTTCCTACGACAAAGCTTTAGTTTGAACAGAAACAAGACCCGTTAGGAACAACAGGAAAAAACAGTCGGAAAAAGAGGAAAGCAAGGAGAAGGCTAACAAAGAGGATAAACTGACAGGAATGGCGAGAACAAAGAGATATGAACGGAAATCCAAGAGGCACGGCTACAAGAGAAAATTTAAGAGAGGGGAGGTGTTTGCTGCTGTTCTAGTGGTGTGACTGATGATTCTGATCGTAGAGAGAGAAAAATCAGAGAACAATGATCCCTTGCTTGCCAGGACTTAACATAACATGCAAGGGAAAAGAGAGAGGGAGACAGAGAGAGGTCAGGGGGTCAAGGGTGAGAGAGGACAGAGAAAAAAAGAAGCAGCAAAAGGAGAGGTCAACACCATGCAGAACCATCTCAAGGAATGCTCATCCTGACTGTACCGCATGAACAGATCTGGAATCACACACACACATACAGAGCAGAGGTCTCTCCATCAAGTACTCACGGTCCAGAACTTTATGAAATACTGCAGAACTGTGGCAGCAATGAACAAACAGTACACCAGCGAGTAGGCCAGGAAGAGGATGAAGAACTTGTAGTTAGAGAAGCCTACACAGTTGTTCACCCTGCAGAGACACAAACAAGATAAATCATTAAATGTCACTGTAGTAGAAGATTCAACTTTACAAAAAGGGAGGGAAAAATCTAGTGTATTACAAAAAAGAAAAGGCGGCCGGACAAGATTAGTAGACTCTATTCTCTTTACTATTGTCTTGTTACACATTTTCTTATTGTTAATTATATTTTTGTCTTATTGTGAAGCACTTTGTCACCTTTTGGCTGAGTAAAGCGCTAAATAGATAAACATTGATTGATTGCAATAAAACGTTTTTCCATACCTCTACGTCACCCATAAACACCTCGAATTCAGTCTCAGTGGAATTGAGCTTTCTCTGCCTCTCCGTTACCATGGTTACCCGTGAAACACCCCATATCAGCCAGCTTAAGTCTATGCAGGATATTCACTAGGCATTTTGCATTGACCGTTTATGAAAGAAAGTGGGTGTGTAGGAGGCGGGATATGATCCAAAATTACCTGAGCATGTTTCTAGGGAGAGTGTGATTTATAAAGAGGAAAATTATTTATAAATGCTTTTATGCCAATCAGCTGTGCGTAGTCAAAGTTTTACAGATCTGAAGATTTTTTTGCGCAAATAATTATCTTTGCTGAGCTTAAGTACAGTTTTAGTAAGGATTATACGCAATAAAAAAATTTGAATAAAAAAAAAAGAAGACCCCTGGTCATTCTAACCTATGAAAATCATTTCATCTAAACCAGTCTATTTATAGCTTTGGCTGTATTTAGCTCCATACATCTTCTCATCAATGCTACCCAGCTGCTCTGTCCCTGTTACATGGCTAACACTGAAAAGGTTAAAGGGTTACTGGTACTTTTCCATGGCAATGTAAGAGCAGGAAGCAGATCAAATTTACCAAGGACAGTGGTGGTCCATCTTCAACACACACCTGCAAATTACAGCAAAACAAAAAGCAAGTGATCAAATTACAGAGAAACACAAAAAGAACAGATGGTAAACCGATAAAAATCTAGGGCTGAGGGGAAAAGTGTTGATAACCATCCAGAATTTCTTGCAGTCAATCTAATTCTCTTACATGTCACATGCAGAGCAGTGATGACACCGGTCCGGCTTGATAACTTGACAGCGGTCACAGTACCGGATTGCTGTAAAATCATCAACACAATTTTTCAGTCATAACCGGGCTAATATAAAAACAGTCAATCCTCATTACCAGCTGGGTGATGCGGCCTTACCTCCGGCGCCTGTGCGAGTGTACAGAGGCAGATTGGAGGCAGCTCTCCACAGGATCTCCTGCTGGGAATCTGGCCTCTCCTCCTTCTCATAGCGCTCCTTCTCATTTTTTGGCAGGCAAAACTGGAACGAAAAGGACGAAACACGTTCTCATCCGGCTGATTTTATCACAGCAGGGGAGCAGAAGCATGCAGAGGGAGAGGGACTGCTTTGGAGTCTTGTACCTCTTTGGAGGGGTTGGCAGGCTTGGTGAAGATGGTCTTCCAATAAGACCAAACGAACATGACGAAAGAGAGGTGGAAGAAGATCAGGTAGACAACTGGAGGCGGGGGAGAAAGGATCAGCGGGAGAATAACACAAACCATCCAATAAGTGTACAAATACTATGGAAATACTGCTGCTGCTGCTCAGACTACAGGCCTGAGGAGCATACTATACAGCTAGATAATTAATGGGAGAAAACTGCAAATGGGTAATGCTGATTAAGGTGAAGCTGCAGGGCTACAAGCAAGCAAATTTTGAGAGGCACAGTTTCTGTGCCAACAAGTCTACAGAGTACATCTCAGCAGACCTTAGGGAGATTAATCCAAATGGGCTCAGTTCAGTAAAATTCCATTCACAACAAAATGAACACTGATTTCATGTTTTGCAACACTTACTCTTTTCTCCTATACTGGTAATAGTTACTGCAAGAGACGAAGAGAAAACATAAATGTTAGAAAACCATCTAAATGCCAGTAGTATTGGAAAGACATGCAAACCAGGTTTGTTTTCTTATACAATATATTAGAACATTAAAAGGGGATATAAAGAAACAACTAAGGTATCTTACTGGGATTTCAGGCGACAGAGCGAACAGAAAGTGGAGAATTATTGAGGAGTAAATGGAAAACATGATTTTCATGTATTCCTATAAATAAAAATCCAAAGTCTGGTGGGGATTTGTTTTCCACACCCTTTACTCTAAAAATCCAGTGCAAGGAACACAGACAGGTCAGAAATGTATGGAAAAATCTAAAGCAGAGTTAGGTTAAGCACTTTTTAATCCTTCAACCAAAAACTGAAAAAAATATGGTATAACTGCAAACCTACCAAGACATGGTAAACCATGACAAACTGGGCAGAGGGAGTATTAATCCAACAAGCAGCCACGAAGCCCATGGTACATAAATGCCATGTAGAAAAACGAAGCAAACATGTGGAAGATGGTACTCTGGTCAGATGAGATCAAAACCAAACTTTTTTTTAATTTATTTTTTACCTGAATGACATTGTGCTACTGGATTCCACAAAGCGTTCCCTCAGGGAGGTCGACTACAAACGCACAGCACATTTTCCATAAATCTATTTGTTATTTTTGAGAACCAGTCATCATAGTGCTTCACTTAGAAAGTCAGCAGATCAGTATAGCACATAAATTTGAAATAAAATACGTCAACGTTTGTGGTTGTGATGTGACAAAACGTTAGAAAAAGCTGAAGGTGCTTGTTTAGCTCTGCAAGGTGCAGTTTCACTCATCTCATAACCAGAGTGCCAAAATATCCAATGCACTCTAATTAACCATGTGCTCCACCTGCTTCGATTTATTCATGTTGCAGAAATTCAACTCTCTTTTTTTCAGTTTTTATTTGAAATGTGAACGGATTTCACCGCAGAGAGAGTAAAACCAATAACAAAAGAAGACAACGGGAGCCTTAGAACAGATACGTTTAGACGGCATTCTAGGATGGGGGAGAAAAAAAATCTATTTTCTTGACAAACTCATCCATGGTATGTAGATATGCAGGCAGGGGAAATCACATGGAAATATACTGAAAGCTTGACCTGGGCTTCTAGAAATGTCTTTACATGCTTTTTAAAGAGCAAAGTGTTCAGTTTTGTACACTGCACTACAAAGAATTAGACCCTAAAAAATATTTAGGCATATATTAAATATATTTATATTAAAAATATTATTTTTGGGGGCACAGTAATGATCTTAATAAAGGTAAACTTAATAAACACATTTATTAGTCATTAGTTAATTTAATTCAAAAATACTTTATTGATCACAGAGTGAAATTAAGTGTTGTTGTTGCCCATACAATTAACTATTTAAAGGAGTTGTTCTAGATTATAATTTAATAATGTACTTATAATGTAATTGCAGTTATTAATAGCAGTTATTCTGATGTTTTATCAATTTTGTAAAGAGATGCACTCATCAGATTTTTCCTGGCCGGTACAGATTTTCTGGTTTACTTTGAAGTCAAACTTACTCGTTCTAAGATATTTCCATTTATGCATCAAATCACATCACTTTTATCTGATTCTTTTTTATTACAGCCAAAAAAGGAGCATTATAAGGACTTTTCATTGATCAATTTAAAAATTAAAAATGGTATTTGTGCAGATACAAATAACGTGAAAAAAAACAACAAAAAGCTTCTTCTTTTTTTGTTTTGGACCTGATAATCACCAATCAGGCCATTGGTGCAGGTGGCAGCCCTGTTGCCTGGCAGCGAGAAGGTCCTGGGTTCGAATCCCAGCCGGGGTCTTTCTGCATGGGCTTTTCTTGATCTCCCTGTACATGTGTGGGTTCTCTCTGGGCACTCTCCGCTTCCTCCCACAGTCCAAAAACATGACTGTCAGGTTAACTGGTTTCTCTAAATTGCCCTTAAGTGTGAGTGCGTGTGCATGACTAATTGTCCCGTGTTGCCCTGCAATGGACTGGTGACCTGTCCCGGGTGTACCCCGCCTCTTGCCCAAAGACTGCTATCCTACAAAGATAAGGGGGTTTAGACGATGGATAACCAATCGACTTAAAAGTAGCTGATTTCAATCTGTCAGATTGCTTGGTGCATCTCTTCCCTGTAGGGTGGGGATCACATGGAAATATACTGCCTCACTTAAGAGTACAACCCCAGCTTCAGCTAGGCTTTCTGGAATTAGCTTATTAAAAAGTTTTAAATAAAAGGAAAAGTAATAAACAAAAAAATCTTAAGTTATAAGGAAAAACCAAAAAAATCAACTATTGCAATTTAACCATTGCTTCTTCCCATTTAAAAGGAGTAATAAAAAAAACACTGTTTATAACTTAAAACAAAAACTGTCCCGACGAGAGCAAGACATGCGCCAGGGTTGGTACAGAGCCCTGTGGTCCAGTTAGAGGGAAAGTATTGACGTACAAGCCTGGAAAAGGTTTGTCAATGTTTTAACTCTCCGTTCAAACTGGACAGAAAACCAGACATTCAAGAACAGCAGCCTTAAAAAGCAGCTGGTTAAACCCTCGTCTTTAGCCAAAACATATTTCTCCTGAAGCAGTTCAAGCCGACGAGATGTCAGAGAACAGACAGGTATCTGTGTTCGGAACCGGCAAGCTGCCAGCACCATTGTTGAGCTGCAGCCCATTCACTTCCTGATGGCAGAAGCAGGCACAGCTGCTGCTGCTGTGTGTTTGAGAGTGGACACTACAATGAAAACATGTCCGTATAAAAGCCTTTAGGGACGCGACACAAAGCAGCGGCACGTCTACTTACACAAACAAAGCTCCACCACGTAAGCGTAGTAGGACCAGCAGACGACCAGGGCGATAAAAATCACAGGGATCCAGGCTAAACCCCGTTGACAGCATCTCAGTACGTGTGTGGGCGCCATCTTTTTCCCTCTGCTAGGGGAAGCAGGGAGTGTTCGACGTGAAGACGTCACCGGTACGTAACCACACAGGGGGCGGTCAGATATAAATAAGTACATAAATAAATAAATATTTAGATTTTCTTATTAATTTAACATGAAGCAAATAATTTCAAGCTTACAATTCATTTTTTTGCCCAGCATTTTTTATTGTGACTATGAAAAACCTGAACAAAAAATAATTGTGTTTAAACCCCTCTTTCAAAATCACTGAGAAGCAAACATAACAAACATAACACAAAAAATAAAATAAACCACATATATTTCTTTCCGAGTCAGGATCAAGAGAATCGCTATACCAGATAAAATGCTGCCTATTCTGTTAAGAGAAGAAAACGAGTAAGAAGTGGTGTGTGATGGGGGTTCTGGTAAGTGCAGAACTAGAGGCAATACCTATTTAAAGTCCACCTGACACAAGACCACAAATAATGGTTAAAGAAAATTCACTCATTTTTATTA
This sequence comes from Valencia hispanica, assembly GCA_963556495.2. NCBI lineage: Eukaryota > Metazoa > Chordata > Actinopteri > Cyprinodontiformes > Valenciidae > Valencia > Valencia hispanica. The sequence goes on from OY747716.1 coordinate 25,218,328, forward strand.
ACTTGGTTTCTTTAGGATATGTGACCCAGTTTTAGATACATTTGCTTAAATCAAAGAGTGTGGCCAACATTCAAACCCCTAGTGGGAACTATTGGAGACAGGACGGTCATCTATGGCATAGTCATATAAAGATATATGTCACATAAAGATGTTAAAAAGTATAAAAACACTGGCTTTGAGTTATAGTATGGAGGAAAAATTGTAATTGGCTAGTCATCCACTTTTAATATTTGGAAAAATTCTGATTTATGCCTTCGCAGTAAGAGGTTCTATGTAGCCCTACTCAGAATGTCATAAACAAATACGTAAAAAAGAAGAAGAAAGAAAATGCAACAATAGACTAGGCTACTGCAGTTCAAGTAAAAGCCTGGCTAAAACATGACATGTTTTTAAAAATATCAACACTCTCAGGCCTTCAGGAAAGCTGCTCCAAAGATTAGATTCTTAATAAATGTATGAAGCATAGGCTATCAATGAGTTTTACTTTGGGAAATTGGGTGGATTTCAGTACTTGTGGTCCTTTCTAGGTAGTGGGCAGCAGCCCCCACGCTGTATATCCTTCAGTACGCCTCTGAGCTCCTTTTTTTAAGCGTTTATGTACTTTGATCCCGTTTATCAACGCGTCTATGGCTTCATACTTGGACTAGGTTTGATCTGTTCACTCGGTCTTAGCTTTCCTGCAATCGTTTTTTTAAGCGTACGCTGAAAATAAAAGTGAAAGTAAAAGGGCGTGAGAACGAAACAAGAATTTAAGGAAAAAGTGTCTTCCGAGAAGATGGAATTGGGTCGGTACTTGTCGCGGATAGGCTTTGCAGGCCCTTCAGATGCGCCCAGCCTTGAGCTGCTCCGCTCGGTTTACACCTGTCACCTGATGTCGGTGCCATTTGAAGACCTGACAGTTCACAGCGGTGGACGGGTCCAGCTGGACCTTCCTGCCCTCTACGACAAGATTGTGAACCAGCGCAGAGGTGGCTTTTGCTTTGAGAATAACTCACTGTTCTACTGGCTGCTGACCCAGTTGGGTTTCCAGGTCACTGTAATCTCAGGTCAGGTGAAAAACCACATAACTGGTCGCTACGGCCCCCCTTTTGACCATTTGATCCTAATGGTCAGCCTCGAAGGGAAACGGTGGCTGTGTGATGTCGGTTTCGGGGTTCCTGGTTTTACTGCCCCGCTTTCGTTGGAGACCTGTGGTCCTCAGGAGCAGGGCCACAGAGTTTACCGTCTCAGGAGGAACACGGACATGTACTTTCTGGAGTGGCAAAAGGAGGAGAACAGAGGTGAAGACGGAGACTGGACGGAGATCTACAAGTTCACCCTGGAGCCTCGACGTCTGGAGGACTTCGCCGAGATGTGCCGATACCACCAGAGCTCCCCTAGCTCCATCTTCTTCTGCAAGTCCATGTGCACGGTGTTGAGACCGGGCGGGAGGGTGACTTACATTGGCCGCAGGCTGATTACCACCACATTCCCATCTGAAGCGACAGGAGGCGTGGTGGAAACCTCGACCAGGGAACTTGAAGATGAAGAAATTCCTGCTGTTCTGGCAGAAAACTTCGCAATTGTGCTTCGATCTCCACTTATTCCAAAGGATGACGCAATTACTCCACCTTCAGTTATGTATTGATTTATCTTCAATATGTGTCATTATGGATCTTATGACCACACTATCTTTAGAGAAGCGCCGTTCCTGGTCATTACCATTTTTTTTTATTTTCTTTGTCTGGTCTGCCGTTTTTTCCTTAATGGTAAACAAGCAATTAGTCATGAGGTAGTTTTAAACTGACCAGAAAAGAGAGGAATTACAAGATTATACGCATTTATGAATCAATGTTCCTAAACTTTATCTTGAGTTTTATTAACCTCAAACTGTTTATAGAAGAAAGATGGAGAACGTTCTTTTGATGCATTTGATGAATAGCAATAACAAAAACTGCATTTTGATTTTTCAGTATCTCACCTGGCAATCACCAATCAGAGCTCTTTCTGAGGGGAAAATTGGCTAATTATGATTACTACTATTCTCAACAAATTCACTTCAACACTTTCAATTCAATAAGGCTTTACGTTTCTGTAACGTTAATAAAATTATGCATCTTAAATTTACCAGATGTCTCACTTTCCAGAAAACACACACACTGATTTTGTTGAAAACATGGGGGGGGGGAAACAGTAAACTGTCACTTTGATTTAATAAATTATACATACAGGTTTAAAGATGTACAATGGTCATTGCATTAATCCACAGCTGTCCGTTTTCATAAGACAAAGTTTGCTTTCAAAGTATTTACACATGTACAATTTATGAGGCAGCGCTTCACGAAGCAAGGCATGAATGAGATTACACATGATGTTGAGACCCTCCACAGTTACCCTGTGTAGAGGGGGTCTACTTAGGGTAACTGGTGCAAAAACGTGGCACACACTGGACACAAACATGTTACTCCACGATGGGGTTGGAGGATGGGATAGAGTTTGCTCTGCCAGACTTCCGTTCGTAGTTGACAAGCCTCTGACCAACCAGGTACCTGCATGGAAAGAATAAATGTCATACTTTTACTGAAATGAAGTTTTTCTACAATTTATTAGATTTTCTGAAGAACAGGGTAACAAAAAAAAATTGGATAACATTTTTGTCGTTCTTTATAGCAAGACACAAAAAGTTGAATGTTTCAATGTAGACAAAATTAAAATAGATAAATGGTTTTAGAATGGATTACAGAAATGAAGCCAAAGTAAACTAATAAGAAATTTTCTTTAAAAAAACAAAACAGAAAGACATGCATACTTGTCATTTTTAATGTGTTCATAAAGCCTTTTAAACTGTCTGATCTGGAAAGACAGGATGCCGATGAGGGACACCACCATCAAGAGGAATGGATAGATTCTCCTCTGCATTAGGATCTCCATTTCTGGGGTAACGCCTGGGGGAAAAAAAAAAGGTATATGGTCTTCACTGTTATTCTATTCCTGACTAAAAGTTACTAATTTTAGGATAAAACATAGAAGATAATTATCTGATCGAAAGTTTCCACACACTCAAATATTAGTTTTGTGCATTTTTTTTAGCATAGCTTTTTTGTAGTGGAAAATTACATAAAATTTGGATGCAAAGTTACTGTGATTTTTTTTTTTATCCACACGGGTTCAAAATGATACATACTGGCACATGTATAAACATACACGCCCACTAAAATTTGGAGAAATGCACCATAGAAAGTAAAAGAGAGAGAAAGATAAATCACTTTTTTGTAGCCATCAGCAAGCTATTGTCAACATTTGGACCACTCTTCATATCAGAAATGGTGAAGCTCATTTAAATTGGCTTTCTGACACAGATTGTGCTTTTAAACACAGTACATATATGGTCCATTTACCAAAAGCTGAATTGGAGTAAAGGTTGGAGAAATTCCAGAAGTTTAATGTTGGACGGTTATATATATCTTACTGTGGGATCCATAAGGTCTCATCTTATTTTGAAACCAATCTGAATGTGTATTAGAATAATTTTCCAATGGCGTCCAAGTTTCAAACTCTACACACAGTATTGATTTAGGGTAATTGAAGAATTTTAACCGTCCACTTTTTGAATGTTTCATCCACTTTGTGCAACGCACCAGAACTACTGAACGTAAAAAGACCTTTAGCATGATGCAATCACCACCGGGCTCAGTGTTCTTAGGTTTGAAAGCCTCACCATGATTTCAGCAAATATACTTGCTCTCATTGTGACTCTGCTTTAGAGCCATGTCCATGGTAGGAAACCAACCAATAATAAAACAATACACAATTCCCCTGGGTAGAGTCTAGCGAGAATGATGCTATAAGCTTGTGGATGGCTACAACAAAGTATGTGGATGTAAGATGGAATTTAATTGACACTTAGCAAAACAATAATGGTGGTGTATATACATATGTATCTCTCAATGTATCATTTAGACCCTGTGTGGGGTGGAGAAAGCCCCATATAAATTTTAATTAATCTAAACTTATTTAGGCAAAAACCATTTTTATGTGCATTTGTATATTTATTCCTCTTGGAATTAGTCAATCAACAGAACTGTTTGGGATGATTTCTTTCTTTTCTGTAGACGATGCACTATTGTTGTCTACTTAGAAGTATGATACCTCAGTCTGGTCTGAATATAATTTAATTGATTGTGAAATAAAGGGATTTGAAATTAAAAGCATTTCTAACACTGACCGACAGCAGGAACCACCCCGGCAGCAATCACATACGGTATACACAGGGACAACAGCAGGACTGAGATAACAGGAGCTGCCAGTTTTCGGATAATGAATTGGAGATCGATGTTGCGAATTCCATTTGCATAAACCTACGAAAAGAAGAGTTAACAGGAATCAGTACAAAGCTCCAATGCACTACAAGACTCGACACATACAGCCCATTATATCTGAGTTCAGTCTAATACAATCCAGTTAATTTCACTACAATCAGATAAAAAAGTCAAATCTAATCTAAAAGATCTACAGTATAGCTGCAAAACAGCTTTGATCATTTTAAGATTAATCTTTAAGGAGAGGGCTGATTAACCACTAAAATGCTCAATGTGTACATTTAATAAAAATATATTTAAAAAAACCCATTTGCATCATGCCATGACTAAGAGAGAACAGACGCTTTTTGAGCATATTACAAGTTTATGTTTAATATCAATTAAAACTTTACCTGCTCAATAACAGCCTTAAGCCACCACTGTGGCCCCATGAGGGTGATCGCTGCAATGATTTTGGCATGGAGAACTCCAAGAGCCCAATCCTGAAAATGACATGAAGGCATGAGCATGCAAGAACTCTTTAAGGCATGTTTAAGAGAAACATTTAGTGCCATGATAATTCTGCATGCATATGTTATCCTACCTGCCAGGGATAAAACAAAGGGGTTTGATCTAGAGGTACTCTAAGTGGGGCCACAATCACCAGTTCAAACAGCAGCCCCAGTAACAGTGGGATGACTCCAGCAACCAGTAAAGCCACAACCAGAGTCTTCAGGATCTGCACAAATGAATAATATATTAAACACAGACAAGGGTGAGCCCACCATTCTTTGACAAATATAATATAGAGAAGCAACAATGAGACATTTGTCAAGAATATAATGACATTTTGACCAATTTGACAAGATTCAGATTCTTTACATTTTCCTTTAAATTGTAAATCACAAAAACTATTTTATATAGATTTTTTTGTTCTACTTCCACAACAATGAGCCAATTTTTAATGACACAATTAAAGTAGTCAGAATTTTGTAGAAGAAATAAATGTGGAATACACTTAGGACAACCTTGATTTAGATGGATGGTTTAACTACACAGATCATAATGTTCGTTTTTATTTAATTACAAACCAATATAATATCTAGGGATGTAAGAAAATATGAATACGCCGATATATTGCTATATTTTATGTTTATTGTATTAATATTTAAAAGCAACGTCTTATTTATTTTATAAAATAAATAAGATGGGAGAGGACGTCCTCTTCCACAGGTGATCCCGACAGACGTGGGGAGGGGCTGTGTGTGTGTGTGTGAGAGAGAGAAAGCGAGAGAGAGACGAAGAAAGAGCATGTGTTTTAAATAGCGTAAAAAAGAAAAACGAAACGCAATATCTGACGGTCGGTGGTGATTTTTTTTGGTCGGTGTTTAATCTGTAGCGCAACGCCACAGATTCGTCTATGTGTGTGAAACACTGGGGGCCGAAGCCTTCTCTGTGCGTAAAAGTGCCGAAGCAGGAGCTACGGTGCGATATATATATATATATATATATATAAAAACACAGCGGTAAGAAAAAATCCAAACCGGCCCAGCCTTAATCGCAATATATCACATAGTCCCCCCCCCCCCTGTATAATAATAATAACATCTCTTATATGATTTATAAACAAAAGTGTTTGTGAATGCTTATTAAAACACCAACCATCACTTGTGGCTGAAATGATTAATGTGGTGTTGAGTAGGATCTCTAAATGCACGTTAATGTATTAAAAACCTCAGCATAAAAAAAGAAAAAGAAAAGGTAATTATTAGCACTGTTCCTGTGCTCCCATCATCCAATGTGCTTCAGAACTGGGTCTTGAATCATTTGTATACAATTTATTAAATCTTGCTCACCATGAGTGTCCATTCCTGGACTTTGTGCATGATTACGATGCGACCCTGTGGCATCCACGCCAACAACACTGTGACGCCACGCACTGAGAGCCAACAGACGTACAGACCACATGCTGCTGTGTACAGCTCATGGATTTTAGAGTTTCCAGTCCAGAAGGACATCAGCCAGCGGCCCGTAAATACTGAAAAACACACATGTCAGAATTATTCCCATCACAGCCAACTTTGTAGTGGTGTCAGAGGAGAGAAATGACTCTCCTCACTTATTTTAGTTCAGGAAAGGCATGTAATTATGTGTGTCTATATAAAGAGACAGACTTTTCATTATGGTTTGGGTGGGGTTCAACAGAGTAGCAAACTGTCGATTTGTTTCGCTGTATGACTCCACTCCTTACCTGGTAGAGTTAAGCACACCAGACTGGCCAATAGGAGAGTGACGCACATGAATATAATCAGGAGCACAATCTAGGGAACAGAGGGCATACCACATAAGTAAACTTCACTCTTTACAATGATGCATTTAACTGCATAAAACTCAGTAGACACACTTGATTTCTTTACATTTTAAAGTTGGAAAAATGCAAAAACATGACAGTTTTCTCTGACATAATTAACAGTAATTCATGTAGTAAAGAATTTAGTTTTCTCTGATCATCTTTGTGTGAGCTGCAATCCACAAATCTGTGATAATATAAATATAATGTAAAGCATGCTAAAAATCTAGGGACTCTCACCCTAAACGGAAAGCGAAGGGGCCGGTGGTAAGGCTGGAAACCCACTGGTCCCCCTTGCTGCAGGATGGCCTGATGTGCTGCATGCAGCCCTTCCCCGACAGCTGGGGCTGGGTTGTTATTGTTGTTATGAGGACCATGGGGAGGGTTGTTATTGTTGTTGTTGTTTGCAGGCTGGTTGGGATCAGTGTCTTCCTGTTCACCGAGAAGGTAGGAGTGGAGGTCTCTGTACACAAAGAGGAGAGGCTGATAAGCAGAAAGAAAAATACCATATCTTACTAAATATTGACTTTCTTTATGGTACAAGCACAAACAGAGTATTTATTCGGGATTTTACGTGACAGACCAATGCTAAAGTATTATGTAGTGAAGTGTAAGAAAATTGAGGCATGGTTTTTGATTGGATTTTTTAAAGTCTGCTGTGCATTTGTTATTGACACCCTGAGTTGATAGCTCAAGCCCTCTAATGTGTGATAATGGCAACAAATAATGTGTGTCAAAAGCCAAGGTGTTCCCAGTGTGTTTTCACCTCATCAGCTGGTCACATAGACCATCTGTAATCGCTATGTCACGCACCTGAGTCATAACACTAGGTTATCCTCAACAAGTCAGCTAATACAAAGCTGTGACTACCTTGCTTGGTGAGAAAGGGGCGTAACATTGATGGCTTGACTTCAGCCACACTTCCTACCTTGGTGTTTCTACAGAACACTCTTGAGACAGTGATTTTATTTTGGGGTATCCGAGAAAAGGATGCGAAACACAAATGCATGTCACACTTTTTGGGTTTATATTTGCAAAGCTCCCATGTTTAAATTTCCCCTCACTTCATAACTATGTATGCACTACTTTACTACTAAAATCCGAAGAAAAACAGATTGTGGTTGCAATGTGTTGTGAAAAAATGCAATAGTGTATAGTGCCTTTGTAAGGTACTATACACATTGATTAACACATGTGATGAGCAAACAAAGTGTAAACATTTTAGAAATGAAAGCTGTTCAGGACTGTACTTACAGTAAATAGCCAGCACTGACTGTCCAGGCTCTAACCAGACCTTTCAGCCACTGGCGAGTGTGCCCTTGCTCTAACAGGGCAGGGAGGACAACTTGAAGTAATAAGAGCTCCAAAGACAGCTCGCTGACAGGGGCATCACTGAAAGAGAAGATGTAAAAGGAGCAGAGTGACTTGATAAAGGGTTCTCCTTTAAACTCATTTACCATAATTATAAGACGTTTATTTATGTTCCGTTTCTATAGAACACAGACACATTCCAACAAAAAAGTCAAATGTTTTTGACCCAGCCCCTTGTTGACTATACTCTCAACATCTCCTTTTTTGCTCACAATATTCAGACAAGAGATTGTGTCTCTTTGGCTGAAAGGGGAAGTGGAGTGCTTAACCACTTTAGACACAGAAAGAACAAATTGCACTTCTGTAAAATGTGACCTAAAAGGCTGCTATGCTTGTTAGTTACCTGTAGAGCATTACGTTGTATGGGAGGAAAGTGGGCATCAGCACTTTTATCAGTCTGATCGGCAGCCACAGCATGAGCAACACAATAGAGCCAAAGACGACCACAGACAGGATGAACCGCCGCAGGTGTCTGTAGATGGGTAAATGAATCATCTCCTGAACTGGGTTAAAGTCCGGGTCATTAAGGTTTCTTAAAAACCAGAGCACCCCAGGCCGCAGAACCTGATGACAGATTTTTGGTTAACATAATTTTCATCTGAAGTAAATTTAACCTGAAGTACACCAAAACAGAGCAGGGCTTACCTCTCTTAGAAGGAGAATGAAAGAGGCAAAGTAGAACACGTACACCATTCCCACAAGCCAGTGCAGGAACATGGTGGTGCCAGGTGCTGACTTGAAACTCATTTCTCTGTCTTTCAGTGAGGCGTCAAACATTTCCTGCAGGCAAAGACAACAACATTAAACAAAAAGGAATGACATCTAATTGGATTTTGGGTCTAATAAGCAACCGAGCATTAGTTGAGAGAACTTTATTTTCTTTCGTCTGTTGCACATCCTACTGCAAATAGTTGGTTTAAAGTTATTAAAACTCATCAGCAAAGCATCCTATCCAGAAGAAATGTCGAAATACATGAGGATAAACAACAGGTACCAAAACAAAGATAGGAAACATAACTGTTTTTTTAATCCAAATTTAGCCTCTACAACAAACAACCAAATACCTCTAAGCGTAAAACAACATACAAGATATTAGGAGCTAAACTAACAATTAAACAAAACTGAAAATTTGGGCATGAATTGGAGCAATAGTCTTACCAAAGAGCAGATGTCAAGCCACCAGCCACAGATCAACGGAAAAACTCCAATCTCCACAACAACCAGCAAAGACACCTGCAAAGGAACAAGTTTATTTTAGTCATTTTAACTCATTCAATTTTATAGACACTTTTATTCCAATCCAATCACAATTGTAATGCATGGCAATTTCATTTGGCAAAAAGTTATCCAAAGTAGCTCAGTCAATTGTGTCGAATCATTTTTGAATAAATCAGTGACTAAAACATGTGAAAAAAACAACTGAATCATCATGTTTGATTGAGAAGAACTACTGTAGAGGAAAAAAGTTCATGCTGGTTTTCATACAAAGGTGTAAAAATCGCACACAATATGTGCATGGGGGTGTGTAGACAGTGAAGACGGGCTGTCTCATACCAAGCATGTGAGAATCGTTACAGGACCACAAGGTTGGTCTGAAAATTATGCAGCATGTGTGAATAGTAGGTTTGTGTGTATTAATGACTATAGGCAGCCTATTCGTTAGAATGCACCATCAAGGGAAGGCAGAGGGGGGGGAACATGAAGTTTTGGGCAAACCTTGAATAGAGAAATACAAAAACAGGAGACGTGCTCCAGTTGCTATGGCTAAACTCTGAATAATGCTCTGTCTTTTCTGTTGTATTGTAGTTTCAGCCGCAGCCTGCCAGAGCTGGAAAACTCATGAGATTGATATTCTGACGTGTTTTTTCCCCATCAAAAAACAAAAACCATACCTTTATTTTGTCAGGGTTATTCAAAGTTCCAGGAAGTTACATTTAAATTATAGTGTAAAATAACCTTAAGATATTAAAGACTTAAAGTTGAGATTTATAAATTTAAGACCTATAAAGACTAAGATGCTATCTACACCCTGTTTTTTCTAAGAATACGGAAAAAAAAAGCACAAACATTTTTTCTATATTCCTGTTTTGTGTATAATAGCAAATACATTTTATTTCAAAGTTGCATTTCTGTAGAAACACAGAAAAGGGGTGAATGATCCCATCTACAAGAACAACAACAAAGGGAAAGGCATTCAGAGATATTACCTTGACAACAATGTAGCATACTCCGAGGAGACGCCGGGAACGTTGGAACCTGACCAAAGCTGCAAGTCCCTAAAATATCCATTAAGGATCAATACTGCAAAAGTGTCTTATCTGCAGAACAATCAGTCTAATATATATTTTTGATAAGCTTTTTCACAAGAACATGGCCTAAATCAAACCATTACACCTGATTCACACCGAATGCCGGGCGGATGCGGTCTGGTTTCCGTACGGATGCCACACGGACTGCCATTAACACTGACTGCGGTGCGTATGCGGAACGTCTCCGGAAATCAGAGTGAAAGCAATCAATGTTTAGCAATAGTTTGAGAAACATTGACCAAATTTGACACTATATGTTTAAAGATATACTCGTAAAAGTAACATGAACTATCATACACTGAACTGATGTCCCTGTCATTGATAATAAAAGAAAAAGCAAAGAAAGAAGAAAATGCATTTATTTTGAAATATACCAGATGCACCTCACTGGCTCACATCTCACTTCCTGTCTGGGTCATGTCATTTCTTCAATTTCATACAATTCTTCTAATTGGACCAGAAAAATAGACTTCATATGGAAAGTTAAATGAGCTCCACAGCCGGTGTGAATACTGATTGGACTCCGTCTTTTTTAGTCTTTGCGGAAGCCGTACGAAGTCCACACTACATCCAGACTGCACCCGGTGTGAATCAGGCGTTTGAAATATTTTCAATAACCTAAATAAATTCTAAGGCACATGGGGCACAGATCTTGTCACGATAAAGGATACATGGCAGAGGATGAGAGTCATGGCCAGCAGTATGTAACCCACAATTGTTGTGATTAGGCCCTCAAAGTGAGATGCTTGGACCTAAAGTATAAAATTTAATATATATATAAAAAAAGATTATAACCCAAAGCATACAAAACTGTGTTAATAAGTAGGATCAAATCATAGTGGAGTCTTACATATTCCTCAAAGCCGAGTCCAACAACAGAGAAGTGTCCAATGTGGTAGGGACAAAATGCTAATAGGAAAAGGAAAAATGTTAATCTTGTGTAAAAAACAAACAAACACCAAAACAAGAGTAACATGATTATGTGTGCAGTTTATGTTGCTTGTTATACATCTCTGTCTCAGTCTACTCACCAAAGACCAAAATGAAGAGTGTGTTCAGAGACACCACCCAAAACACATGCTCCTATTAAACAAAGACAACAGATATAAGTAATGACAAGTAGTAAGGCCTTTGTTGGGCCTTATAGTTAGACAATAAACACATCACCTATATTATAAGTGTAGTGTATATGTAGAATTACCAGAAATACAAGTGACCCATCCAGACCAAGCATCTAAATGGAAAATAACAGAGATACAAGTCAATGTAGTAAAGGTTGGCTTTTTAGAAATGATTAAAGAATCACTCATTTTACACAGTTACCCTTTCCCATGTGAGTTCCTCAGCTGCTCTGTCCCACTCCAAGGCATTCCAATTCATGTCGTCTACCAAAAAATAAAATGTAAATGTAGCAAAGATTACCATTTGGTCACTAAGCAGAAACAAGAAAGAAATATTTGCAAAGAAAAGCTGAAAAGAAATTTCAATTCCAGCATATGTAAATATATATTTTGTGTTGGTTCAAAAACCTTGAATTAGCCCTACAAATGTGAAAATCATAATCGATTCTGTGAAAATGTCAACTCTAGAATATGTGTTTTGTACACTGCTAAACTAGCATTCAACTCAATGTTATATCTTCAAACATGGCTTCTAAAAATATATCAATATTCTGTATCAGCAAAGGTTGTTCTTGAGTCTTTCAAAATACTTATAGTCCCGATGCAAAATCTACTGCATTAGGGAAAGCTTTGCTCTTTTACAGAAGAATAAAACAGATTTCAATCAAGTTTTGCTAGTCAAATGGATTAAAATTGAAAGGATGCTTGGAGATATATTAACATCTTATGGACAGAAGCCTTTTCAACACATTGAGATCTATCAAAGACTTATTTTTTTTTGATGCAATTTATCAAAAATATCAACTTGGTAATAAGTAAAGATAACAAGTGTCTTAATTTTAAGGTCAATCATAAACTAAGATTGTTTTTCAGTTTTATTTTAAGCTTTACTTTATAATAAATCGCATAGGAAACCTTGTGCTCCATTATTGGCATCTCCGTCTTCAGCAGGCGCACCGTCTTCTTCCACCTCAGGGTCATCAGCCTGGTCTGGGGGGGCATCGGGGGGTTCAGGCTCTGCCTGATTCTGAGCTGGAGGATCAGCAGGAGCCGGCTGGGCTGCAGGGGGCTCATCAGCCGCTCCCTGACCTGGAGCTTGACCCTGAAGAAGTAGAGTATTGGAGCATACTTAAATAATGCAGCTGGCTAATTATGAACTGATGCAATAACTGATCAATAAAAGAATGTGAAATCCTCATAAATATAGTTTTTCATCATTTATGCTGGATCTTGGCTAGAATGATTAGCCCATATTTGCATTTTGTGAAAAATAATTATAACCTGCACTTCATACTTTTTATGTAGTCAACAAACGTGCAATAATTACATTAGTCTACAAATTTCTAGTGTGCACTTTTTTTTAACATCAAGTTATGAACCTCATTGGCTTGTCCAGCAAGGTTAGGGGGTGGTGGCTGGTGCTGTTCTAACCACTGAGGGGCGCCACCGTGGACAATCTGTTCTCTGAGCCACACCAGACTGATGAATGCACACAGAGTGCAGGTGACGACAAAACAACCCTGCAGACAGTCTGCGAGGAGGTTGTCTCTGTGTGAACACAACAGAAATATACTGAAAAGAAACAACAGCAGCTAAACGGTTACAACTTTAATAAAACAGGGAATTGATTAAAGGGAAACGATCTCCACTTACGTAGAGAGCATGTCCAATGGCAGTGTCAAAAGAGAGCTCACAGAGCCGGTAAAAAGACACTTGTAGATGCGACCTGCAAACAACGAAACCAGAAGAATAAAAACGTTGTTTAAAAAAAAAAAAAAACTATGATAAAACAATTCTACATATTAAACAATCTTAAAATTATAAATTTCATCAGATTACGTAATATTAAAACAACTATGTTCTAATATATAATGCCTGACACATTATCATCTCCTCCCATCTATGGAGGACCAAAACTGACATAATTAAAAAGTAGAAATATATATCTGTTGTTTTTACTTTTCCTTATACGTGCATTTTTGCGAAGAAATTTATATATCGTTTTTCCTTTTCCTTATTTGTACATTTTCATCAAGAAATGTTTATAACTTGTTTTTACTTTTCCTTATAGGTGCATTTTCGTGAAGAAAAATATATTTTTTGTTTTTCCTTTTCCTTATAAATAAATTTTCGTCGAAAGAAAAGTAATTATTTTCCTAATTATTTTTACTTTCCTTGTCTCCTCTTTTTACTTTACCTTATGCATTTCTGCCTTATTATGCAAATGAGGAGGGCTGCCCTTCTTGGTCCAGCTCCTCTACTATTGGTCAATAATCAGGAAGGAGCAGGATCCATGTGTAATTGTGTTTATGAGGACCTATGATGAAGAAGTTAATGCTGAATCTAATAGGAAGACTTGAGCATGCAGGTACAGTTATAGAGTGATGGCAATGTGTAGGGCTGCATAACCACAGACCAGTAAGGGAGGAAATGGTACTCAGAGACAGCTGTGGTATCGTTTAGCAGCATAATGTCCTCCCCCGTCACAAAGCAAGAATGGTTCAGTAATGGTTTGAGAAGCACAACAAGCTGGAGGCACTAAATTGGCCATCACATTTTCAAGTCCTCAATCCAGGTGAGCATCTGCAAAACGTGGTGGACAAACAAGTCAGATCCACTTAGTTGGACGCCCCACCACAAACCTCACAGGACTTAGGGGCCTTTTCCACTAAACCAGTTCCAGCACTTAGCTGGTGTAAAAGCTTTCTAAGAACCAGTTCTTTGTCTGTCCACTGAAACAAACTCAGGCTCTAGATATGAAAAACCAGAGCTATCTCAGCCCCAGTTCACTGCTGGGCTAGAGGAGGGCTCATCTCGAACAGCAGCCAATCAAAACGTTGTGAACACCATGTTTAAAATGAATTTTTATTTGGTTTTTGATCAGTCCAATTTCAAACATAAAAATATTGTGCTTTAACAGTCAGCACAATTGATCCCCTGGGATAAATAGCATTACTCGTGTGGTTAAATTGTCTCCATGCACTAGAATCCTTCACAACACAGAATAAAGCAGAAGGGGAGGATAAGACAATAAATGAATAAAACGTTTACAGTGAAGTAATGATGTGGCTACAACTTGGTACTCCGATAGAAAAGCAAACCGGTTCCTCTTCAGAACCAGTAGTTAAGGACTGGGACCTCTTTGGTTGAAAAGCCCTTTTAAAGAATCTGCTGCTAAGATCTTCATGCCAGATAACTTTGCACACATTCAGGGGTCCAGTGGAGTCCATGGATGGATCAGGGCTGTTTTATCAGTAAAAGGGCACCAACACCTAACATAGACATGGTCAGAATGTTATGCCTCATAGCTGAAAGTTTGGGTTATACACCACACTAATCGCAGAATCTTGCCACAGCTGGTCTTCGTAGTTAAATGCTTTTGTGCTGAGCTTTTTTAATTTTAGAGCATAATTCATGTGGTTACTATGCTGTGTCTTGAACTTGTCTTTATACATTAAATGAATCCTAAATATGGAACTGATCAGATATTAATAAAAGACTGTCATCCAGACCCACTTTTACCTAGAAGACAATCCCCTCTTTCTTCTTATAAAATTGAATTCTGCTCTAAACCTGATTTTGGTTCGATCATTCATTTGATCCTCTTGAGAAAAAGTGCCTAGCCTTTCTAATGATAAGTTGTTGAAAGTCTTCTGACTGGGTTTTAAAAAGGGGTGAGAAGCTATAAGCTGTATCAGTTAAAGTTTAAGTCACTTAGCAGCAGAAACAGTCATGCTGATTTGATTGCACAGTAGGTGTGGTACAGTGGTTGTAAGGTAATCCCTGTTTTTGATTGCGACGATTCCTGTGTTTGCCTCTGCTAGTTGTTTGTGTTTCGGGTAAAATGGAAGAAAGCTTGAAAAACCTTTAACACCAACTAATTAAACACTTGCGCTCCAAACTTTAATGATTGGTTCTGTTATTTTGGGTAAAATCTGAGTTACTCTAAGGAAAAAAACAATAATTAGCTGCTAAAAAATATTTGGTTTCCCTTTCTTGTCCATTATTAATTGTAATGTTTAACGGAATATAACTTACATGCAGTGAGGGGAACCACTCCGAGCCACGCGAAGGCAACCAGCGTGTAATGGAACCAGTAGCGGATGGCTGTACCTACACTGGTCAGCAGGCCAGCACAGATGTCCTGAATGGGCAGACGTGAAGGCATATCTGGGGAATAGACTGAAGTGGACATGAGAAGAAAGTTACATTTGTTGACAAGAGTAAAACAATCTGTTTACAATTCAGAAAATAAAAGAAATATCACCAAAATAGGGCTGCAAGGAACAACAACTAATTGTTATTATTTTAATAGATTGACTTACTTGGTGTGAAAGCAAATCTGTGCTTGCATAATTCACAGTACTCCTTCCTGCTGTGTTTCAGCCACTGGACCAAACTGTAGGCATTGGGAGAAAAATAAATAAATACAAACAAATGCCATACACTGTTGTGAGTTCCTGTACAGTACTCGCATTTACTGCCAACCACTAACAGGTTTTCCCACCAAAACAATATGAGGACATCCAAGCACAGAAAGCTATTTACTGCCGGCATTCTCAACTTGATTAGCTTATAAAAAAATTATTTAACATAATCTTCCTTTGAAAAAAAGGGGTTCAGATCAGGTTTAAAGGGCTATTGATGACACCTGCTTCATTAGAATGTACGATGCTCACCCAACATAACCATTTTATAAGGACAACTTTAATCACTTACTGTCAGATGATATAAAAAGTCAAGGGACCATATCCTGCCAGGATGCTCACAATCACATTTATACTGTTAAATACAAACCCCCAATTACCAAATCACTGAAAAATAGCTTCTAATTTATTTCTGAACTTTTGGACATTTGCCACAAAAACATACAAGTTAAAAAAGCACCCTTCTGCCTTTCTCCTTTAGTTTTTCTTAAACTAGGAATCCAAAGTCACAGCAACATTTATGAGGCCAGTCCAACTATACAATCCAAGATGTTTTCTGGAGGTGTATGACAACAAAATAATCCTGGAATGTCCTGTGATTCTCTCAGAGGAATTTCCATTCACCTGACACTCACAACTAGTCTCTAAAAAACCTACTCGGACAAGTATCACATTCACAAGACAAATTCACCAGCAATAATTCATTAGGAATCACGGTAATATTGCAAAAATTATTCCAGCCAAAAAACAAAAAAACAATCGAAAATACCGAACAGAAAACATAGGAAACATTCCTCTGAGTCATAATCAACAACAACACACAATTTGCATAAGCTTAAACAAAACACACTGTGCACTAGATGCATTAATGGATTCAATATTTAAAGAATGCAAAAAAAAATACAAAAAAGATTTGAGCTCTATTGTTGGTAACCGGGTCAATTGTTCATTTAAACACTTGTAAAACTAGTGCAGGAGAGGAAAAATAATGTGCATCAATGCAGAGGAGGAAGTTTGACACGCATACCATTCCTGGTGGATAAATTTGATGCTGCCCGTGCACACACACGGATGGTACAGGGGTTTGTCTGGGGTCCCCTCAGAGCGACACACACGGCAAATATCCGCTGAAAACGAACAGATAATATGAGACCAACTGTAGTGCATACTGCAAAAATATACAGGTGCAGATATTATACAGCAGTAAAAAGATCTTCAAATAAAATAAGAACAATTACAGGACCTCAATGTAAAAAGGCTGCTTAACTTGTAAATAAAGATTAGCTTCAAAATGCAGACAGTGTTTAGATTAAACTAATGATTTGGGATTTGCACAGATGTATTATTGCATAAGGTTTTGACTGATTTCAGGGAGAAATAAAGGGTAGGTAATCTCTGCTACTATACTTCTATACTTACAAATAAAAAGCGAGATAATTGTATGCCGTTAATACTGTTTAAAGTTCTATTAATTAATCAGATGCCAGAAAAAGAGCCAATTTCCAGATAGCTCAACCTGCAACGGTACCAGCTCATTTGAACCTGCTATACCCGTGTTACTCTATAATAGTCAGTAAAGTAAAAACATTGCATTAGATTTTTCTTCATTTACTGCACTTTCTAAGATTTTCCTTCTAAATTCCTCTCCAATGTTCTCGTTTGTTGTTCGCTAGTTTAAATAAACGCAATTATACAACTTTGTAGTAAATACTTTGACACCGAGGTTATCATACCCCGAGAACCATGCTACCTTACAACAGGAAACCGTGAGGAAAATTTCTCCAGGAGAATTCAAGTAAGTATTTCATCATTTAATACCAAAAACTGAACTGTGATGTAGAGCTAAGCGAAGTGTACTTGACTACGTTAAGCTGAAGGACAAATAACAGTAACGTGGTGACATCATCAGTAGTTTCTGGTCCTTTCCACGCTCTCAACTTCATAAGCATTTTTTTTTATCATGAGCTACCATCATGCGGTACTTTGTTGCATAAAAGCAACATTTGATATATGATCTCCTGCCGTCCCGAATCTACCTCACACGCCACTGACAGCCGTTGCTGATCAGCTGCCATTAGCAGAGCTCGGGAGCAGCAGGCTTGCTTCTTAAAGATGACATTTCGAAGCCGACCGCAGTTAACCACTCAATAAGAAAGCTACGAAAGACTCACCTTCTTCGGCAGTGTCCATGTTATTGACTAAACACCGATCACTTTCTCTAACAGGGTAGCCTCGTACCGTGAACCCATTAACGACACGGGCAATATCGCTGAGCTAGCTGTGTTAAGCTAGCGACACGACAGTAACCTAAGGGTCGGATGCATTGGCAGTCGTGAAATGGTTTCCCCACAGAGAACACCGAAGTGTTTGTCTGGTTCTGTCCTTTCACCTCAAACTCCTACTCCCCGGTGTGGAAAATGTCTCTATGGACATTTAATATAGACTGGAACAGTGGAAAATGATGTTGCTGAAACGAGAGCTTAGTTCTGACCCATAAACTGCTGATTGCTAAACAGAACGGCGCATGCGTAAACGTTACGGTATCGCCTGTGCTGCTCGCGACCGAGTCAGAGATGTTAACCAGCTCTTTAAATGAACGACACAGCCTTGTCTATAGTGAAGGATTTAAATGGCCAAGATTAAACATAAAAAAAGAGATAGTAAATATCTTGATAAGTTCATCAATGTGCAAGCAAAAGCAGACTAGATGCAATTAAAAGGGCAGATTAGTACATTCTGTGCAGAGAGGGTTGAATCTGTCATTTAACCGAATTAGGATATGCAGTTTAGTGTTACATCCCAGGAAAAGTATTTATGCTTTACATATGCGCGTTGACAAAGGACATGTTGTGAGCAGAACTAACTGGATCTTGTTGGGAAGCTGAGCAAAATGATACCGGAACAGGTCCAGAAAGCCCATCCCTGCTGCTGTCAGCTACTGTCATGACCGTTTTCCTTTATTACAGCGGATCGACTGTTACAATCAAACAAAACAACAGTTATCAAATAATCTAGGTTGATATTTTACAGTTTGAAATTATTACTTATTTCTTAGCCTTTGCCTCCATTCGGACAATTTCTGTGGTTAGAGTTTTTTTTAGATTATGCTTCTTAGAAAGGTGTCCCATTTAGGGTAACATCTCCACCTACTGGAGGGTACTTGTACTTTATACAAGTTTTGTGAAGCTTAAACTTCCACAGCGTCTGTTCCAAGCAGAAAGAAGGTGAACTCCTAAACTACCTTTCTAGATTAGATTAGATAAATACTTTATCCACAATATTATCCCCAAGAGGGGAAATTCATTTTGTCCAGTAGAGCAGTCTTATGGCTGCAGGAACAAGTGAACATATCAGTCCTGCATCTCAGAGAGATTAACCTTTCACAGCAGCTGCTTCTCTGTCTTATCAGGACATCATGGAGGGGATGTTTTGTATAGGCCAGAATGCCCTGCAGCTTCCTTCTCATCTGCCTCTCCACCACAATTCTTACAGGGCCCAGCTCCAGACCCAGTACAGAACTGGCTTTTTTGACCAGTTTGTCTAGACGTCTGCAGTCTTGTCCCCAGTGCTACTTCCCCAGCAGACAACAGCATACAGAAGCACACTTTCTGCAGCATCTCACTGCAGACATCGAAGGACCTTAGCAGCCTGAGGAAGAAAAGACAACTCTGTCTCTGTCCCTTCCTGTCTCTGCGTCTGTACTTCTAGTTCCCATTTCAGTGAATGGAAATGGAAAAATTATAAATATCTTCTTTTTATGTTAGCATTCTCACCTATTAATTTTCAAATATTTTTATGGTATGCACAGTTTTTGGCAAAATCGGCAAGCTGGACACACACACCTGAAGCGAGCACCATTTCAGCACAGTTTCGGTGGTGCAGCTGTCTGTTGCCAAGGGCCTTTTGTTGACACGGGCCCTGTGTGGCAGAGACCCATATAGCCGAGCTGTTGTTTGTTGAATTTAGCCCATGCGTTATTGGCTTCAGAGATAATGGAATAGGTTTTCCAAACCTTTGTCTCCAGGCAACGGTTTGCTTTGGAGGTTCTTGGTGTGTGGGGTTAGCTTGCTATGGTCAGATCACGGTTGTCCCTGTTTCTTAATGGCTTCATTATTTAAATAAAACGTTAATTATCTTTGAATTTTCCAATTGACAGTATTGGCTTAATTTCCACAACAGGAAATACATTTCTTGTCTGATCTGTTATCTAATAAAATGAACACGTGTTACGTTTATGGGGTATCCCTAGAAATTATCCAACTTATCCAAAACTTTCACCTCCAAAAAAATAAAATAAAAAACAATGAAATGGATGTTTTCCCAGAACTTTAAAGTAGTTGTAATGGAGATGTTCCTTTGGGTTAAGCTATCTGTTTGTAAAGAAAATGAGGCTGAGCAACACGTCATTGGGCAAAGGACTTGAAGCAACAGGTCAATCCTAACAGCCATGATGAGCTCCCTGTAATGATAAAATTAGTGACTTGTTATTTTTCATAATGGAGAAATTTTGCTGACAATGAGATTTTGTCTTTGTGTTTCCAGTATTTTCTTTGCTCTGTGTAGCCACTGCTTCCTGGGAGTTGTAGTGCAAACAGAACTACGATAAGAGTTAAAAGCTACATCCAGACTAGCTGGCAATGTAATTCACTATGTGAGTCTTAGAATGTCTGTGTGTTAAACTGTATTTATTAGAGATTTTAGGATAACCAAGAACAAGCTGCGAAGTGTTTAGACTGACCGATTATGAGTCAGATTGTATACTGTTTGAAAATATTAATAATGAAGTGATAATTGGTTACTCTGCTAATTAAATAATGATATCGCTCAATTACTATATCACTTAATCTCCCATGCCTGTCCTTAAGCTTTATCTGTTGTCACCTAAACTGAATATTAGATGCTTATCAGGTAATTTCAAAATAACTTATGGTACTGCGTATATTCTTTCACAAAGTGTCAATCAATAAGCTTGCACGTGTTATTTGTTTTGACTTGACTGGAAAGGTTCTGTTGCTGTCAAACCATGAACAAATCAAGATTTTATTATTAGATAATATATTTTTATAATATAATTTTTTTCAATTATCATACAGAACATTCATATTGTCTATTTAACAAATAACTATAGAAAAACAATCCCCACAAGTAATAACACCCCCCCTCAAAAAATAAAATCAACCTGACATACTTCTCACAGACCAACGAGAAAGAAAAAAAAAGTGCATCTAACATTTATTGTTACATGACTGATCTAGGGCAGATTAAGACATTCAAAATTTCAGTTTCAGACCAGGTAAACCATTCACATAAGTTATCAGAGGGTCCTATGTTGTGTGGAATTTGTTGATGGACCCTTTGAGGGTACATCTGATTTTTTTCCAGCTTAACATTCTGAAAGACGTCCCTGAATCAGTGGTGGTGTGATGGAGGAGCAGCAGTTTTCCATCTAAATAAAATCAAGCGTCTAGCTAATAATGAGAAAAAAGGTAATGACCCTCCGCAAATGAGCGGGGGACCAGATCGCAACCAAAAACTGCAACCATTGAAGAAGGTGAGATGTTAGAAGCATAAGCGCTAGAGATTACTTCCAAAAAGGATGACCAGAAAGGAGCAGGTTTCAGACAAGACCAAAACATTTGATAGGAAGTAGCTGGAGTCTGTTTACATCTATCGCACAATGGGTCTATGTTGGGAAATATTTGTTGCTAGTTTAGGTTTTGAGAGGTGTAACCTGTGTAACACTTTAAATTGTATCAAAGCATGTCTTGAACATATGGAAGAAGAATGAACCTTGGTAAGGGCCATATCCCACTCCTCATCAGAAGGCTGGGCCTCCAAGTCATTTCCCCACTGTTCTCGAATATGTGAAATAGAGAGATTGCAGCTATCCATGATATGGGAATAAATAAATGATACTCTGCCTTTTTTCATCCTATAAACCCTTAATATGGAATCCAAACAGGATGGAGAGGGGAGTGTGGGAAAATTAGCAAACTTTTTACGAGTAAAATCTGTAATTCGTAAGTATCACAAAAAATGATTATTAGTCAGACCAAAATTTCCTAGATAGTTGTTCAAAGCTAGCAAACGTCTCATTAACAAACAAATCCACAATACTATGAATGCCCCAAATTTTGAAGCCATTTTCCATTAGAGATGGTTAAAAAAGATGGTTACGTATTATTGGTGAGTGAATAGAAATACTTTGAATACCAAGATGTTTTTTTAACTGATTTAAAATGTGTTGCAATGAGTTACAATTATATTTTCCTTAATAATATTAACTAGTGATGGTAGGGGCGCGTAAAGTAAAGCAGGAAGTGAATGTGGACTGCTTGTAACCCTATCAATCTGGAGCCATGCAGGGATCTTGTCATTCCAGACATTTAAACATAACGAGAAACCATTAAGATTTGCTGCCCAATAATACATGCACAAATTTGGCAGTGAAAGCCAACCTACGTCTTTTGGTCTTTCCACATACTCTTTTGTCATATGAGTTGATTTAATAATCCATATAAGGCAGGAACCCTTTGACTGAAAGCCTTGAAAAAGGATTGGGGTATGAAAACAGGCAGAGCCTGAAATAAATATAGAAACTTTGGTACAATATTCATATTTACAGAATTAGTTCTCCCAATAAGAGATAATGGCAAAATAGACCATCTTTTGATATTTTGTTTGCACTGTTCCAACAGAGGGGTTAGGTTCCTTTTAAACAGACTGTAATAGGATTTGGTGACTTCTATACCCAGATATGTAAAGGACTCCGTGGACAGCTTATAAATGGCAGGGGAAGTATTCGCTTTTAATAAATGTAATTTATATTCAGACATGTTTCCAAATTTCTGCAAGATTCTAAGGATTTCAGGGGTAGATGTGATGGGGTTTGTTATATACAGTAACAAATCATCGTTGTCTACCCTGGATAAACCCAGTCTGGTCCTCCGAAACTATATGAGGAAGAATTGTCTGAAGTTGGAGTGCAATGGCCTTTGCCGTCACCGTTTGTTAAACTGATTGGTCTATAGAGTGAGCAATTCTTATTAAGAGTGTAATAGATGCCTGGCGAAGCGTTGGTGGATGAATGTTATTCTCTAGTGCTTCTGTGTAGACCAAAAGAACAAGAGGGGCTAGTTTATCTTTACATTTTTTGTAAAAATCAGTTGGAAACCTGTACAGGACAGTGGCTTTTCCACTAAGGGACATTATTATTGCGTTGTTAATTTCTACCAGTGTCTGATTTTGTTCCAGTCTTTCTTTAGGGTCAGAGTCAATTATGGGAATGTTCAGATTAGAAAAAAAGCATCAGATTTGTTTTGATCTGGTGGTGAATCTGAAGAATATAATTCAGCATAGAACTCTTTAAATCAGTTGTTAATAGCCTTATGATCCTCAGTTGAGGAGCTATAAAATAAGTTGTGAAATATCACGAGATGCTGCTTTTCGGTGGTCCTGGCTAGCTAACAGTTTGGAATGTTTATCTCTCTCTTCAAAGAATCTACTACGGAACTTAAAAATGATCTTCCCTGCTTGGGCTGTAGTTTAGAGATCAATTTCAGTTTGTGAGTCTACTCTCCTCTAAATCAAATCAGGGGTCGGAGAACCAGGTATAAGTCCCTCCAGGGTCTTGATTTCTTAGGATAGCTCCTCAGTCTTCTCAAACTTCTTTTTCCTAGTATAAGCAAAGTGAGAGATAATCTGTCCCCTGAGACATGCTTTAAGCGTCTTCCAGAGGGTTGAAGCTGAGATTCTATCCATCCTATTTACCTGTAAGAAGAAATCAATTTGTTTTACAATAAACTTCACAAAGTTTGAATCAGCCATATATATATATATACATATATATATATATATATATATATATATATATATATATATATATATATATATATATATATATATATATATATATATATATATATATATATATATATATATATATATATATATATATATATATATATATATATACATATATATATATATCCTGGAAAATAACTTGTGCACATTAGAGTAAAACAAATACTCCCTTTTGGTGGGATGTTTAAATTCAAAATTCAAATTCAATTCAAAAATACTTTATTGATCCCAGAGGGAAATTAAGTGTTGGTATAGCTCATATAATTAATTATTTAAGGAGTTGTTGTAGATGATGATGGCTGTGGGCAGGAAGGATTTCCTGTAGCGGTCTGTATTGCAGCGAAACTGAAGAAGCCTCCGACTGAAGACGCTCTGTTGTTGTATGACTGTCTGATGAAGAGGATGCTCAGGGTTGTCCATTATTTTTTTGATTTTATGAAGAATCCTTCTTTGTATCATCATCTCCAGATTTTCCACAGTTGTCCCAAGAACAGAACCAGCCTTCTTTATCAGGTTGTTTAGCCTTTTTAAATCCCTGGCTCTGATGCTGCTACCCCAACAGATGACGGCTGAAGAGATTACACTCTCCACAACAGACTTGTAGAAGATCTGCAGCATCTTGCTGCAAACCTTGAAGGACCTAAGCTTCCTCAAGAAGTACAGTCTGCTCTGTCCCTTCTTGTAGACGGCTTCAATGTTGCGCCTCCAGTCCAGTCTGTTGTCAAGGTGAACTCCGAGGTATTTATATTCCTCAACCACCTCCACTTCTTCTCCCATGATGGAAACAGTGTTTGACTTATCCCTGTTTCTTCTGAAATCTACAATCATCTCCTTTGTTTTGTTCACATTCAAGGTGAGACGATTGTTTCCACACCATGTCACAAAGCGGTCCACCAGCTCTCTGGCAAATCTCCATGGGCCTACAACTTTATGTGTATCTATGAACGACTGGATTGTTTGCACAGATTAAGATGGTCTTAATACAGACTGAGAAGAGCGATCCCAAACAGAATCCATCACCAGGTTGTAATCCCAAGATGTAATCAAGTGATAACTATCTAGATTGGAGATGGAACTCAGCATCTTTTTTAAAAAGTCATCGTTTGGGCCATAAATATTGACCAATATGAGGCGAAGTTGAAACAACTCTCCCACAGACATCACATATCTGCCATTTGGGTCCAAGATAGTATCTGATACAATGAAAGGATTTTTTTATGGATGAGTATAGCCACTCCTCTACCTTTACAGTTAAATTGTTAGTGAAACATTTGCCCCACCCATTCTTTGTGAATTTTAGATTTATGATTCTGAAGGTGGGTTTCCTGTAAGAAAGAAATGCCAACCCTAAGATATTGCAAGTGAGAAAGAACCCTTTTTCTCTTGATTGCCTGATTCAGACCCTTCACATTCCATCTTATAATTTTTAAATCATATTTATCAGGGACAAACTTTGAATTAGCCTACTCTGTCATCAGAACCACGAAACACAAAAATATCTGTGTTTACCGATTTACAAGATAAAAAAGCAAAATAGGTGCACACATTAGATACAGAACAAATGCCATACCAAAGCAGCATATAATACATAAACAGGCCTTAAGGCTATCCCCCCCAGAAAACCTCAAAATGGTGCAAACCTGCATTTGCATGCTGCCCGCAGTAAAGGATAGATTTATTAACCATTGATGAACCTCTCTAACGGAGTATTAAACAAACTGTGACGATTTGTCACATATTTAAGAGATAAAAAAGTAATATTGGTAATAATGGAAAAATAAAGCATTTATGAAGGCGTTCATATGTACCATTATGTGCGATGTGTATATACACCTTCATATATAAAACGTTCACTGCCACTAGGAACAATAATAAAAATACAATGAAAATAAGAAATATTGTGCAAAATATGACAGACTAACTACATCTAATAAAAACCCGTCTTTCTTAAGTCATTTCAACCCGATCGTTACCGTTACCTCAGTCACCATTCTCTGCACCATTATCAACAGGAACATTACCATTGATGTAGGTCAGAGCCTCTGCAGTATTGGTAAACTTCATGTGTTTCCTGTTGTGTGTGAACTGTTCATTCCTTATTTCTTTTAGCATTTCCTTCCAACCACATAAAAAGTTATAGAACTAGAAAATCATTCGTAGAGCACAGATCTCCGCCAAGGCAGTTCAGCCACACAGGACAAACAGCCATGTATGCACACACACTTATACACTTAAGGGCAATTTAGAAAGACCAATTAACCTACCAGTCATGTTTTTGGTGTGTCAGTCATGACTGTGGGAGGAAGCCGGAGTACCCGGAGGGAACCCAAGCATGCACAGTGAGAACATGCAAACTCAATGCAGAGAGACCCCAGGCTGGGATTCATTTTTTTTTTTATTTTTTTTTTTTTATAAACGTGTCCTGTTTGGCAGTGTGGAGCTCAGAATTGGTGTCTGAGTACCAAGTAGAAGCCCAAGAGATTTACTTTCACAAGCGGAGCAGTACAGCTTTTGCTATAGTACTCCACTTGATTTATGTCTGAAAAATCTTTATTATGAATTGTTGGGGTTTTTATTTCCTGATGTTATGGACACGGAGACGGAAAATTAAGGGGAAGAAAGAAGGAAGATGAAGAAGAGAGGTAGGAAACAAAATGTCATGAGAGAGGGTGAGTTGAAAATACAAGAGAGGAAGGGGAACAAAGAAAACACAGGAAAACATTGAAGTCTGCCTCCATACCCACAGGACTGCGGAGAGAGGGGGAAAAACAAAACACGAAAAAGGAACATCGACAAAACCAACCAAACATTGTGAACTAAGAATTACACAACCACATCACACAAAAATAGATATAAAAATACAACAACGTCACAGAAAAACTCATGGTATCGATTAATCAAGCTCTAGTAATGATAACCTCAGCCCAAGAATATATCCTTAAACACCAGAGACCCCACATCTATGTGTGTGTGTTAGCATGCTGGTGAATATAAGGTTTCTCCATAAGAGTGTTCGATAGCTGGTGTGAGAAGACATCAATCTGTCCCCCAGGAATCGATGCAGACATGAAGGAGATCGTAGCAAAGACGTCCAAAGGACCGCCAGAGCCCCAGGCGGACCCGGGCGGGGCCGACCGCATCCCAGGCTGGGATTCAAACTCAGGACCTTCTTGTTGCAAGGCAACACTGCGGCCACTTTTTGAGATATGTTACTAACTAACAGATAAATAAAACATCTTCCTTGTTGGAGGTTAATGTATATATTTTTTAAATACTTCTTTTATAGCCTATTTCTAAGTGAAATCAGCAATAGTCCGTTGTAAGTGAAGATGTTTTCATTGACATCTGAAATTCTTTTTTTTTTTTTTTTTCTTAAACTTTCTTTTTTATCAGCCTCCCCGCCAGCAAAGGAGGCCCCCAGCGCCACCCACACACCGGAGGCCCCCGTAGCCCGAACCACGGCGACGTACCTGCCCAGACCATGAGCAAACCGATGAGCCGGGCGGCCGACCCACCAGGCCGACATCCTCCAGCCCCATTCCTTGTGGAGCGACCGCTGCTGCTCAACGGCCCGGCAGGAGACCAAACCCAGCGCCCCACCCACCTGCCCTGCACGCCCACCACCCGGCCAGTCCACCCGCAAGTCCGACCGAACCCGGCCAAATGCCCGACCCCAGCGCCCCGCACAAAGACCAAGACCCAGGAGCCAAGTCCAGTGCGACAAAGGACTGATCCGGCCCAGAAATGTCACCCAGCCGCCGCGACCAGCAGCCAGGCACCCCAACCAGCAAACAAGGCGAGACACCATACAGGGACCGGCGATGACAATCGGCCCAGAGAAAAAGAGAGAGGCGGCTGCACATGCCGGCCGGCGGCCGGCCCCGACCCCCAAGGCAACAGAGACCCCACGTCGGCCGACCCCCAGCCAGGACCACAGCTAGGGGGCGCGGCGCCCCAGAGCCCCCGAATCCCCAGACCCTACCCAGGCGCATCACGGCCACCAGTAACCCATGTCCGCCAGTTCAACCCTCCTAAGGCACCGCATGCAGCCATCAGGAGTTACAACCCAAAGTCCAACCCCAGGCCCGCCACGACGTCCAGCGCCCCATCCGCCCAGTGATCCCACCCCCAGGGATCCCCCCCAGACGCCTCCAACCCCAAAAACCCCACATCAGCAACAGTGTCCCAAACGACAAAACCAAGTGCCCCCCACCCCCACTAGGTGATGGAGCCGATCAAAGGAGCCCAGAGAGATTGATCAGATATGGAGCCAGAGGCCGTCTCAAGACCAATATGGTCCAACAAGAGATTTTTATACTGATTAATATTAAGAGCTTTTTTATTTTTCCCAGTTCAGGAGGATAGTTTTCTTAGCGATGCATAAGGCAATGTGAACCATTAGAACTGACTTTGTGTCCATGGTGACATCATTTAAATTCTTTTTATGGAGGGTAATATGTATTCTATTTAGAAATTAATCCATTGTTGTGTTAGCAACAATTCATGTATAGGTCGTAAATTGTTAGTTTTAATGAAATGACACCACTGGAATTTGAATCCATGTTTTCCTGTTTACTAGACAGGTATTTAAACCAACTAAACCACAGCGCCACCAAATGCCGGATTTCCCATTCCCAGACCATACTGAGCTGGAAAAATGGACAACAAACAGAGGAAGAGAAGTTGGATGTGGAAGTAGCAAAGCACTGATGGATGTCTTACAGTAGCAATGTCCATTTGTTAGTTTCATAGAACAAAAGCAGTTGCCCATCAATAGGTTGAACATTTCCTCTTAAGTCTCTTTTCAAAGTTAAAAGCAACATATTAACACCAACAAGCCAAAACCTCAGGATAAGAACGTCACCATCCCCGGGTGTTTGAGTTTATCTCTTTTTAGCTCCTTTATTGTGATTATTGATACTAAGGTGTTGCCATATAGGTTAATTCCTTTGAATTTAGTTTCTATTTTATTTAGTTTCTTTTCTATTTTTTTTATATGTTAATTCATTGTTGTAGGCTCCATCCATCCATCCATTTTCTGTACCCGTTCATCCTAATGCAGGGTTGCAGGGTGGCTGGTGCTATCTCCAGCGTTCAAGGGGTGTTGTGGGCTATAAATTGTAAATAATTATAATATACTGTTAAATGTTTGAAGATGATTATTGTTTGCTATTCTAGATTTTATTGTTTTTTATTTATGCTTTTTCATGGTTGCAAATTTTTTGTCTGTACTGTATTTATAGATTTTTATAGAAGTACTTTATGTTGCACAAACAGATTTACTACTTTCAGATTGAAACAACTGGTCCCAGTCAGAATGTGTTATAAAAAAAAATATATTGATAAACATTTGGCAAGTAATACATTCCTTTGTATTGAAAGGTTACATACCTATAATGCTGTAAAAACAGGGCCGGAGTGGGACTCTCTCATCATCACAGACAAAATGACCTTTGTGTGTCTTTCCTGGAATTCTGATTTGGTTTCCTATTGTTTCAGACTTTGGGTCAAAAAAACTGAGTAGAAGAGTTGCCTTTTAACATTCTATACTAAAGAAAGTAAAAGGTTGATAACTGGACAATTGCCTTTAACAGACAATATCTGAAAAGAACCCACAACAATTTCTAATCTCCAGCAGTCATTGGCCAAGAGACCTCTGTTTAGACATCAACCCTTATAACTTTAACATCCTGTAACCCCACTCTGTCTTGGAACCTAAAGGATTTTATAACATTTTGTGGGGGTTTATGTAAAATATAACTTCCCAATCAGTTTTCCTATTTTGTTTGAATGGAATAGGTTAAAAACAGAGAAGTTCATTTGATCCTTGTTGCTTTTGTTTTTTCTGCTCATTACATTATCGTTCATTATATGATTAACATAGCTGCTGTGTTGGCTGGTGGGCTTCTTCTCAGGCCCTCATAGAACGTGGGGCTGGTTGGCTCTGCCCAGCAGGTACCTTCAGGGGCCCGTTGCGCAAAAGTAGGATTAAGACATCCAGGATAAGTGACTGAGTCGAGCTCATTGAATCCAAAACAAGAGCATCCAGGCTTCATTGGTTGCACAAAGACCAAGCCAGGATTAACTGACACAGATTCATCAAGCCTGGTGTAACCTATCCTGGATAAGTGCACGCTCATGGCTCCTTCAACTAGACCTATCACTGCCATTAGATTCACTGATAGACCATGACAAATAGAGGGCTTACTTTACCCTGTTGGAGGCAGAAATCCTAATGAAGGCATACGAGGAGGAAAAAGATATCATTAAAAAGAAAGGCAACACCACCATGGTGATAAAGCAAAGAGAAAAAGCTTGGCAAAGTATTGCTGATTGCCTTAATGCGTAAAAAAGTGTACAATTAAACACTCTCCACTCCACTGAAACATCACAATTATAGTCCAAATAGTTAATTCACCAAAAATGCAGTTGTACTCTGATTATGAATCAGTTGCATTTTTAACAGAAATAGACTGCAGAAATGAGTGAAATTGTGTAAATGTAACTCCATCAGACTATAGCTCTTTGATAAATAGGATAGCTATTAATAATATTAATAAGAATAATACCGCTAACTGATGCTGTTTTTGTATTTATATATCTATTTGTTGGTTATAGTTGTGTAGTCCTATGTTCACCTGGTTTGTTTGGTTTGGTTTATCATTGTTTTTCTCCCCGTCTCTGCCGTTCCGCAGGTGTAGAAGCAGACCAGGATGTTTTCTTCTATTTTCTTTATTCCTCTCCCTCTTAACTTTTTGTCCTACCTCTCTTCATCTTTTTTTAACCTTTATTTTCTGTCTCAGTATCCATAATATCTGGGGGGGGGGGGGGGAAACCACAGCAATTTCACATAAAGATTTCTTACACATACAGTATATATCAAGTGGAGTGCTATAGCAAAAGCCGTAATGCTCCTCTTGTGAAAGTAAATCTGTTGGGTTTCTACTTGGTACTCAGACATCAATTCTGAGTACCACACTGCCAGACAGGACATTAAAAAAATAATAAATACAAAACTTTATATCATACCTTTCAAAGAACCCATGGTGGCTTGCTCACTGACTTCATGGAATTTTCTTTTGTGATAAATAAAGTTTCTGTATGTGTGTTTAGGCTCAGTGGAAGAGTTGTTGACCTGTGACCCGGAAATCGTGGGTTCGATTCCTGCTTCTGCCTGCTAAATGCCGTTGTGTGCCTTGGGCAAGACATTTCACCCACCTTGCCTACTGGTGTTGGCCAGAGGGGCGTGATATGGCAGCCTCGCTTCTGCCCCAGGGCAGCTGTGGCTACAAATCGTAGCTTGCTTCCACCAGTGTGTGAGAGTGAGTGAATGAGTAATGGAGTTGTAAAATGCTTTGAGAGTCTTGAAAAACGGCATTTAATCCAACCCATTATTATTTTCATTGTGTGTGTTAGATTTAGATTAAACAAGAGACCAAAACTGGGCATGGCAGCTGGTCAAAATCAAAGACAAGAACATTCTGATTCCTGCAGGTGTCTGTAGTGTTTTAGCAGTGATTCTGTCAAATATGGGTTCTATTATTTTAGTTAATATGCAAGCTTTAGATTTAAGTTGTATATGTCCGGTAGTAGCAGAGGATTTTTTAAATATTTAATTTGAATTGATCTTATGTTTGTGCTGTACAGTATATACAAGCTTGCAGGGAGGCTACTGCATCCATTCATTTGTCTATTCATTTGGTGTGTATAGATTTGTCCTGCATTTATTTCAGTGTGCAGGCATTTGTTTTATACTAATTCAATAATGGAACATAATGTTACACTTTCATGTGTATCTGTATTTATATGGGATGTGTATTTTATATGACGGAGTATTAGGGCCATAGATTATGATTCACAGATGTATGAGATTGGGTCTTTCTCAAGAAATGATGCATTTTCTTGCATATTCGTTTTAAAGTCCTGATATTTTTGACCATGTGACATGCTAAAAGATTCAGTATCGCCTCGTTTGTGAAAGTACAATTCCATGAAATGGTTCACAGCCCTAATTTGAACAACTCTTCTCCTCCTTATCATCACAAAGCTGGGACCACACTGTGCGATTTCGGCCATCCTAGAACTTTTCTTTCGTTGTGAAAACAATTATGATGAAAAATGGTGCGCGTGGTTCGCTGTTCTGTGGCTGTGCTGTGTGACGTGCTCCCCACAGCATAACAGCAGCTTGTTTTGAGCTTGTACGACCAAAACCAGCCATGGGGTTACAATATTGTGACTTTATTCTTATAAATTTATGAATTAATTCTCAAAGTCTGTGGTTTTTTGTCTATGTGGCCCTAATATTCCATCATTTTATATATACCCTTATAGCCTATGAGAAATCTAATGATTTCAACATAATCTAAAATCATATTTTGTCCAAAATGATAGAAATTAATGATCACAAATGTTTAAATAATGTGATAATGTGTAGTGGGAAGTGGAATAACTGTTGGTTTCCATTTGTGGTGATTGCTGACTGAGACAAGCGAGGGATGAGATTAAATAGATTTTGGAACTTTAGCCTGTTCTGGAGCAGGCTAGCTCCACTGAATCAATCTCCATGGTAACTTACACCATAGCATCCTACTCCACCCTATCCCGGATCACCGGTAGGTTGAGCCAAGATAACCAAGATATCCAGGCGTAATCCTTATGCAACGGGACCTAGTTCTGTTAATCACTGATAAATAAATTTTAAAAACAGCTACATCTGACTACTTAGGCTACTTCTGAATAATTATTGCAGATCTTCAGTTTGAATTTCGAGTTCAGAATTCCCCTTCAAGTTGTCGCAAAACAAATATGTGATCAACCTTAAACAATAAAACATTCTTACATTATAACTATATAGAACCTATTTCCCGGTAGCCTTGAGAAAATTGCTTTTATTTTAAAGTCAGATGCTGGAACATCTCGGTAGCTTGACGTCTGTCACGTGACCCGTTGTTTATTCTAGTAGTCCATTCATTGTGGCACAGAGTCTGCAAGTCTCTCCTTCTCACGTCAACTGCCACTGTGCTTTGGAAACCCCCTGGAAAATTACGGTATGTGCCTAAATCACTGCAAACGAATTTTACAAAAGCTAACACGATGTTTGAAAATCTATTAAATTCTCACATTTATGGAAAATAGGCTATTAATAGCCATAAAAACGGTTGAGATTATCTTGCAAAATGCTTTGTCACTCTGTTGCGTAACACAGTAACTTTTTACCTTAATGACCCTAAGTGAGCAACTTTACTACAAGATTTGAGCTTT
This sequence comes from Valencia hispanica, assembly GCA_963556495.2. Taxonomy (NCBI): domain Eukaryota; kingdom Metazoa; phylum Chordata; class Actinopteri; order Cyprinodontiformes; family Valenciidae; genus Valencia; species Valencia hispanica. Next base: position 25,251,307 of record OY747716.1, read on the forward strand.
TCACTTTCTACCTGGTGGCATTTATAAGAAAAACAAAATAAAACATGGCAACAAATTTATACTATGCAGGTTTTGCGTTTCAAATGCTTAAATCACAGATTGTTTTTAGGTTGAGCCATGACTCTGATAACAATCACAGACACATTTCTCAAATAACTTTTTTTTTTTACCGTAAAAACCTAAACATGAACAAAATACGCAAAAATCATAGTGTTGAAACTCCTTGTAACTGATTAGTGTAAAATGTACGAAGAAAAATTAATATAGTGTATTGATAAACATGTAGCTGCAAAAAAATTATCAACCATAATTTTTTTGTTCCTATGGTAACTGCTGCTTAGTTTCTATTCTCTTTTCTTTCTCACTTTCCACTGACAATCCATCCTACAATAAAAACCTGTTTATCTGCAACAACTTACACAATTTACAAATATGTAAAGTACCTTCTAACGTTATTTAGGCTATTCAAAAGCATTAAGGAAAGAAGACTGAGCACAGGGAGGTTAGTGGTGTTCTATCAAATGCTGTGACATCTGTTGCACAAGCCATTAACTTTTTACTTTAACTACACCAACTTATTCCTTAGGTTGTTCGTCATCTCATTTAAGTCTGCCACTAAAGTATTTTCATTAGAAACAAATACAAAATGTTTTACAATACATTAGTGATTCTTTTTTTCAGTACAAAATTAGAAATACCAGTATGTGGTGAGACAAAAGATGCCCTTTGTCATCACACCACACCCAATGTCTGAAGAGTATATATTATGTTGATTGATGGAAGGAGTGGCGACTGACCTCCTCAGAGTGCAGTAGATAACTTGATAAAACCAAGTTAGGTATTCTTTATTAAAGAGCACAGAGGTCAGTCAGTCACATTTAGAAAATATATCAAATTGGATTTCAAAATATATAAAATGAGATTTCAAATTTCAAAAGAAATGCAAATAGTGTGCAGAGCCAAAAGTCCCACAGTTCAGTTAATAATTAAGCTTTATTTATGCTTAATGTGATATTTTAAAACTGGAAATACATAAAATACTAAATCTGCAATTATTTTATGATGCCAGTAACTTATTTAATACACCAATATATATATATATATATATATATATATATATATATATATATATATATATATATATAGAGGCTATATTAAATATATAAGCTATATTTGGTGTGTAATTTTACAAAATAATTTTAACTGTTTCAGCTCCCTAAATACACCGTAACGCCTAATTAGCTGATCAACTGCTGGACTTTGTTTATAGCACTGGTATTCCTGCCCACAGACCTTGATGGGTAAGGCTGACAGATAATAGAGTGCGGCACAACTGGATGGGACAATAATCAAACAGGTGAAATCATTTTACGATTTTAAATTACAGGTAACAGTCACACTAATTATTTCCTGATTAAGTTCTTCAGTAACATATTTAATAAATGATTCCAAAATGTAATTCTAGATTTTGTATTTAATGCATAGATATTTTTTAATCACCACACATATTACTATTTTTAGTGACATCTTTTTTTGGATTGTGGCCCTTCTGGTCCTCAATAAAAATGTGTTTTCCCAGATTAACCCATGCTTGACAAAACTGATTAACATTGCAGTTCCTGTGTTCATGGTAGCACAACATATTCCCTTTGTCATTAGGACCTAGTGGTCTGAGAAGTATATGACTGATAAGATAATGTGAGTTTCTTCAGCTGTTTGCAGCAGCATAATGCATTTGACAAAACCAAGTTGTCCCTTCTTTCTTTAGCTCTTTTCATGCATTTTCACCTTACAGGGAGGAATCCCCTATTTAAAAATGATTTAAGTTAAGAATGTGCTATGTTCTCTTTCCCGTACACAAATTTGGCTTGAAAAAACCGTATAACTTTCAATCATGATCTTACTGTGTTATTGTGTATTTTTAGATGGCAAACGAGGCCAAGCCATGCCCATGCGATATTGGTGATCGGTCTGATTACGGAGGGCTGGGCCAGGAGGTCCAGATCAAGCACATCAAAGCATACGTAGTGAAACCCTCCGCCACATCAGACAAAGCTGTGATTGTCATTCAGGACATCTTTGGATGGGAGCTTGCTAACACCAGATACATGGCTGATATGATGGCTGCCAATGGATACATGTGTGTAAAATTCAGTTCTGCATACTAACTGATAAATGCGTTATGATTGTTGTATTATTTGCACTGATGTGCACTTTACACTTATTGTCCTGTGTAGTGCCATTTGTCCAGACTTCTTTGTCGGGAAGGAACCATGGAGTCCAACCAAAGACTGGTCCACCTTTCAGGAGTGGCTTAATGATAAAAAACCAACAGACATTAACAAGTAAGTTCACTTTCATCTCAGGTCATTTGGTTAGAAAACTGTGCATCATGTATGTGTTTGTTTTACCTCCTTCTCAGAGAGGTCGATGCTGTGCTGAAGTACCTGAGGGAGCAGTGTGGAGCGAAACGCATTGGAACAGTGGGCTTTTGTTGGGGAGGAGTGGCAACACATTATGTGTCCTTACTATACCCCGAAATCAAAGCTGGAGTTTCTGTTTATGGTATGCCTTTTAATCAACAGAACATGTTGTGTTGTTCATTTAAGTTGGATTTAGAATGTGTTTTAAATGTTGCTCTGAAGGAATAGTTCGTGAAAGGGAAGACAGGTATGCACTGAAGAGCCCGACACTGTTCATCTTTGCAGAAAACGATCGCGTCATTCCTCTAGATCAGGTCAGTATGTGCGGCACTGTTTCCAACTTTGACCAAAATCATGATGCTTTTATTTAGAACATTCTTTCAAAAATCTCCATACCCCTTGACGTTTTTATAAAACATATTTTCTCGCTCTACAGCCAAAAAATTAAATACATACGAGTCTTATATAAACAGAGCAACTCAAGTGGAAGAAAAACAATGCTTGGCTTTCAGCTAAGAGTTAGAATCTGGCTAATGTTAGGTCTCCCTTGCAAATGATTTCTGATGTACCCTTTAGAAATACTTTATTGATCCCAACGGAGGGAAATTCATAGGGAAATTTGCAAGACACTGTGCTCAAATACGCTTGTTCTTTCACTCACTAGGTCAGCACCCTGGAAGGAAATCTAAAGGAGAAATGCAACGTCGACTTCCAAGTGAAAATATTTCCCGGACAGACTCATGGCTTTGTCCACCGCAAGAGAGAGGACATCAATCCTGCAGATAAACCCCAAATAGAGGAGGCCAGAAAGGATATGCTCAACTGGCTCAATAAGTACATCTGAACAAGATGCAAAAGAGACAAGAAATCAAAGTTTGATAACAAGTTGCACTTAAGCTGCAAATTTTGCCTTAAAATTTATAATCAGAACCAAATTGAAAGTTAATTGATGGGTTATATGCCTTTTGGTAGATTATACATATTAATGTCTGGATGATAGTAAAAATATTTTAACCAATAAATCATGAATTTATGCCTAAATCAGTCTGAATGCAGTACAGAAACAACAAACTATAATATTGTTCACATTTATATTAGAATATGTTAATGTACCAGATAAGCAATAAATGAATCTCAATAAAAGTGAAGCACATGGACATTTCAGCTGAACGTTTTATTGGTGTCTTTGTAACGAATAAAGCTTGGACATCTAGTATCAAATGATAAATAGCAATAAGCAGTGCAATGTGGACATGGAGCTGGAGGAAGTGCCAAAGACCTCTGAAACAGCTCACACGTTTAACCCCTCCAGAGCACACTCGAGCTGCTTTCCTTCAGTCTTCGCTCTCTCCTGGGTTTCGGATGTCATCTATCTTTAGGATCATCTTAACCACCTGGCTAGCCAAAAGGATCTGCTGCTTTTTGCCAATCAGTGTCTCAATCACATGTTGCTGCTTCATGTCTGTACAGGAAGAAACCAAGCCAATTAAGCTAAATAAACGCAGGACTGTTTGAAATTGAAGATAGAAACTGCTGAAGGTTTTCTCAACGAAATCATGTTGGAACTCTCAAACTCAAATATTCAGATCAAAGAAAGCCCAAGCTCCTTACCATTGGTATTTTTGTGCAAACAGTCGATGCCAAGGAAATGGTTGTTCTCCTTGACTTGTCTGGCTCTGACCTCAGTCATTGTTTGGATGGGGCTCAGCCCGCTGTTTTCAGCCAGTGCCATAGGGATGACCTCTAAAGCATCAGCAAACGACCTCATGGCATACTGTTCCAATGATGGACACTGTTGAAGAAAACAGATGTAAGAACAAACTGTCTAAGAGGCTAACATTAACATTTTTATAAGTGAAAGTGATACCGAAACACGTATCTTTAGTCATACCTTATCTGCAGCCAGGTTCACAGCAAGGGCACATGCAATCTCTGACGCTCCGCCGCCGTACACAACACGGTTGTCTCTGACCAAATTGCGAATTACACACAGTGCATCATGGAGAGCACGCTTGGCCTCTTCGATGATCTATTAAAAAACACGAATGAGAGGATAAAAATAGACATGTGCCAAGATAAATGCGTAGCTAACGGGGGTGAGGCGTTGTCGGTGCTCACCATTTTGTTGCCACCACGGATGAAGATGGTTACAGCCCTGGTGTTTTTGCATTCTGTGATCACTAGCATGTGGTCCTTGGTTGTGCCAAAGGAGATCTCCTTCACCAATCCAGCGGCGCCAAGCTTCTCTGGCGTCAGCTCGCAGAACCGCGGCACAATCCGCCCCCCAGTGGCTATTGCTATCAACTGCAGTGAAAAAACCCACCAAGTACTAAGTACTTAAGAACAGCGCACACATAAAGAAACAATACACTCAGTTTAACAGGATAGTAAGTGTGGAAAGAGTTTTTAGGAAGGTTTGACGTAGATGGTTTTGGCACATTTTAACTTTCTTTCTTACTTCAATCTCCGGCCCACCGACCCAGCGCACAGCAGGCAGCTCGTTCTGCAGCAGAAGGTGGTTTGCCTCGTCATCGAAGCCCCACTGGCAGATGGCCAAGTTAGCGCCAGTACTTTTAACCTAAAATTAACATACAATGTTTTAAATTGAATTATAAATAGCTTTTATGTTATTTATAACATATATAACACTTATTTATGTAATTATGATAATCAGCAGTAATTCTGGGTAGCTACCTGTTGGATCATTTCCTCAAACTTTTCTTTCTCATATTTCTGGAGGGCTTTGTAGTCCTCAACTGAGGTCACATCCAACTTATGCTTGGTCTTGGGCTTTGGCGGCTCGAACGGGCAGGTTAGAATAGCAATTTTAGCATCTTTTATAGCCTTAAAAAAGAAAAAAAGAACATTATTCGTTATCATTAAATCTGATCCAGATTAACAGGACCATCTTGTTTAATCTGTTCTAATCTGATAAAATGAATAATACAAGGGGAAATAGAAGAGGATAATCAAAAGATGATTAAAAAAGAAAACAGGAATTATCCATCAAGATTATTCATACATATTCATACCTTGGGCATCTGAGGGTGGCTGATCTCCTTGTCAACTACAACACCCTTGATGAGCTGTGTGTCCTCCAGTTTTCCTCCTACTTTCCCCTCCACCTTGATGAGCTCAAAGTCAACATCCTTCCTTTCCATGTCAGCCACAGTGAGGATGGCATTCACTGCAATCTCTGCCATCTGTCTGTGGCACCGGTTAATTCTAGGAAGAATAAAAAGGCAAAATATCTAGTACACTTGAAATTGAGTCCTGTGCCTAAAGAGTAAATCAAAGATAAATTCTGCAACAACCAAGTCAAAAGAAACAGAATAATATGTAATTAGCTAATACAAAGTACATTTCATTGTAAGGCCAAACATTTTTTGACTTACACTTTTGATCCCAGTGTTGTCATGGCTGTCTGAATGAGAGGTTCAGTGTTGTTGGGGTCACAGGGAAAACTTTCAGCCATTTTGTCCAGGGTCTCTATAGCAACGCGTGCAGCTTGGTCGTAACCGTCGGAGATCCTGATGGGGTGGATTCCTCGGTCCAGCAGCTGCTCGGCCTCCTCGAGCAGCGCTCCAGCCAGCACTAAGATTAAATAAAAATGTAGATGGTCTAAATTAACAACTGTAATAAACCTGGCAATGCCTGTGAGCAAGAAGTGATATTTCAGACATGTTTGCCTAATTTTGTGTGCATGTATTTCTGCATGAGGAACACATCCTCATTTCAGAACACAGATATTAGGGCTTTTACAGTTAGTCATCATAACCTCTTGGGTGTCAATATTTTTAGTCAACACACAACAACTATGAAGTTATCCAGTTCAATTTCCTAACATTTTCAAAAACAACAGCTTGTGTCTGGAGTACCCTCTGACTGCAATCTGCAGAGGACCTGTGTCACCCCCAATTTCCACTGCATGCGCTCCACTCTGGTCCGCCACACACTCCGCAGCCGTTCGCAATTTCCCCGCATGCGCTCTAGATCCACTCCGCTCCGGTCCGCGAGCCCAGAGGTGCTCAAAGAAGAATGCGCAGGAATTGTGAGATCTCGCGATAAAAGCCAGTAATAAATGCGGTAATCAGAACAAAATTCTTCATTCCGTGGAAGACCAACAGAAAAGAACAGTTATTCTCTGTTGTTCTGTGTCAAGATATTTTGGACAACATATGTATAAATATACGTGGGTTTATATTAAACTAGCTATGCATACAAAAAATTATAGTCGGGCTTTATTGATGTATTTTGAAAAAACACCCAGAAATGTGGTTGTTCTATATCCTGTTGGTGCTTAGTGATTTGTGTAGATTGACAGCGGGCTTGCTGCGGCGTCAGGCAAAAATAGAATCATTCCTATTTTTGCTGGATGGTGAAACGGCGGCCGGCGTCGGCAGTGGAACTGCTTTCAATGACTACAATGGGAGCGTTTTTTGCTGCGGAGTGCGTGCCGGAGCGGATGCAGTGGAAATTAGGGGTCAGTCAGCCAGTTTCAGCACCATTCATTGGTCAGCTCCATTGAAGATACACTTTCAAAAAAAAAAAAACCCATGGTAAATGAAACATCTGGTTTAGTGAAGGATTAGATGGGTACTAAAAGCAGTTGTATGTGCTCAAAGATAGGGGGGTCTGCATTTTGGTAGTATATCATCTGCTACATTTCCCTCAGAATAAATGTTGAGAAAATATTAGAATAAACAATTAGAACCTGGCCCATAGCTCAATATTGTGGCTTCATGTTAATGTTCAGACTTTATACAGCCAACGGTATTGATTTTGCTTCTGCTCTTTTTAAACTGCGTAGATAATTTGAATATACCCATTTAAAAATCGCTTTGCATTTTTGTTAAAGGAAAATGTGGTTATATATTAAATCAATTAAGTGAAACAATAATAGGATTCCTCCCAAAAAAGCCCTTAGCACATACACTATCTGATATAAACTGTTGTTTGTAAACGTGAGCATGGCACTATTTTGTAAAACAACTATTTTAGCAGAATGCATTCAGAGGTACAATCAAACCTGTGCAAAGTCACGTACCGACAACTCCAGTAGTTCCATCACCAATCTCATCATCCTGGGACTTGGACAGCTCCACCATAAGCTTGGCAATCTGGTGGTCCACATCCATCATGCTGAGAATAGTGGCTCCATCGTTGGTGACAGTCACCTCTCCATCTTTGTCAACCATCATTTTGTCCAGACCTAATTAATAATCGTTAGAAGAACGTTTACACATTTAATTGTTCATAGAAGGTAAAGATTTACAATAGATGTCCTTAAGTAAATACTCAAATCACCTTATTAACTGAAATGAGAGCATAGTGGATCGTTTTTACGTACCGTTAGGTCCCAAAGATGTCCTCAGCGTTGAAGCGACTGCTTTGGCTGCCATGATGTGAGACTGTAAAATACAATACTTGAATTCTAGCAAATAATTTCATATTTTGTCCCACTTGAATTGTCACATACGATGACTTCGTTAGAGAGGTGATGCGCATCACCACTGACCATCTGTGGGCAGAGCTCCGTGAAGCAACACCCCCTGACTGAACGCATTACAGGGAGCACATGGGCCTCCATGTTAGCATGACGGCTTCAAAATCTAAAAATTGCTGTTTCGACACTAATGCACAATCAGCTGTGTTTGGACGACATATTTATGCATTTAACACAACCCCTTGTGTATAATAAGCGCCTCTCGTACCTAATTCACATACATCAAATACACTACTAGTTAGCCGTAATGCTAACTTTTCGCTAGCTAGCCCATTGTACCTTCAATGCGTCAATCCCCGTTAGCCGAGTCTTCTTGTCCTGGTCTTTAATGATGATGAAGGGCCTGCCATATTCATCAAATGCCAATGTGCCCAACGAGGACATGTCGACGGAGGTTTTAGAAGACGCGATAAGCGCTCAGCACGAAGAAAAGTGAGTTTAGAAGATGTTGAACTGGAGTGTTGCTGGAGTACAAGCCGCACGGGTCTGCCGGCGACTTCTGGAAGGCTCTACGGGCGGGGAGGGCGGAACCAAATACTAGAAATGTGCCTTGCTAAATGTTCAAAAAATTCCTCTTATAAAATGGTTCAGTGCATCCTGTTGTCAAAAATGACGAATTAATATGATTTATAAAATAATACGACTGGAATGACGGCTATTTAAGAAGACAATTGGTCAAATTAGTTTTTTTGCGACGTGGTTTATTCCGATCACGTTCAATCTCTGTACGTGCTCTGATCTCGCGTGAATTCAGAAAAAATAAAGTCCACGGAAAGGTATTGACGAAGGGGATTTGTAAAGCCATTCCAAAAAGGTAATACCTGTTTTACACCATAAATGTCCATTAGCTATATTGGATAAGTTATGCGGTTACGGAACATTTTTAATTTGGACGAGCGGAACCAAATGTTACCAGTTAGAGTTGACGCTCCATCGGAGTACAGATTAGTTTGCTTTAGTTTATCACTTATTTCAACTTTTTCAGTGTTTAAAGTGGCTGCTTTGATTTTGGTGTTAAGTGACTAAATGCATGAATTTCGCTTCCACGTGTCCTGTTACGGTAACTGCTGTCAACGTGAGAGCTTGACGTAACCTCCGGTGAGTTGTTAGTATGGTTCCGATCAGACTGTGGATGTTTTACCCATCTAGGAAGATGTTTCTGTGGCCTTCTGTCTGTTATATGTCCAAGTATGTTGGTAAGAGGACACATCTGGTACACAGTCTTAAACCGAGTGATCTGATTTTATCTGTTGTCATCCATCAACAGCAGTTTTGTTGTGTTATTGAAACTCAGGCTTTTCTCTCAAGTACTGAACTACATAATACAAAATAAGATTTATGCTATGAGTAAACCTAAAATGCACGTTGAAGTTGGTGGCTATTACTGCTTTATTACTGCATGACAGTGTTTTTAAACCCTACTCCTCAAAGCACACTTCCCTGCATGTTTTAGATGTTTGCCTGCTTCGGCACACTTGATTTCAACTGATGGCCGATTAGCAGGCTTTTGTTGAACTGCAATCACCTGAAGCAGGTGTGTTAAAGGGTCGTTTGCCTTGAAGAACAGGGGAAACGCTGCTGTATGTAGTATGTAGTAAGCCTAATGACAAAACCAAGGTGTAGTTCTACACTCACTCTAGACCAGTAGCAATAAAGGTCATATCATACCAGCTTTAAATCACAGCACTGACACCCTGTTTGTGAAATAGTTTAAAGTGGACTCTTTACTTATTAGGTGACTTTTGAAAGGATCTGCACATAGCAAAGGTGACTGAATACAAATTCATGCCACTCTTGTCAGATATACATTTATAAACATTTTGTGAACATTATCCTTCCAGATGTCAACTATGCACTACTTTTTGTTGGTCTGTCAAATTAAATCCCAAATCAAATTCATTAAAGTTTGTGGTTTTAATGTGACAGTATTCTATTTTCTTTCTTTCAGGGTTTATTTAATTGCTATTTTGTTTTTTGTTTTTTTAAAGCATTTCAATTGCCTTTAGTAGGAATGGTGCCACATTTACAAGTACACTAGACTTACCCTGATAATAATTTGTTTAAGTAACAGCACGGGTAAAACTGTTTTTTTTAAATTTAATTTAAAGTGACTTTTTAATAATTTCTTTTACACATTGCTCAATCTGCATTCATATTATTTTGTTAGATTTGTCCTTGTTTATTCTGACTGATGTTGTGCAGAATTTCATTGCCCAGCTAGGATATGACTGATGGGGAAAAAAGGTGACAGTTGAGACATACTGTGATAATGTGGTGACAATGAGTCTGACTTGGGGGTCAGGGAGAAAAATTGTTTCATGTTTTTTTTAAAGTATATTTTTATAAATACAATACTGTCTTTTCTAGCATGCCTTGTGAGGTGAAGCCTCGTTTTGTTGTGTTGTACGGGTCTCAGAAAGGTCAAGCTCAGTCCCTAGCTGAGGGCATAGCTGAGGAGGCTGAGGAGCACGGGCTGGTTGCTGATCTCTGCTGCCTGAACCAGAACGAGAAGGTATCTGCCAGAAATGTTTCATCAAACAGAATGAATCTTGTACTGCACGACTTGCTGCACACAAGAAACCCATTTGGAACAAAAGAAGGATTCACCTAAAACACCTGAATGCTTTGTAAAAAACCCTAATAACTAGTTAACAATATGTCTGGTTCCAGTATAATTTGGAGAAGGAGAGATCCCCAGTAGTCTTTGTTGTGTCCACCACTGGAGATGGAGAACCTCCGGACAATGCCCTACAGTTTGTGAAGCGCATCAAGAAGCGGACCCTCTCCCCTGACCACTATAAACACCTTTTATATGCACTTTTAGGTAATTTTTTTTACACAATGTTATTAAGCAATTCTTAAAACGGTGTTTTGCAAATGTAAGCTCATATTTTCTTTGTAGTTGTTAATCAGTTTTTCTCTGTCTCAGCTTTAGGAGACACAAATTATGCAAATTTCTGCAACTGTGGGAAGACAATTGAACGTCGTCTTCAGGAACTCGGAGCCGAAAAGTTCTACCCGACGGGGTATGCAGATGACGGCGTAGGGTAAGTTGGCGTCCAGCTTTGATAACTTTTTTCCCTTCTCCACGCTACTGCTGTTCTATAATCCCCCTGATTTGGTTTTGTCTAAGGTTGGAGTTGGTTATTGACCCTTGGCTTGAAGGACTGTGGAGTGCCATTAAAGACGCCTTATCAAAGATGGCTTCTGACAGGACTGCTCAGCTTAACGAGAATGTAGAAGATTCTCCCAGAGAAATTCCTAACTCATACATACCGGATGTCCAGTTAAATCTCTTGAGCATCGCTGAGAAACGGAACTGTGATCCAGACTCTGCATATGCATCTCCTTTGGGCATTTCTGATGTCAGGCCAGCTTCCTCACCTAAGAGCACTGGTTTAGCATCCCAGTCTACCTCGACTGTCTCTACATCAGCATCAAAAAGTCAAGCCTGCAGCGAAGCAGTCCCCCATGTTTCCTTGGCAGCCTCACTGACGAGCTCCCTGCCGCCGCTTTCTGAGTCCTCTCTGAATGTTCCTGCTGTACCTCCGCCATACTTGGATGTTACCTTTCAGGAGGTGGATGTTGTGGAACAGGTGATGAATTTTCAAGATGAAAAGGCACATATATCTGGTATACTTCCTTCATACCATAAATGTTTTCTTTTTCCAGGCTGTTGAACCTGTGAACAAAGAGACTCTTTATCAGATGCCCATCTCTAAGGCGGTACAGCTGAGCAAAGGAGATTCAGTGAAGACTGCCTTTCTGCTGGAACTGGACATTTCTGTTAGTATCACAGTATGCCATGCAGTTCCCTCCCTACTTATTGGTTCTCCTGGCAAACGTGTTAAAAACTCTAAAAACAAATTAATGTTTTGGTACATTCGCATAATCTCATACTGAGAAATGTAGAAAAATCCAACCTCATCCAACCTACTTCAGCTTAGGTCTGGGGATTGAGATAGTCATAAAAGAAGGTTGATTCTGTGTGTGTTTTCATTTGGCTGTAGGTTTAAGATCACTATCTTGCTGAAATTCAGTTCAGTGCAGTTTCCTTTATTGATCCCTTTGGTATGCTTGTAATGCACTTAAAAGAGCAGTGATTCATACTACCCAACATAAAAAATAGACACTAGAATACATTCACTTAAAGAAACTAGAGAGGAAAATAAATAAACAAGTTCTTTACTACACCTAAAACCCTTGTTCTGTAATATTACCAATGAACCTGAAAAGCACTGCAAGAAATTAGTAAATAGATTTCCTGAGTATTCCAATAATATTCGACTTAACAATCCGATCCAAGCTTTCTGTTAGAGGCCACCACATTTGTAATTATAACATCTTGGTATTTCAAATAGTTCATGATGCCTTGTTCACTTTGGAAGAGAAACCTGGCCACAGCATCACAGATCGCCCACCGTACTTAGCAGTGGGTACAGGGTGCTTTTCCCTTTTTGGAGGGTTTGTAGCTGAAAAGCTTCAATGATGCGCTGTATTGACCCGTTTTGAATTTGTATCATCTATATTTTAATAGGTATTTTGAAATTGGAATTCATTTTTTTTCTTATTAATTATCTATAACACAATGTTAGAATATTTAACTGTTACCAGTCCACACGCCTAATTATGATGCTGGTGCTTCTGCTGGAGCTGCAGCTACAGCTCCTCTCTTTAGGTCATCTCTCCTACCTTCTACTAAATCATGACATCAGAAATAAGCATGCAAAGTATGATTATTGTAAACTAATAATACAAAACACTAACTAAATATCTTTGTGCAAACAACTGGGCTACATCAAGTCATGATGCATCAAGAGTGTTACTAAAGTGTTTACTTGGTTAGCAATCTAGCACAACAAAATACTACTTAAAAAGCTGTGACCAATTTTCATGTTTGATTGGAACAGCTCTGCTGCTGCTGGCTCCTTTTCTGTCTAGCTCATCTTTGCTTCGTTCTACAAAATTATTATATCAAAATGTGCAACAAACCAACAGAAAACAAGTCGCACACATATTATTACAACAATGTAATTCAAACAAGTGGACAATAAAACCAAATCAACAAGTTGAACAGCAATGGAAGCTTTCAGCCTCCCTTTCTAAAGCAGCAGTTCTCAAATGGGGAATATTGTCTGCAGGGAGAACGTGAGTTAAAGAAATCATCAGAGCTATTTTTTATATATATATATATATATACATACACATATCCATCTTCTGTACCCGTCCATCCTATGCAGGGTTGCGGAGGGGCTGGTGCCTATCTACAGCAGTCACTGGGCGAGAGGTGGGAGGTGGGGTAGTCCATCGGAGTAAATATGTATACAGTGTGCGTATGTTTGTGTATATAGTTATTTTGTTGCCTTTGTATTAGTAATTTTTGATGAATTTTCTTAATCAATGTGCTTACTAAGGATAACTAGTTTGCTACCAACAGGACAACTAAAGAAAATTATGCATAAGCCAGCGTTTGCCTTTTCAATCACTTAATTTTACAAAGATACATTCTTACCCTTGGCCTCTCTAGAAAAAGCTAAGGAGTTGCAACTGTTTTTTTCATAATTTTTTCTATGATCCATTGATTTTTGTTAGTCTTAGAAATGTTGCTAGTCATAATATATCTTCTGGTTTGGCACTGTGCACTTTTCACTGTGCAGGTGCCTTTGTACAGAGTGCCCTCGTTAGGAGAAGAGAGGGGCCGTGTGCAACATACTAACTATGGCAAGCCATGGTATGGCAAGGTGTTAAAGTCCCACTCCGATCATATTTTTAGCTATGTTTTAAACATTCTCAGTGGTCTTTAAATTATGATTATGCTGTTTTTAGCCAAAATCACAAAACCTGTGCCGTTTTCTGGGACTTCGCTTCAGCAGAGCTGCAGTAGCTCATTAGCAATTCGCCTCTGTGTTGTTGGCACGGAGACCCCCTTCCTGAGAGCTCTGTAAAAAAACATGAACAGACATGTATTACTATGACTACATCTTATAGTCCAGGGGTCAATACACATCCGGTGACACTATTTCATAATAATAAGTGACATTCACATTTTCAGTATGTGCAGCTCCAGCTGCGTTGTCAGAGTCACTTGTCTCTGACGAGCGATCATCATCAGAGGGCAAATCGTCCCCTTCTGAATCATGATTGGCAAAGATCAATGCACGCACCTCATCTGCACTGTAAAGACATCTGGGCATTTTGTTTTTGGTTATAAAAATCGCTATCTGTCTCTATCCGTCCCTATCGCTTTTCCCTCCTCTCCCGCTCGCGCTCAGCTGCTGGGCGCGCTGACAGCTGGTGTCGGGTTTCAAACCTTTTTTTTCTCCGAAACATACCCACAAATGGTATGAATGGTATTGAAGCTATATGTTGTGGACATCTAGTAGTACCAAGCAGTTAGAGCACAAGGCAGTAGATTTAAAGAAAGCGGCTGTTTTATTCAGCAATGTATTGCAACCCGCTACAGCACACAGGTGTTGATCCGCCATCGTCTTCTCTACTCCTCAGAACCTGAGCGGGCGGTGTGGAGCGGAGTAGGAGCTTGTGGCTCCGCCCAGTGGAGTTACTACGTAACAACTCCAGTCTATTTTAGCCGGCATTTTAATGTCTGCTACTGATTCACAGCCATTTGAATGCAGAAATACTCAGAAATACAACTTTGAACTTTATTTTCTCAAGATATGTCCTCTAGCATCAGAAAAATGCCACAAGAACATGTTAACACCTAGAAAAACATGATTTTCATCGGAGTGGGTCTTCAACATACGCCTTAGACGTTAATACCTTAATAAGGCGTTAATACACGCCTTTTTTTGATACCAATGGCTTACCATTGATGACTGTAACCTGACAACAAGTCAAGTCAGTGGCAGCTCTGATCAGAGTAGAGCAAACCCGGGCTGATGTGAGTGAATGAGGGAGCGGTGAGCCTGCAGCTGGTGAATGAAACAACAGACTTCTAGAGCCCCGGAAAAATCGTCTGTCGACGCCACTGGAGCTTTCTAAAAATTCCAGTGTTGGATTACGCTACTACAATGAAAGCTGAATTTATTCCAAGATCTTTCATACATTTTTACAAAATAAGTGGGGAAGCTGCTGTGGGTTTGTGTATAATGATTTTTTTTTCATCACCAGGCTTTCCCATCCATGACCTATCAGCCTGGAGATTCTTTTGACGTGTTTTGCCCAAATAAGACTGAAGAGGTGGACCAACTGCTCCACAGACTCGGCCTTCAGAACCAGAAGAACCATCATGTTCAGATTACTCTAAGAGTGGATACAAAGAAAAAAGGTGGGATTGAAATTGTTCATTGTTTGGTTTAGATAGCCATACTTCTATGTAAACATGATACACCAAATTGAATGTCAATTTATGTGTTTTTCATAATGATTCCTTACAAAGTGTATTTTTGCATACTTAGATCTTTTTTCTTCCCTCTTGAAGGTGCTCAGGTGCCATCCCACATCCCTCAGAATGTTTCTCTGCTGTTCCTGCTCACTTGGTGCCTTGAGATCAGGCGTGTTCCTAAGAAGGTATTGTATGTTCCAAGGTTGCTCTGCAGCCACTTGCTCCAATTTAATGTAGTTTATTTTGAACATGTACGTGTTGTCACAACCTGGTTCATGAGGTCATGACAAAAAAAAAAAGTGGAGAAACACAATTTCAGCTACCAGTTAAATGTGTTTCATTAAATCAACTTAAAATAAAAGCGACAATAAACCAATTGGGTTTGAGTGTCAGTAAATCGGATCTGTTTGGTGTGAATGTTAATAAAAGAGTTAATATGCAAGTGTTGTTGGTGTGAAACAAACCAAAACTAAAGGTGTGTCCAAATTCAGGGGTTACGTGGTCGACGAAGGCCGGGTCCTCCGCGAAGATAAGTAATCAGCTATAACAATAAGCACAAGCTGGTAAAAAAGAAGCATGAAATCTTGCAACGTTTTTTTTTATTTTTGTACTTATTTATTCCTTTAGCGTTCCATTATAATATACTGTATAGATTCACTTACAAGACAGAAGTCAAATATCATGGCATGCAAAGACAGGAGTCCTGTTTCTATTTATGGGTTTTGTTATATATATATATATAACTGTACTGTAGACAGTAAATGCTTTTGTCAAACCACTCAGAAATGGAAAATGATGACCAACTCATCGTTTGAAGCTTCAGATCATTGGCAAAACAAAGCCAACTTGATCAAAAACTGTGTTTTTAAATTCACAAGGGTCCAATTAATGTCCTCCAATAAAAAAAAGTTAGTCCTCAACAAGTCTTACTCCCACAATCCAACATAATCTGCCACTGAAGACCTTTTAAAACTTCTTTAAATGCATTTATTTCTCCCAAAGTTTTCATCAGAACTTTCGTTAGCATTTCTTATTTATTTATATTTTAAAGTTTTGGATAAAAAATGCTAGAAATTTAAGGGGTTGAATGAACAGATTTAAACTTCTTTCTTTCTTTCTTTCAAAAGATTATACTAAACATGTTTATGCAATTGACAAAAGCCCAGCAACACAATCACTTTAAGCTTATTTCTGTACTTCCAGATTTTAATGTACTTACATTTAAAACTGTACTCCTTTCCTGCTTAGTTACATTGTTACAAGAACAAAAATCTCCTGTTCGGCCCCCAATGAATCTTGGGATGGGGTGGGTCACGAAGGGTACACTAGGGCCATTCCTCAAATCCATAAAAAAGAAAGATAGATTTGGAGGAGCCTTCGTTGGATCGCTATAACATTATCTGCCTTCAAATTGAAGGATAAAGCCATAGAATTTGGACACACTCTAATAAATATAAATAAATACGTGGACTTCATGCTATAGGGAGAGCAAGGACAGCCACTGGTTTAAATAGACAGGCAACTTTGGGCCCAGATGTTCTCCATTAACAGCTGATTCCAAACCACTTCACCTGACAGACAGAATACAAATATTGAGACAAGCAAAGACAGGAGCCGTTGCAGTGTAGATTATAACATGGCCGTGTTTTTAACAAGTTTCTGAAAACAAAATCATTATTTGTATTAATGCCATGGGTTGTTTGTTCTGGTCTGTATGTAGTTTGTAATTCTACATGTAAAACAACAGTACATGTAATTAATTGTAATCTAATGTAGATATTATTAAAATATAACTAGTTCTTATCATTTTAGTAACTAAGCAAGCCTACTGGAGCTCAGAGTGTCTGTGTTAAACTTTAGTTCCAAAAAGCAACACAGCTCTTCAAAGTTTGCTTTAATAAATTTAGTGAAGGGTGCATTTTACTGAGTCTGGGCCCAAAGTTGAAATAGTCATCAAACTTTTTTGGTCGCCTGTGGCGGTGTAGAATTAAATTCACATGTAGAGTGTGAAAATGTCAAGTTGAAGCAGTCCTGAGCCGTGAAGAAATGTCTGGTAGGGAATGTGTTCTGCATAAGTTTCACCTTTTTGTTCCAGGTTTTTGGAGATCACCGCTTTGCTGGAAGCTAATATGGATCTCAAAACATTTGTCAACAATTATCATTTTTCTAAGGTTGAATCATACTCTCTTTTTTCGTTTTTTTTATATATAGTTTCACTAATTGAAACGTTTGTCTTTGACAGCATCAGTAGTTCATTATTTATAAATTACAAAATAAATACCAAAAATAAAACAAGTTTGTTAAAATGACAATTACCTTTTTCCTTTACAGCTTGTGCGTCTTGTTTGATAATATTTTGTATTGCATTGTGGTAACATGGTGCTATTTACATTTAAATATATAGAGTATGTGAGTATACCAGTATGTGAATATGATGTAATGTTAAACATTAAGAAAAGTTTGTGACTTCTTAAACATATTAAGAAAGTCCAAGAACTTAAATTAGTCAGCCATGAATTTTTAATTGTGGCACACAACTTCAATTCTTTTTGCCACTCTTCAAAATGGGAAAGACGAGTAATTTGTCATTCAAATAAAGCACATGGGTTGATCTTCACAAGATCAGGAGATTACCGTAGTAAAATGTTGCTTTTCACCTAAATTTGCCCATATCTACAGTCCGGGCACTAATCAGTAGGTCTAAAATAACTGAAAGTGTGACAAACAAGACTAGATGAGGACCCAGATTTATCCTGCCAGTCACCAGCTCACTGTTTATACATATATCAAATCAAATTATTTTAATCCTTTTTACACATCCAACTAATGCTGAGCTTGGATCTACTGATTGCATTTAATCGTACATTAAAGCCATTTATACCATTTTATAGCTTATTAATCCTGTTATAGCTAAAAACTATGATTTACTGATATATAATTACCTCTGCATGTCAGGAATCACAATCAGTAAAACAGAAGCCGGTTCAGGTGGAGGTGATTTGCATCTCAATTTTGTTTTCTGTTCGGAAATTTGATTCATTTTAGTTTAAAGTGTCACGTGAAGTTTTTTCTTTTTCCTGGATGTTCTTGAAGATAATTATTCAAAACATTATGAATACATGGTGCTCATCTTTGCTTTTACACATCTCTAACGGCCTGAAATTATTCAAGCCACCTTTGCATCATTATATCCCCCCCCCCCCCCTAATTTGGTTATTGTTTCAGATTGATTCATAGCTGTAGAAGAAAGTTGAATAATTAATTCAAAATTGGGTTTTTAGTGCTTCCTTGTGATCTTTAAAGTAAAGTAAACTACAGTTTACAGTTTGGAAAGATAATAATTGGGAATTAACTGGCGTTTAAATTGAAACTTTAACAAGACTTTTGCAAATAGAGCTCAATACCTGGTTACATTATCAGGCTTTGATGAATCTGAGCATTAAAAGCTTGCCTCTGGCTCAAATGGCCTCCAAAACCATCTCCACATTTAACGACATTTTAAAGTGGCTGAACCAGCATCACATTTATTAAACTGTCTTATTTATCTAGGCTAGATTCAAGGTCTTCTACTGTTGTTTTTGGTGTGATAAATATTTACTGTCTTTTGTGTCATTAAATGCACCTTCATTTGCTTCAGTAAGTATAAAGTGCAAAAGTAACGTCTGCTGTGGCTGATAGAGGTGCAGAGCAGCTTTGGGTGAAATTGCATCTGTTTTGTGTCTTTGTGAAGGCTTTCCTGCGAGCGCTAGTGGAACATACATCCGACAGCGCCCAGAGGAGGAGACTACAGGAGCTCTGCAGTAAGCAAGGTGCCGCAGACTACAACCTTTATGTACGAGATCCAGGCCTTAGTATTTCGGAGCTTCTCGCAGCCTTCCCGTCCTGCTCGCCTCCTCTCAGCCTCCTAATAGGTCAGTCATTGAACTGTTGACTCAAGCGTTTCCATGCCTTTCCAGTTCTTGTTACAAGTTTATGTAAACTTGGCTGAAATGCTCTAATAATCTGTGCCTACAACAAACACATTTTCTTGTATTTTTAAGAACGACAGTTAGAATTTTTCTGTGGATTTTCTCTGATACTAATTCCAGAATTATTCATACAGGCTCAAATATATGCACACACCATAACTAATATTTGATTTAACATTATTTAGCAAGTTGGATGGAAACCAAAGGCTTTTTGTGTTCATCATTAAGGGTTTAGCAAAATTCTGTCTGGAAATTTGCCCACACGTTTGCTGCCAAGGATCTGGCTTTCACAGCATAACCTGTACATTTTAAACATGGTTGAGGTCAAGGCATCTTTTAAAGGTTAATGCTATTTTTTAAGAATGTGTTTGGGGTCATTATTCTGTTGGAATACTATGTCCTGTCTATATATATTTTTACCATCTAGCTGTTGCTTTGAAAAGAAGCTCCAAACTGTGAAGGTAGTTAGTCATCAATTGCCATTGCTCCATCTACTTTGTTCACCAATATGTGAAATATACCTCTTCCACTGACAGAAAGATAGCTCCACATCATGATGTGTCCACCCCTATGCTGGTCAGTTTGTATATTTCTTACATTTGAAAGAATTATTGACTTACCAATACACACACTCATTACCATTGCAGTCGAATAGCTCATACATCTAACCAGGAAATCTTCCACGTGAGCAGCTGCAATTGTGATGATGTTGATTTTTTGGGTGTTTTTTTGAGCAGGTACTTCTTACTTTGTTAGCACCTAAAATCTGATCAGAAATGAATAAATCTTATCAGAGAAGTGGTCTAATATCCAGCCATACTGATACTTATGCTAGAAGTTTGTTGATTGCTGTGAAAATCATGTGGCGGAGATGCAGCTTCTTGTGGGACATTTATCCAAATTTTATTGGTGTATGTATATCTCTGCCTGCATGTGTATTTTTGTGTATTTTGAACCGCTGTGGATTAGATAAAATCTGCTATAAATTTAAACTCAAACTCCCACTTCTTCTTCTTTAAATTAATTCAGGTTGTATGTTACAATCATTCCCCAATTGGGAAAAAAGCATAAAATGTTTGTCAGAAATTTCTTCTAACAGGCTACATAAAAACCCATCCCTGAAGATCACATTTGTTTTTACTGTACTTGTTTACCTTATTCTTCCTGTCACATAATCCATAGCAGTGTGCTTTGTATTGATCCAACCAACTACATAAGTAGCATACAAATACTCTGAATGTTTTTGTTTTGTTCTCTGCAACATTTGTGTATAAATATTTAATGAAAAGTAAGCTTCCATGCGGCCATATATTACACTATTATATTTTTATTTGATTTTTTTTTCTTTTTTCTGACTTTGATTGTGTTTAGGTCAAGGCAGCCTTCTGTGTGAAGGAACAGGACAGGGTTTACTGTTGTAGTAAGGTTCAACCACTAGGGGTCACTGTAATCTCATGAAAGAAGCTTTCTAAGCGCAGACTTGGGGCTGATATTTTTTGTCAAAGCTTTTCATCACAAAGTGGTCACCCAGTCTTATTCAGAAGACTCCCAAAGGGTCAACACTTATTTCTCTATTGAATTTCTTATGTCCACCAGCTCCAATAATAGTCTGGTGTCATGATTTCAGAGTGTGTTTTATGGTTTAGTAATTCTCTACCTAGCTGCTAATTCTTTTATCATTTCTCATCTTTCTTGAAGCCAGCTGTTGGATGAAAGCAAACATTTTCCTTCAGCTCATGAAGATAGTTGGCTGGTCATCCCATTTAGATCATAACAAGCTTTGACTGAAACTTACCCGACAGTGAAATTAAGTTGGCTTCAGCTTCACGTATACCAGTTGAGTTGTCCTCTAAAACAGCTGTGTCACAGCTCTCAACCTACTCCAATGTCAGTTATTTTAGGCCTAACTTGCCAAGCGCAGCACCTTTTTTCATTCCTTTTAGTGGTGAACTGATGCAGAAACCGTATATCCGGACAGTCTTGCCCTCGTGAAAAATGGTGCGTTCAAGGCCCCGCAGGGCAACAGCTGTTGGCTGGTTTGTGGATGAACCTCTGAGCTTCGCAAGGACAAAAAAAAAAAGAAAAGTCCGGGGTCTGTCCGGATCATAGGTTAATGATCAAATCTGGCTCGGAGTGTCACCGGTAAAGTGCACCACTCCAATTTTTCCACTTCTCTTGGTTCATTACCTCAACCAAAGGAGAGGTGTGTGCTGATGTTGTTCACTAACTGTAAATACCAGGGAGAGATGTTTTTAAGCCCAGATGTCTATATCACACTTCAGGTTGAACGTAAAAGTAAACGCAGGGTAAAAATGGAGGAAGATTTCTACCTCTCAGAGCCAGCTCTCTTGTTAAATGATCCATTGTTTCATCGGGTGTCGTATATAAACTTTGAGGCCTTTGGGAAAGAAATGTTCTATGAGCATTTCTTCAGTTTACTTTAGACCGGGGTTCCAGTGAAATTGTCAAGTTTTAACCTCATATTACTTTAAGCATAATATTTACGTGTGCCACTAAGTAAATCAGACTAAAGTAAAGGGAATCTAGCACTGTAAAAATCTAGCACTGTAAAACAGTTTTCTTCTGTTTTTGCTTTTATGTCACACTTAATGTTACAATCAGGCAAAAATAACTTGAGTAAATACAAAAATCAGTTTTCAAAATATAATTTCATTTATTCAGTGAAAAAGCAATCCAAACCATCCTGGACCAATTATTCAATTGCCCCTTTGTGAAACCATAAATTAATTTTGATTTGAACGAAAATGTATTTTGTTTGCTTTGTTAAGTCAATAGCCACACCCAGGGCTGATTACAGTCAGACCAGTAGAATCAAGAAATCACTCAAATAGAACCTTAAAGATCCTAAGAAGCACCACATCATGCCCCGATCTGAAGAGATTCGGGTACAGATGAGAAACCAAGCCTTTCAGTAGGCTTTAAGTAACAGTGACTATGTTTACATGCAGCCAATATTCGGGTTTTGGTCGGGTTACGGTCACTATTCGGGTTTCTGAAACATTCGGAATAACCTATTTACATGCGTGAGCAGAGAGAGTTACTCCTGTATACATGGAATTGGTAATCAATTGGCATATCCCGCTGTAAACGGCGACGCACAGTTAGCGTCAGGACGTAGGGACAGCCTTACCTAACTTTTTGGTCACCTTCTTGTAAATCTTGTAAACCTGAATGCAGGTTTTTCTATGCGCATACAAGAAGTTCCTCTACTCAAAAGACCAAGATTCCTTGCAAATAAAACATGCGCAGAACACAAATCAATGTTCCTTTTGATGGAGATACGCCGATACGCGTTTATATGACCAAATATTTGGGTTAGAAAAGTTGTACCCCAGGGGTAATATTCGGGTTAATATGAGCATATTCGGGTTTTTGCCGGTGTTTACATGGCTGTGCGTAACCGGGTTATTGCTAATATTCCGGTTTTGAACGGGTTATTGGCTGTATGTAAACGCAGCCACTGACAGCTTTTCAGTCTAGGAGAAGGTAGATAACCTTTTTTTTTAAGGCTTTGGGACTCAAGAGAACCAGACTGAGAACTGTTATCTACAAATGGAGAAAACATGGAACAGTGGAGAATCTTCCCAGGAGTGGCCAGCCTACCAAAATGGCTTAAAGCGTGCCTCAGCAGCTCCTAGAGGAGTCACAAAGTAACTCCAGGAGGTCATAAAGGAACACAGAACAACATCATAGTCACTGTAGGCCTCGTTTAGTTAGTTGAAGTCAGTGTTAATGAGTTAACAATAAGAAACAGAATCTTTTGTAAGCAAAAATTGAATCCACGGTAGAGTTTTAAAACCATGGAACTTTTTATAAAAAAAGAACACAACCTAAGACCTTGCAGTCCCTTTTATTGTGGCAATAGTATGATGGTCTGCAGGTGCATTTAGCTTCAGACTCATGAGCTCAATTTTCTAGCAGAAAATCGTAAAGTCTGACCATCAATTTGTGACCTTTTTAAATTAAGTGTTTTGCAGAAAGATGAGTCAACACACACCAGCAAGTCCACCTCTGAAGGGCTAAATAGAACCAAAATGAAGGTTTTCGGAATTGGATCAGATTGAAATGATATGGGGTAACCTTTGGGAGGTTGTGCATGGTCAGAAATTCTAAATATGGCTGAAATAAATTCCCAGTTCTGCAAAGAAGAGTGGGCTAAAATTTAAAAGGCCTATCGGCAGTTATTGCACAACCGAAATGGCAGAAAGTAGCTTTTTACTCTTTATCAATAAAATCATTATTTAAAAACTGTATTTAGTGTTTATCCAGGCTATATTTGTCTTTTATATAATTTCGTTTGGTTATCTGAAAGATTTGAAGTGTGACAAAAAATAAAAAAACAGGAGGTAATACTTATATTACTTATATATTATTTACATGGCGCCTTAAAATGACCACAGTCAAACAAGGCGCTGTACATTAGAAACTCAAACATTTGAACAATGATTAGAACATAAAAACACACCAGCAGAGCCGAGTCTCATGTGGAGTCAAATGCCTGTGTATAAAATGGCTTTTAAGAAGTGTTTTAAAAGTGGGCAGCGAGGACACCTGACGAACGCCCAGCGGTAACGTATTCCACTGCTTCGGTGCACAGATTGAAAAAGCTCGTTCCCGCCTGAGCTTCCTCTTGGTCCTTGGTACCTCTAGGAGAAGCTGATCCGCTAACATGAGGCAACGGGCTGGAATGTAGGGAGAGCGAAGCTCAGAGAGGTACAGCACAGCAAGATTATTTAAAGATTTGAAAACAAATAAAAGGATCTTAAAATGAGTTCTAAAATGAACAGGCAGCCATTTAATGGAAGCCAGGATTGGTGTAACGTGGTCCTTTTTCACTGCTGTGCATCTTTTATCCCCCAAAAAACTAGACCTGCCTCATGGCTCCTGTGAATGTAACCCACATCAGTCATTTCATTTATCAATCATTTTAATTTCATGTAAACCAGATACAATAAAATACCACTCTAAATGTTCACATGTTTTTTTTAAATGCTAATCATAAGCTTCCAGGAGCTGAGGTTTTCAAAGCGGTTTCATGAGAAATTCTTCTTTAATGCTCACAATCTCCCTAATTTCATGTGCAGCCAAATAAAATATCCATAAGTCTCCGAAGGTTTATACTTTTACTTTAAGCAATGCTGCTGTCTTATTTTGTTATCCATAGAAAAGGTGCTTTTGCATATAAATTGCATCACGGACACACTTTAGATATGAAATAGATTACTCTGTTGTGCACTGTGATCGATGATCCCTCTGAAAATGATAATTTCAGAATACATAGCATAGAATACATTCTTGGACTGAATTTGTGGCATGAGAATTTATTTTATTTTTCTTTCAAGTGGATAATTCAAAATGTGCCCTTTAGCCACTTGCTGCAAAAATAAAATCAAAGTTTTTTCTGGAAAAGTTTTTGAAAGGAGAGATCTTTCGAATGGAAGAGGGGTATCGTCATGTCACAGCAATTGAAGATGATGGATTGATTTTGTTCTGCTTCAGACATGTCCTGTCACTCAGTAATAGAAAGGCAGCAACTGGAGCGCTATGTAGGTGTAGGAGATTGTGTTAAGGTACATGATACACCCTCTGATGGAGAGGTGTGAGCTTTCACTGATGGAAAGGACTGGATCAGAAGTATTGTCCAAAAACATCTAGATTTGTTTGGTTATTACTTTCACAGTGCCTTGCAAAGTTATTTATTACCCTTGAAATATTAGTGAAGTGAAAGAAAAAAGGTCATATTGTTTTCAGTTAAAAATAAGAGTGTAGAGAGCATTTATAACCAGCGCAATTTATTTTGGCTTCATGCAATTTATTTCCAGTATAAATACATACAAGGCAGCACTCTTTAACTAA
This sequence comes from Valencia hispanica, assembly GCA_963556495.2. Lineage (NCBI taxonomy): Eukaryota > Metazoa > Chordata > Actinopteri > Cyprinodontiformes > Valenciidae > Valencia > Valencia hispanica. The sequence continues at coordinate 25,276,426 of OY747716.1, forward strand.
CTGGTCAGGTAAAGAGTGCATTATGGAAGAAGAAAGCAATATGATGTCCTATTTGCAGTTTGCCATAAGCCTTGTTGGGGACATGGCAAATAACGGGTAGAAAGTGCTCTTGCCAGATGAGAACAAAATTGAAATTTAGCCTACGTCACAGTGCTACTGAAAACTAACACTTCACATCTCTCTGAACACACTCATTATAGTGAAACATGTTGATGGTGGCATCATCCTGTGGGGTGTTTGTTTTTTTTTCCTGAAGGAACAATGTATCTGGTTAAAGTTGATGGGCAGATGGAGGGAGCTAAAGGACAATATTGGAAGAAAAGCTGTTAAGAGACTGTAAAAGACATAGGGTTGGGCTGGAAGGTCACTGTCTAGCAAATTACATTAAACATGCAATCAGAGTTTCGTATGATTTAGATCTAAGCATATTAATGTGTTAAAATGGTCCTGTTCTTAAAGTCTGTTCACAGATGCTCTCTTTAAAGTGTGACAGAACTTGAGCTATTTTTCCAAAAAGAATGGGCAAAAATGTGACAACGGGAAAGAAATCCCCCAAAAAGAATACCTCACACTTTTCAGATTTTTTATTTGTAAGAAGTTTACATCCCTAGTTTTCCTTCTACTTCAAACACATACACTACCTTGTGTGGATCTTTCCAAATATATCCCCTCCAAAAATAGATGTAAGTTTTGGGGTGGAACACGGAAAAAATGGCAACATTTTCAAGGGTTATACATAATTAACTGTATTTTGTTTTTATAGTGTAAAAACTTTTAAAGCATTATTGATGTTTTTAATCCATCTTGCTTGGGTTCAATTCAGCCCTAATTATGTCTTTTAACATTTTATTCAGAACTGATTCGCTTTGATTTGCCTCAGTGGTACAAACACATCGATTACAGAAGTTAGACCAGCCGGAGTTCTTGCTACATTTTGTTGATCACAGCTTCTTTTCTGTGCATTAAGGGTTTTTTCTCTCTCTCCCAGAATAAAAAGCTTTAATCACTGCAGTGTTTGATCCACCCAGCATAGATTTTTAAGAGATTACTATTTATCAAAAACGTTACGTGACATTTTAATACACCGAAAGATATTCTTTCATATTGGTTTGTGCATTTGCTTTACTAACTGAACTGTCAGAGTTAACAGAAATGGGTAAAATCCCAAATCTCCTGCTGCTTTGGCATGCCCCAGTTCTTTTTTTTTTTTCTTTCTTTGAGGAACCCAAATCCAATCATGTGTGTGTTGATCAATAACATGGACATACTGGCTGTTTTCAGAGGTAGTTAGTCAAAGAGACAAATGGATGTCAAACTGCTGAGCTGCTTCTCAGGCACTCTGAACCTTCCAGACATCTGATGAATCCTGAAAGAGAAGGGAAAACAGATTCAGTCCAGCTGTTTTGTCTTTGGGAGCAATTTACCAGAAAAATGTGTTATTGTAAAACCTCAGCTGGTACATATGGAGCAAATTTACTTATTCTTTCTTCATCTATCATGCAGATCCAAATGAAACGCGATCGAACACACAGATAGCACATCTCATAACTCTCAACCTGCCGCTTCCTCGCGTGTCTAATGAGCAGCGCAGGTCACTGCATGGAATCCCTGTGCTTTTGGTACTGGGTCGGAAATATCTCGTACTTTTCCTGATTTCTCTGACACCTCGTCACGCGTATTACCTTAAAAAGGGCACCTTCTTGGCTGGCATTGAAATAAGCTCTGCATAAGCAATCTGTTTCCTACTGGCTCCACATCTGGACACTTGGGATTCTATAACCCTGAGTTTGTAATTTCATAAATATAGAAATGTGTCCCAGAAACAAGACTGTAACCTGGGTGGGGGGGTTGCTGAGGATAGATTGGTATAGGCAGGATGTCTCAGTGGACCACGGTGACTTTCACATATCTCTTTTTCCCTCTATCCCCCTGCTCTGTTATGGGTGTAACAAGATCTTAGCAAGACAACAAGATGATTGACATTTTTGCTTGCCTTTCAGAGCTTTTGCCGAAACTGCAGTCCAGGCCTTATTCAGCAGCAAGGTAAGTTGACAGAAAAAAAAAATTGCTCTGTTTGTATGTAGTTGTGCTCTGACATCCACTTTTTATCTGGAACAACACATGTCCATAAGTGTGCGTCTTATTTTGGTCCGATGGATTTTGGGGAATTACTTTTTTTCCCCCCTGATTTCTTCTGTGTGTGTTTAAGCTGCACAAACAGAAAAGATTAGGGGTCCCTGCAACAGCTGCGATAATTTATGAAGAAGAATTGAGCTGTTTGTCCCTTTAGCCTTATTATATTGCTGTGAATTATGGTTGGTCACTAAATCTTCAAGTTTATTTATTATGATTAGACCATATTGGAGCCCAGACTTTTGAGTTTACATTGTGGTGAAAAACATTGTGCAATGCAGTCTCATTCAAACAGGAGATGTAAAGTGCCTTACCAAAAAATTCATGCACTTTTTTTTCACATTTATAACTTTACCTTCACAAATTTTAATTTGTTTTTGTAAACTATCATTTGATGGAGCAGCACAATGTACATCAAAAATGTGAAGAGGAAGAAAAAGTATACGTGGCTCTCAAAATCTTAATACACAAACATCTTAAAAGTGTGATGTGCATTTCTATTTCAGTCCCCTGAGTCCATACTTAGCAAGGCAATTCAAGGTGCTAAAATAAAAGCAGCAATAAAAGAACAGTGAAAGCATAAAACACATTAGAGACACACAAACATATGACATTTCAGCTATTATTAATCAGGTATTCAAAGGCAGTTCTAAACAGATGAGCTGGTGCCTTGATTTTAAGGAAATCAGTGTTTCAGCAGCTTTGTAGTGGTCTGGAATTTTGTTACAGATTAGAAGAGAATAGAAACTGAAAGCTGCTTCTCAGTGGATCTCGGTGTGGACTTCGACTAGACCCATCTAAATAATAATAATAATAATGATTATTATTAGATACTTTATATACCAAGGGCAATGCAGTTAAACATAGGGGACATAGAGTACATCTGATGTTCTGCACAGAGACTTTGTAGCAATATGCTCTTTTGTAGCTCCAGTACTTAGTTGTGCTTTTAGCTCCACCCATCGTTGTATTCATTCTAAGCAGTTTTCCTGTCCCTGAAAAGCATCCCCATAGCATGATACTGCCCTCACCACAGAATTGTGTGCTTTGGAGAGTGTAGCATTAATTGTCCTTGAAATATAGCATTTTACACATAAACCAGAAAGTTATATTTTAATCCAGTCCAATTAGGGCACTTTAATCCACATTTTTTCTGTCTCCTACCTGTCTGAAGATGAACTGTAAACGGCACAGTAAATATATTTTTCTTTCTTGAACTCGTTCAAGAAGGCCAGATTTGTGGAGGGCTTGACTAATACCTGTCCTTGCAGCAGATTTCTCCACCTGAGCTGTGGGCCTTTTTCTCTGAATAATGCTCCTCTTTATTCTCTATGTAAGTGGACAGACAGTCTTGGTAGGTTTGCGGCTGTGCCATGCTGTTTGCAGTTTCGATAATGGATTCAACAGAGCTGTGTGACATGTTCAAAGCTTGGGTTACTGTGCTTTAAACTTCTCTAACCTTCTCCCTAACCTGTCTGACAATGTTCTCTAACAAACCTCTGAGGCCATCATAGAACAGGCACAGATTGCACACAAGTCGACTCAGTTTGCTAATTAAGCAACTTCTACGTGTAATTGGTTTCTTTGGATTTTATGTAGGAGTATTAGGATAATGGGGGTTGAATATAAAGGCAAACTAAACCTTTTAGATTTTCACTGAAGAAAAAAGAATTAAAACGGAAATTTGTGGTTGTAACAGCAAAATGTAGAAAATGTTCAAGGGTAGAAATTGTTTTGATTTGTAACTATACATTGCTGCATTAATTGCTTGGATAAAGTGAGTTTTGAAATGATCTAAAATTTAAGTCAGAGTAGTTACAGATGTTTAATCTTCTGGTCACAAAATGCATTAATATAAGAAAATATAAAGTATGTTTTTGATATTCTGTTACAAGTCATATAGATGTGTGTTCCAGAGTAAGGTTGGTTACATATTCTCTTTTTCAGAACCTATAGTACATTTGTTGCTGTGGGTCTGTTGGGTATTTGCAGAGCTTTTTTTCTTCTGTAACCACTACACAAAAGATTGGACTTTAAATATTGCATAGGCTTTAGCCAGTTGCGCTTAGCTTAAATAGGTCGAGCATTCCTTCTTTTAGCCTCACTTAGCTCGTCATTGATTTGCTTGTCCTTTTAAACTAGTGCCTATTAGGCTTGCTTTAAAGCTCATGTGGAACAGCAGCATCTAATGTAATGTCAGAACTTCCCAACTGCTCTCATTAGTCCCTCACTTTAGCTGCATATTAATGCATGCGTACGTGTGGTTATGTGGCGAGGCGGAGAATGGACAGGAGAGAGGGTGGCTGTAGTTTATCAGATGGTGCACAGACATTAGAGACTTGCATTATTGATGCTGTGGTCAATAGAGGTCTCCAGTGGCCCACAGGAACTGGAAAGTGAAGGATGAGAGGAGCACAAGAGTGCTGTAACCAGCAGTGGGGATAAGAACACAGAGGAGGTAGAGAGACATTTACTGAAGCCAGGCAAGCAAAAACTTTTACCATTATGGGCACGTCTATAGGTGCCAGAATGTAAAGAATATATGGTAATAAAAGAAAAAAAAAAGCAGAATCTTTTAACATAATGGGCACATATATAATGTCCAATATAGGGTAGTAAAAACAAAAAGAATATATGGTGGACCAACTAATGCTGGAAAAAAATATAATTGGCGTTATGTTCATGTTTAAAAAACAAAAACAAAATGGCAATAAACAGTCCTGGTAAAAAAAAAAAAGTACACCCCCTGTCAATTCCAGGGATTTAATGTACAAAGGATCTGGCCTTTGTTACTTACTAAAATTATTTAAATGTAACCTCAAATGTTCAAAACCACACACCACAGATTCCACTGTGTTAATAATTAATAAATAGATTATGCCAAAAATATCAATGTGCACCCCTAAAACCTTAGATACATACAGAATACATAACATCCTAGAGTTTAAAAAGGGGTGCACTTATTTTTCCCATGACTATATTCATGTGAAGGCACAAAATGGAAGCGTTTATAATGTTAAACCTTTTTGTCAAAGCTTTAAATAAAAGGCACATGAGAAAATATTCCAGAAAACAAAATATATTATATATTAAAATATAAATGTTTCTCAGAGATTGCATACGGTTCAGCCTTGGTAGTGTTTTCTGACAGCTAGCTGTGTTTTGTTTCTCACAGCTATCAGGCAGTTACCACAGCAGCACCCTCATTTTTCACCTAAATTAATCTTATGCTGCAGCATCCTAATCTCACACAAGTTCAATCTCTGACCTAAATACAAGGATATTTTGTAGATTACAACATGCTTTCCGATGTGGTCTCGTTTGTCAGATTATAAGTACCTTTTGAAAATAACTTGGCCAGCAGGGATTTAACATAAATTTAATTATGCCCATATTTCTGTATTAAAATGTAGGTTTTCGCATTGGTCTCATGTAATATTCTAGTCTTAAATGTTTTGTTTTCTATAGCTGTAAGTGGAAAATCTTCATAATTCCTAGAAATAAAGGCTTGAAAACATGTTAAAAGTTCCACAATGTAACGAAATAATAAATTGTTTATACAAGCCCTAATTAAAATACAATGTGAAATAGATATATTTCATTATAAATACAAACATGGGTAGACAGGTAGATAAATATGAACAAAAGTGCTTTTACTATTCAAAATAAATTGAGAAATACTTAATCAGTGTCAAAGTAATTGAAAAAGCATTACACAGATGCACACACACATACATATATATATAATTTTTACAACAAAAAAATAGTTTGAGGAATATATTATCGGTGTCAAAAATCACTGAAAAATTCAGCCATACCATATTTAGACAAATAGTAAATAGTTACATATGTCCTTTTTGTAAGAAAAAACGTAAAAAAAATTTTTTATGTGCAGCATATTTAGTAAAAATATATATGTAATTGTGCAATATTTGTGTTAAATTTAAATTAATTGACATATGTTAGAAACTGATGATAGAATTTTACTGATTTGTGACCCCTATGCAACCTCTGTATTTGTATTTGTATTTTATTTATTTGTTAAAATCTTAGCCATGATTTTTTATAAATAATTTTTAGTTAGTTATTTATTTATTACAATGAATGCATTTTTGCATTTGATAAAAAAACAATAAAAAAATAAAATAAAACTGATTAGTTTCACAATTTAAACGATTTAAACTTCACATTTATAGATGTTTAGATTAAAGGTGAACAGGTTTACATTCTGTTGCTTTTTTTCCTTTTAAACTGTTGGTTTTTTTTAGTCCTCTATTTACGATCTGCACAGTTGGCTGTTCATGAAGTTTTTTTCTCTCTCATAATACCCTTCCTTTTCTTTCATTGTCTGTTTCACACTTTATTTTCCAATGTTTCTTTGTATCTGTTTGCCCATTGTTTTCTATATTTATGCCTTACGCAAACACTCCCTCTGTTTCCTTGCCTCGTCCTCTCCGGACTCATCTCTGTAGTTCCCGTCTCAGGCATCCGGAAAAACTGCGTTTTGTCTTCAATATGGTTGAGTTCCCAGCATGCTCTGGGAGGCCTGCGGGCAGGCGAGGCTTGTGCACCGGCTGGCTGTTTGACCTCGTCAATCCTGGCCTGCTTTTCCCTGAGAAGGCTGAACGTTCCAGCAGCCTGGTTCTGCCAAAGGTAATCATTTTACAGGAGAGACTAAAACTGAAACTATGCTGTGCACATTTGTGGTCTCTGCCTTAGCTAAATCATTTCTAAGTGCTCACATTAGCTGATAAAGTGTTCAAGTTCTGTTGAAGTTCAAAGCTTCCTTACCCATTAAATGTGTCAGCTTGGATTCAAACACTATTGGCTACATGTGTTCTGCCCTAAAACACTCGTCGGTGTAACAGGCAGAAACAATCCACTTTGGACCAATTGTGTGTGTGGCTAATTAAAAAGAAGAAATTGCAGACTCAATGGATTTCAGTTAAATCTCAAACATTTTCTCATTAGAGCATTTTAGAATAATGAGTAGATCAATTATCAGAATTGCTGTGCCCAAAGTAGCCTTACAGCACTGTTGTCATTATGCTCATTATTTAAAATGATTTGTAATGCTTTCTGACCTTAGATTCATGTGAGTTTGAGACCAAACTGCTCCTTTCGACCTCCTTCTGACCCATCCGTCCCGTTCATTATGATTGGACCTGGAACTGGAGTGGCTCCTTTTATAGGCTTTCTTCAGCAAAGGTATGACCTATGGTTGGTTGGTTGGCTGGCTAGATGCATGAATAGGTTGACTGCTTGAGTGGCTGATTGAAATTGTATTGTCACTTTGCAACAAGATTGCTGGCAACCTGACCAAATCATTCCACTTTTGCCTTTGTGGTCATCAATCAGACTTTATTACTCTCAACTAATTTTTGTTGTCACCCCCTGTTTTTTCCCCCGAATTATGCATCATCTTTTCCCATAAACGCCTTGTTAAAAATATTTTTTTTTGCGTGGTTCATAAAATGTTTTTTTTTATTACTGACTACAAAACCAAACAATGCATTATTCACCTCTATGTTGTTTTATTTAAAATATTGTAGACTTTTTCTGAAGGAGTGAATGTTCTACTGAGGTCAAAATAAAAATCTTAGCTTCAATGGGAAGCCAATTCTGGTTTCCAAGTATATCTGGGTTCTTAGAGTACACTTGATCACTTGCTGAGATTGAATTAAAGCTTTTCTGTTTTATTACTTTTCAGCCATGATCATATTTGTGATCATGTTGCTTCAAACCTCTACATATTGGAAAAGACTTTCCTCAAAGCATTTTTTTTTCAATTCTCATGTTTATGGACGCATGGACGCTCACTGTGCCCATGAAGGTCATATTCATTTGATTTGATCTTTTTTCGTTTTCCAGGTGGAATAATGAGGGAGCTTAGATATTCAATACATTTTGAAAACAAGAACTGGAAGTACAACTATGAATTTATTGTGGATTTTCTATTTTCCAGACTTGGTCAAAGTTATATTTACAGTTGAAACCAGAGGTTTACATACACCTTTCATCTCATTGTCTGAAGTTGAATCAGATCAAATCTCTCCTATTTTAGATCAGTTAAAATGACAAATTTCATTTCTGTATGCTAAATGCCACAATAATAAGAGAAAGAATATGTCAGAGATTTATTTATTATTGTCTTCAAAATCAGAAGTTTGCATTCATTTCCTGTGTAATTGGTACTGGTGCCTTTGAACTGTATGGATAAAACATTTATATCCTTCCACAAGCTTCTCACAATAGTTTCCTGGAGCTCCTATTGTTATGCTTAATATTAGGGACTGTTTACACGACAAAGTTTTTCAGCAAAACTGAGGTTTTTCTCTGCGATTCGGCCTCTCATTTACACGAAAACGGTGGGGGGGTGGGGGCGAAAACGCATCTTTTCAAAAATGGCTTCCAGAGTGGAGACTTCTGAAAACTGCTGATTCGTTGTCATGTAAACGCAAGCCGGAGACTTTTGAAAACGATGACGTCACTGCCAGCCGCCTACGGCCATGTTGGACTTGCGCACTCCGCCTTTCTACAGAAAAACAACAACAATGGCGGATCCAGGTATGCTGTTACTGCTGATGCAGCTTCTGAAGTTATTTGGTCTCTGTAAGGCTTCTACAACCACAGTTATACGCACCATTGTTAGTTATCATGAAATGTTTCTTTTCCGGGTTGTGAGGGGGAAACCTTGGAACACTGCATACACAGGGCACACTGCCATCTAAAGGCTGGACCTATGTACTACATCGTTTTCCATCGCGCGCCCTGTCGTGTAAACGCAGTGCGTTTTCACCCGCGTATTCAAACAAAAACGGCAACGTTGTTGTGTAAACAGCCCATTAGTTGTTATATATAGTTGTTGCCAATACTGTTGCACATTATGTTTTGTTGATGCTGGCTGGCTGACTTGGGCTGTTCTTTGTTTTTTTATTTGTAATACAGTGTTTGTGTTGTTTGATGTATGGACATGATTCGAATCAATTTCCCATTGGGAATAATAGAGTTCAGAAGTTGGTTGTGAGGAGCACCTTCCCAAAACTGGTTTATGGTGACATTATGTACTTTCCGGTTCCGAAGAATGGTTGCAGCAGCACTCACTGGAACATTTAGATGTTTAAAATGCATCTGTAACAGTTGCCACGGGTAAGTTATGGAACAGTGATTCTTTTCTGCTGAGGTCTCTTTGTTTTTCTGGAGTCCTACTGCTCTATGTAATGGTTTTGTATTGACAAACCTTTTCATTTACAGTCCTTTAATACTAAACCAGCTGTTACTGGTTTACACTTCCACAGGAATCCATCTAAATGCTGAACAATTTCAGCTGGTTTCTTGGATTTCTGTGTCTTTTTTGCACATAATTTTCTTCACATGTTCAATACTTTTTCTCTGTCATTCCAATGTTTTTTAATTATAACCTTATTTGTGGGCTAAGGTGTTTTGATTTCTTTGTAGATGGGGATTACTTAGGTTGTTGCCGACATGTCATATGAACTTTATGTCCATAGAGATATTGGAAACATTGAGATGTTTGGTATATATTTTACCCACTATCTAGAATTTTTACTCTGTATCGATTAGAGAAAACCCACAATGAATTCCCAGTAACATTCAATCAAGCCATTTGTTGCATGATTGTTTAACTCTGGAAAAAGAACATTTTAAATGTGTCTGTGATAAAAAAAATTTATTTGATGTTGTTTTCTTTCTTAAAAGGTACTTTGAACAAACTGTAGTTCTAACAATCTTATTAAGCACTGAGATGATGTTAAGCCATCTCAGAACTTAAATATATTTCATACTAAGATTAAAAAATTAACAAAATAATTAAACTTTTGAAGTGCTTAGAATGCTTTTCAATTTATTTACCCATCAGTACACCATTTAGAGGTCAGTACATCTAATTATCTGTTCAAAGTTAAAGAAATTATAATTGGGGTGCTTAAACTTTGCCTGCCGCTGTGAGAAAATGCAGTACTTTGAGATGCCTACTTTGACAGTGTCCTTGTCAAGAGCAATACATAATGCACTTGAACCCGTCACTGTTGTTTGTTACAAAATTAGCACCTTCTGCAATTTGGTAAAAGTGTTCATGTCAAGTCAAAGTGGTGCAAACAGAGTGACATGTATTCATTCCTACTAAAAATGTGCTCCCCGCTATGAATATTCACAATCTTGAAGTAGTGTTAAGTGCACATCATCTTGCATATATTTAGTTAACCTGCAGAGACAATTAAATGTGACGCATCTCCGTGCTTATGAAAGTCCACAACACATAAAGCAGTAAATCTAGCAACTAGGGCTGTGATCACGTTGGGGATTATTTCAGATGCTGTCCTCATCCTGGTAGGAGTAAATCAGTCCTTCTCAGATGGGCACGTTTATGACTTCTGTAATAAAGAGCGAGGATTCAAAGCAGGGCGTGGGGCGTTATTGATTCGCGAATAAAAAGTCCAGAAGGGGATGGCTGTGTTAATGGTTTAAATCACTGCTTGTAATTGCTGACGAGGTGGTGTAAGGATATTGACTGTCAGCTAAGTAGGATGTAGGTAGAGTAGGTTCTTACTAGTTAGTTGAAACAACACTGGCTCAGGGTAAGGAGCACATTGGTTTAAAGATAAACATGACATTTTGCTTGATTTTTAAAATCAATGTTTACTTAATGGCAAAAAGTGTTCATACCCCTTGTTACAATGACAAACGTTCATGCAACAAGGATTTAATGTGATAGACCGACACAAAGTAGTGGACAATTGCGAAGTAGATACTCGGGTTTTTAAATTGTGAAAAGGTAAAGAAAAGTATCGACACAGAATGATGCTGCCACCACCATGTTTAACTAAGGGAAAGTGTACTGATTCAGTGTTAGTTTGGTGTTTTTTGTCAGCCAAACATTTCAGTAGTAACATTGTATTGTAACTCAAAACTACATGAGTTCAACCCGTCAGATAGCTTCAGTTTGACTGACGCCTCTCTATCTAAGCTGATGTTCATGCATTTAGTCACAGTCTCTGTGACTTGTCAGAGAGCAGAGTGAGCCTCCCCCCCCCCCTTCACTTCTTTAGTCAGACTGACATGTCTAAGTCGTGGGTGGCTTTGTGTAAATGAGGTTGCGCCCCAGTCAGCTCCAATTGTCTATAAATCCCAGCGACGTCTTCTGTGTTGTGGCAGGTCTGCATCAGTGTGAGATTGCTCTGAGAGGTGACACAGCAGTGGTTTGATGGATTGTCTATGGCAGGAAGGCTCAGAATGGATGACTGGTCATCTGGGGTTAGGTGGTGCTGGAGCCGCTGGGATGCAGAAGAAATGTACACTGCACTTGTTTCAGAGCTGAACGGACTACACACCTTGTGTAGAGAGGTTCATCCAGAAGCGCTGTGCTCTGCGGTTTTTCCAGTCTTATTTATATCTCGTACCAGGGCGCAACTATTGGTCTTTGCAATGTTAGACAAAAATACACATGTAAGTCCTTTATTAAAGCAGGATGCTCAGGCATCAATTGTCTGTGGAGGGATTTGTTTCATAATAGAATGCGCAGTCCATCATCAAATTATTCCAAGAAACTTCAGTTTTTATTTTATTAAATTTCCCTTATTGATTTTTTTTTTTTTCATTTTCTTTCAAGCAGCTCTTTGCTTTTTCAACAAAAACCCTGCAAATCGATTCATCAGCTCAACTGTCCTCTCCTTCTCCTCCTCTGCCGTCTCTCTTATCCTCTCTGTCTGCTAGCCCCGGATGGTCCTGGAGGATTATATGAACCTGTCACGGAGCGGCATTGTCACAGCATCTAACCCGAGCTTTCCAAACAAAACCTCGCCAGCCGGCCGCCACCACACTATGGTAGGAGATAACAATCGCCAGTTTGTCAGCGGGGCGCCGTATCTAGCCTTGAGGCACAAGGCGGGTCCTGTTTGGCAACAAAGCAACGCAGGAACGCTTCGATCTTCCTTGCCTCCCCTTTTTTTCCCGCCCCCACTGTTAATCGATGGCCGTTTTCAAAAGTACTTTGTATGAGTTAAGAACGCTGGTAACAAGTGAGAGAAGGGCCTCCACAGGTCAGGGGCTCACTCAGTGGTATCAGGAGATAACCATGATGCCCCCTCCCCTCCCAGTTGTCTTGTATTGATTACTGGTGCTTGGCATTTTTTGTGGAAAGTTTGATTTCACTATTTTAAATGTTATTATTGTTTCTGCTTGGCTGTGAGCAAAAACAGCAAAACAAAAGCCTTTTAAGTAAGCTTTAATCTTCTTAGCAGCATTTAAACGCCCCATCTTTCGGAAGACAAAACATCACATAAGAGTAACACTTGGGTATGCCTGCCAGCAGCCATCTTTCACAAATTTAGTATGACAGTTTGTATGAATAGATATTTAACTTCCATTAATCAACCTGAACAGTCAGTCGGCTATAAAAATAGGCTGAGTATTGGAGTAATTATGCGGTGTAGTTTCTCTGAGCTGACGTATTTGGGGTTTGTTTGTTTTTAAAATGAACACTGCCATTCAGATCTGCCCTCATAGAGCTGCAGAGATAAAGATGAAAGATATGAAATGATTCTGTTGTTTGCCAAGTCTTAACCTCTTTCGCAGTTCCCCCCTCCTGCTGATCATCTGAATGCCGCTGATTTTAGCCCCCAAATGGAGTGCTCCGTGGAGGCCGCCTTTCCCCTTGGAATCGTATTGCAGGCTGTTATTGCGCTGGGATGTGATGTGATTTGTATTCAGGGAAAGGCGCCGGTGTGGTCTACTCAGAATGAAACTCAGGTTTTTCATATTGGTATTGATCCCTTTCGGGCGGGCGGCAAGAGGAGAGGGAGAGACGAGCCCACTAAAATGAGTTTACTTGAGGCCGTTGGCAGATCAGAAGAATCTCACCCAGGATGCAAATGGAAGGGATCTGAGCGTGCTGATCAAGTCAGCCAGACAGCTTTGCTACAGAGCCTCGTGCACCAAAATATAGTTCAAACAAAAGCATTGTTATTTCACTAGTTCACTTTGTATTTAATTAACAGGAGCAAAGTTTTGCTCCAGTATTCACAATCACACCTTTCTATTGATTTGCTTTTTTTCTTAGGGCTAATTAGTGTCTAGCTTTGACTAACAATTGATTCATCTGTTCATTTCTCTAAAAAAATATAATCAATGTAATTATCCTTTATTTAAACTGTCCGTAGATAGGAAATCATGTCCAAGCTCAAGGGGCCCTGAAGAAATGCAGTATATAGTTACTAATATTCACTTTAAAATTATATACAACCGTATTGCCATTAGCAGCTTGATAGTTGTTTGCAATTTTTTCATTTCAAACATTTCATCAAACATCAGCAGCAACAAATAAGAAATGTGCCACCTTTTGGTGAATGAAAGAAGAAAAATACAGCTGAAAACCCGATATTTTCCATACGCTGTATGACCTTATTTATTGATTGATTGATTTTGCTGCGTAAGTTGCTAATTGATAAGCTCATCAGTTAACGGATAGATTATTAATGGGATCCTGTTTTGACGAGTGCTGGGGAGCTACAGACATCAGTCTATGTTTGCATGTCTCTGATGCTGAGGGATCTGAGCACCCAGCCACCTGCAATGCCGTCAGAGCATTTTGGTGAATGGCGGCGATGCAGCAGTGTTTAACACTTAAAAACTATTTTGAAATGTCCAACACTAGCTCTCAGGCTAGGGCTGGATCGCCAACGCAAACATGAATAAGGTTGGGAATACATATTTTTATTATTTGTAATGTTTATTTTCTTCTTGGTAGTTTAAGTAAGTATAATAAAAATCACCATAAACTTATAAAATATGTCTGCCTGCATAGAGTAATCAGATTTCTTTGTGTCAAAAAGAGGGGAAGCAGAATAGATTTCCTTTGTGCCACTAAATGGATATCAGGCAAAGGGATGTAGTAGTGAAAGAAAATGACCTCAGCCAATCTTCATAGATGGTCATTTCTGCCATCCACCAAAAGGGTAGCAGACAAAGATAAATTCTGAGGACTTTCAGCCAACTAATCGCATCATGAAAGATTTGGGGTTAACTGTTATCTGGGAGAGAGCTTTCACCATAGCAGCAGGTGTGTGGCACAGATAACCACATCTTCATAGCTGCTTTGTGGCACTGTGCGGCCTACAGGGGAATGTGGGAGGTATGCCAAACTCCAAAGCCACAAAACAAAACACAGGCGGACAAAAATACACACTGATGATGCACCCTGAGCCCTTTTTTTTATTTTGAAAGACATTTATTCTGTTTGGATGAAATGTAATCATAAGTGCAGCATAATGTCCTCGCTTCTGCACACATGGTCATTTCCTCTCTTTAAGCTATTATCGCTTTCATTTTGCTGCCACTACAGCGGTTTGTAATTATGTTGCACCTCTTCTTTAACCTCCAGTGCAAGGAAGGACTCACTCTCTTCCATCTAGCCGGGTTGTCTGCTTGTATTGATTGACTGCTAACTTCCGTTGTTTGACTTTCAGGGAGGAGGAGAGAAAGGAAAACCCCGAGGCCGAGTTTGCAGAGACCTGGCTGTTCTTCGGTTGTCGCTACAGAGACAGAGACTTCCTGTTCAGGTACGCTGGTGTGTCTATCCTCTACATGCCCAACATATTTTGTACTAGATAAGTTCTCTTTCTAGTCACATACATGCAGCTGTTGTCTGAAGTCTGTTCTGCAGAATACACTACCGTTCAAAAGTTTGGGGTCACCCAAACAATTTTGTGTTTTCCATAAAAAGTCACACTTATTCTCCACCATACCTTGTGAAATGAATAGAAAATAGAGTCAAGACATTGACAAGGTTAGAAATAATGATTTGTATTTGAAATAAGATTTTTTTTACATCAAACTTTGCTTTTGTCAAAGAATCCTCCATTTGCAGCAATTACAGCATTGCAGACCTTTGGCATTCTAGCTGTTAATTTGTTGAGGTAATCTGGAGAAATTGCACCCCACGCTTCTAGAAGCAGCTCCCACAATTTGGATTGGTTGGATGGGCACTTCTTGCGTACCATACGGTCAAGCTGCTCCCACAACAGCTCAATGGGGTTCAAATCTGGTGACTGCGCTGGCCACTCCATTACCGATAGAATACCAGCTGCCTGCTTCTTCTCTAAATAGTTCTTGCACAATTTGGAGGTGTGTTTTGGGTCCTTGTCCTGTTGTAGGATGAAATTGGCTCCAATCAAGCGCTGTCCACTGGGTATGGCATGGCGTTGCAAAATGGAGTGATAGCCTTCCTTATTCAGAATCCCTTTTACCCTGTACAAATCTCCCACCTTACCAGCACCAAAGCAACCCCAGACCATCACATTACCTCCACCATGCTTAACAGATGGCGTCAGGCATTCTTCCAGCATCTTTTCAGTTGTTCTGCGTCTCACAAACGTTCTTCTTTGTGATCCAAACACCTCAAACTTGGATTCATCCGTCCACAACATTTTTTTCCAGTCTTCCTCTGTCCAATGTCTGTGTTCTTTTGCCCATCTTAATCTTTTTCTTTTATTGGCCAGTCTCAGATATGGCTTTTTCTTTGCCACTCTGCCCTGAAGCCCAGAATCCCGCAGCCGCCTCTTCACTGTAGATGTTGACACTGGTGTTTTGCGGGTACTATTTAATGAAGATGCCAGTTGGGGACCTGTGAGGCGTCTGTTTCTCAAACTAGAGACTCTAATGTACTTATTTTCTTGCTCAGTTGTGCAACGCGGCCTCCCACTTCTTTTTCTACTCTGGTTAGAGCCTGTTTGTGCTGTCCTCTGAAGGGAGTAGTACACACCGTTGTAGGAAATCTTCAATTTCTTAGCAATTTCTCGCATGGAATAGCCTTCATTTCTAAGAACAAGAATAGACTGTCGAGTTTCAGATGAAAGTTCTCTTTTTCTGGCCATTTTGAGCGTTTAATTGACCCCACAAATGTGATGCTCCAGAAACTCAATCTGCTCAAAGGAAGGTCAGTTTTGTAGCTTCTGTACCGAGCTAAACTGTTTTCAGATGTGTGAACATGATTGCACAAGGGTTTTCTAATCATCAATTAGCCTTCTGAGCCAATGAGCAAACACATTGTACCATTAGAACACTGGAGTGATAGTTGCTGGAAATGGGCCTCTATACACCTATGTAGATATTGCACCAAAAACCAGACATTTGCAGCTAGAATAGTCATTTACCACATTAGCAATGTATAGAGTGTATTTCTTTAAAGTTAAGACTAGTTTAAAGTTATCTTCATTGAAAAGTACAGTGCTTTTCCTTCAAAAATAAGGACATTTCAATGTGACCCCAAACTTTTGAACGGTAGTGTATATATATATATATATATATTTATTAAATTCTATTAGCTGTTTCTTCTACTTAAATGATTCATCATTGTTAAAAATACACATGTACTTTAGTGGCTTGCAAAAGTACAGTGGCTTGCAAAAGTATTCGGCCCCCTTGAACTTTTCCACATATTGTCACATTACAGCCACAAACATGAATACATTTTATTGGAATTCCAGGTGAAAGACCCAAACAAAGTGGTGTACACGTGAGAAGTGGAACGAAAATCATACATGATTCCAAACATTTTTTACAAATAAATAACTGAAAAGTGGGGTGTGCGTAATTATTCAGCCCCCTTTGGTCTGAGTGCAGTCAGTTGCCCATAGACATTGTCTGATGAGTGCTAATGACTAAATAGAGTGCACGTGTGTGTAATCTAATGTCAGCACAAATACAGCTGCCCTGTGACGGCCTCAGAGGTTGTCTAAGAGAATGTTGGGAGCAACAACACCATGAAGTCCAAAGAACACACCAGACAGGTCAGGGATAAAGATATTGAGAAATTTAAAGCAGGCTTAGGCTACAGAAAGATTTCCCAAGCCTTGAACATCCCACGGAGCACTGTTCAAGCGATCATTCAGAAATGGAAGGAGTATGGCACAACTGTAAACCTACCAAGACAAGGCCGTCCACCTAAACTCACAGGCCGAACAAGGAGAGCGCTGATCAGAAATGCAGCCAAGAGGCCCATGGTGACTCTGGATGAGCTGCAGAGATCTACAGCTCAGGTGGAAGAATCTGTCCATAGGACAACTATTAGTGGTGCACTGCACAAAGTTGGCCTTTATGGAAGAGTGGTAAGAAGAAAGCCATTGTTAAAAGAAAACCATAAGAAGTCCCGTTTGCAGTTTGCCACAAGCCATGTGGGGGACACAGCAAACATGTGGAAGAAGGTGCTCTGGTCAGATGAGACCAAAATGGAACTTTTTGGCCAAAATGCAAAAGGCTGTGTGTGGCGGAAAACTAACACTGCACATCACTCTGAACACACCATCCCCACTGTCAAATATGGTGGTGGCAGCATCATGCTCTGGGGGTGCTTCTCTTCAGCAGGGACAGGGAAGCTGGTCAGAGTTGATGGGAAGATGGATGGAGCCAAATACAGGGCAATCTTGGAAGAAAACCTTTCGGAGTCTGCAAAAGACTTGAGACTGGGGCGGAGGTTCACCTTCCAGCAGGACGCCGACCCTAAACATAAAGCCAGGGTAACAATGGAATGGTTTAAAACAAAACATATCCATGTGTTAGAATGGCCCAGTCAAAGTCCAGATCTAAATCCAATCGAGAATCTGTGGCAAGATCTGAAAACTGCTGTTCATAAATGCTGTCCATCTAATCTGACTGAGCTGGAGCTGTTTTGCAAAGAAGAATGGGCAAGAATTTCAGTCTTTAGATGTGCAAAGCTGGTAGAGACATACCCTCAAAGACTGGCAGCTGTAAGTGCAGCAAAAGGTGGTTCTACAAAGTATTGACTCAGGGGGCTGAAGAATTACGCACACCCCACTTTTCAGTTATTTATTTGTAAAAAATGTTTGGAATCAAGTATGATTTTCATTCCCCTTCTCACGCGAACACCACTTTGTTTTGGTCTTTTACGTGGAATTCCAATAAAATTGATTCATGTTTGAGGCTGTAATGTGACAAAATGCGGAAAAGTTCAAGGGGGCCGAATAATTTTGCAAGCCACTGTATTTGTCTTCATTATTTTCGTTTTCCCCTCATTTTATAACTCCAAAATTAATCGTATTTTATTAAGGTTTAATTTGGACCTACATAAAGTTACGTATAAGAGAAGATGATGCATGTTTTTTTTTAATAAAAAAAACAAAGTCTAATCTAACTGCTTATCTCCAGAAGTTACCTGATTAGTGGACAGATTTCTCCTGTGTGTAATTTATTCTCAGCATAAACACAGCTTTTATGTAAAGGCCTCTGAGGTCTGCTAGAGAACATAAGTGAACAACATTAAGACTAAGGAGCAAAGCAAACAGATCGGAGATGAAGTTGTGGAGAAGTTAAAAGCAGGGTTAGATTGTAAAACAATATCCCAAAGTTTATGTATCTCATTGAGCAATGCTTAGTCCATTATCTGCTATGGAAAGAGTATTGTGTAACTTCAGAACTGCCAAGACATGGCCGTCAACCTTAACTGAAAGGCTGAGCTAACAAGGGCATTTATAAGAGAAGCAGTCAAGAGGCACATGGTAACTCTGGAGGAGCTGCAGATCTCCAGTCTGCTGTGTTCCATGGTCTTCATGATACTGAGGACTTTACTGAACAGCTGTTTTACTCAAACCTACACAGAGGTGGACTCTACGATTTAGTGGACTAAGTAGCACTATTACTCATGGTTATGTGGATTAATGTAGTAAAGGACAAATACATTTAGTTTTATGAGAGATTGCCAAGAGATGCCCTTGTTGAATGAAGCTAAAATTTTGTCTTGTTTTCAGTTTGTCTCAAGCTATGTAGAGGGACATGTGGAAGAAGATGCTCTAGTAATAGAAAAACATTTTTTTTTTTTTGCAATCAAGCAAAATGCTTTGTGGGGTGGAAAAGTAACTCCACACATCACCATGATCACACTGCCACCATGCTGAAACATGGTATTGGCAGCGATATGCAGTAAAATGCTCTCCTTGCAGCTAGGACAGAAATACTTGGCAAAGTTGGTGGGAAGATGAGCTAAAATTAGAACAATCCTATAAGAATACCTTTTAGAGGTTGCAGAAGACCTGAGTCTGTAGCCAAGGTTCACCTACTGACTGGAGAACAAACATCTTTTTTTGCAAAGAAGAATGACCAAACATTGTAAATGACAAAAGCTGGTCGAGATCCACTCCTAAAGTCTTGAAGCTGTAACTGCAGTGAAAGGTGGTAATTGACTCAAGAGCCATGAATTTATATGCATGCGACTCTTTCCTGATTTTATGTGTAAACCTTTTTGAAAACAAACATATCTTTATATTAACTATTCAAAACAATGTGCTATTACATACAATCTGAATAAAATACATTGAAGTTTGTGGCCATAAAATGTTTTCATTTAAAGCAAAAGCAGGATATTTCATGTTCTGGAACTGAAGATGTAAATAAAAAGGAAACACATTTGACTTTGATTTTATATGATGAGTCTAATAACTGCATAGTGTTGTTTGTCATGACAAATAACAACTAGTTTCTCTCTTTTCTCATTTTGGTTTTCACAACATGTGCATTTGAGTTCACTTTTATCTTTTTGCTTTAGTAATAGTCAGAAGTTATTTATATAACAAAGAAGCAGTTAAATTCACAGTCCCTTCTCAGCACCACTACAGCCATAGATAAAGATTTCCCCTGATGCTGCTGGAGACCAAACAGAACGTAAAAGTGGAGACGGCATCGGTCTCTAATTTGTCATCTGGACACAAGGCCAACTCTAAGAGAATGTTAATGTGTGCCGCACGTCTTTTGAATGCTTAACCAAGTAACTAACTTTAGGTGTCACCGTCGTTTATAGCTTGTACTGCGATTGTTGAAAGCCACACTTCATGTGATTTAGGATTTACTAACCGTTTCAGATTTAAAGAAGGTGGAGTTAATCACAAACTCTTCTGTTTATTGATGGGAAAGGTCTTGGTTTAATTCATTACTCTGACATGAATGGTGGGATTTGACCACAGATACCCTGACACTTTGTGTCCTAGTACTTATTTTTGAAGAACTTCAAGATTATGTTTGTCCTGGTTTGTTGCAATCTCCCCAGGGTTCAGAATATTGGATAGGTTTATTAAATCAGGTCTGCAGATGGATGTCGCTTATCTTCACCTCCTTGGCTTCTAGTTTGCTATTGCAACAAACGGATGTTAGACTTTTACAAGTGTGTTTATAAAATGAAGTGTAAATTTCTGATTAAAAGGCATTGCTTGCAATCATAATCACTCTGTATAAATATAAATATTTGTCAGCTGACAAATTAAAATATGTTTTTCATTGTTACTCACTCTCTGTAAGAACATGTGGTTATATAGTCAAATATATAGTCAGACATATCAATCCGTTATCTTCTGTTTAATCTGAGGTCGTGTCGTGGGGGCAACAGCCTAAGCAGAGAGGCCCAGACTTCCTTCTCCCCAACTACTTGGTCCAGCTCCTCTGGGCAAATCCCAAGGTGTTTGCAGGCCAGCTGAGAAACACAGTCCCTCCAGGGTGTGCTGGGACTACCTCTTGGGTCCCCTCCTGGTGGAACACGCCTAGAAAACCTCATTCGGGAGGCGTCCATGAGACTTCCTAACCAGATGCCCGAGCCAACTTAACTGTCTCCTCTTGATTTGGAGCAGCAGCAGCTCTATTCTGAGCCCCTCCTGGATGACTGAGCTTCTCTCACTATCTCTGGGACATCCAGGACACCCTGTGGAGGAAACTCATTTCGGCTGCTTGTATCCGCAATTTCGTTCTTTCGGTCATTACCCAGAGCTCATGACCATAGATGAGGGTAGGAACGTAAATCGACCTGTATATCGGTAGTCATATATAGTCATATTTTATGAGTCAACTGGCTCAAATGGGGGTAGGAACCATTATGAATAAGAATAGTGTGTAATTCAAAGTTTTAAAGCAAAACATACTAATAACTAAAGATTGAGATGTAAACATTGTTTTTGAAAGTTCATCTCCATAATTTGTGAAAACACCATAAAACAAAAAATAAATTGATAGACCATGGTTAACGTTCTTTGGCACAAAATAACTGTTATTAAATAATAGTAGAAAGAGATTAAATGGTGGTCAAAAACAGAACAGGCTCTTACTTGCATGGGTTCATGCTTTGTATATAATTGCAATAGTAAATACTCTATGTTTTTATCCAGGCCAAGAACATTTACATGAAGAAGGAGTGGTGTAATTGTTTCCTCCTTTTCAATTCTAAGCACTTTGCAGCTAACAGTTCTTTTCCACAGCTTCCATCTCCAAGCACAACACATTCTGTGCATTCGCATATTGTTTTCCTGGAGCAAGAGAAGTTGCATTCTCAGACTCAAATGGTTTTATCAAAACAAAAAGAGGGTGCAGAAGATTGTTCTCTATTGGCTGGTTCCAAGAGACCTCTATGAAAACATGCTGGCAGAATGTTTTATCACCAATCCGTCTCCTTAAACCAAATTCAGATTCACCTGAACGACACTAGAGGTCTAATTTATATTGGAAAAAGATTAGAATAGACTGAGCTGAACAATTTTAAATAGCAGTAAACTCTAAACTGTCATCCTGTGAAGCTATCCGCCCTTTTATTAATTTTCCTCGGCTTCACTCTCTCCTGACTTCATACTAATTGGTCAGCGTTTCTGGTAAGAGCACCAAGCGTTAGCTGAATGCCCCGCTGCTGATGGAGTTCCTTTTGAAAGATGAAATAGTGCGAATGGATTAGCATCATTAATGACACAAGAATAGTTCACAGAGGATGTTGTTTGTTCCTCTCTGTTTCTCCCATGCCTTACTTAAATACTAAAATCGCAGCCAGGTAGCAAGCGTTGTTTGTTCACAGTGTGGGCTTCTCTGATGAACACCCCCACAGTGTTGACCAAAGTGATTAGTCTTTGTTTTATGAGCCACCCATGAAGAGTTGTGCTCAATTTAAATAGGTTAGCAGAATGAGAACAACATGCCATCAGCTGAATGTGCTGTCCGCATTCATCTCTGTGGGATTTATCTTAGCGCGAGTGCAATTTGACGTCTGCCGTTTCAGTCCTGTAGTTTTTTTTTTTTTTTTCAATGTTTTGGATGTTCAAAGAAAAACTTGAGCTCTAGTCCTAAGAAGGGGGGCAATTACGATAATGTCAAAACAGGATGCGATCAATTCACAGATAAAGGCCTGAATGCAAAAATGGGATGCGTTGTAACGTGGCGCAGCACTTAACGTCCCAGTTGGAGACTGATGCCTGTTTGTCACATCAAACATGATTTCCTCTATTCTGCACTTATCCATTACCCCTCCTTCTGCTTACCCAGCCTCTTTACAGCAGCCGATTTCATTCTGTAGAGGAACCTTCACTGGAAAATCACACTGGGCTTCTCTTTGAGTCTTTGAGGCTGTTTACACGACAACGTTGCCGTTTTTATATGAATACGCAGGTGAAGATGCACTGCGTTTACACGACAGGGCGCGCAATGGAAAACGATGTAGTACATATGCCCGGCCTTTAGATGGCAGTGTGCCCCGTGTATGCAGTGTTCCAAGGTTTCCCCCTCACAACCCGGAAAAGAAACATTTCATGATAACTAACAATGGTCTTCTTGTAGTTCTCCTCCGCTCAAATAAAGGCGTATTGATTATTTAACGCACGTACAGTATGGGTTTCCGTTGGCGATGGCATAGAAGCCTGATGGTCTCTAAGTTTTGCTTACAGAGACCGAATTACTTCAGAAGCTGCATCAGCAGTAACCGCACACCTGGATCCGCCATTGTTGTTGTTTTTCTGTAGAAAGGCGGAGTGCGCAAGTGCAACATGTCCGTAGGTGGCTGGCAGTGACGTCATCGTTTTCAAGTCTCCGGCTTGCGTTTACACGACAACGAATCCCTCAGCGTTTTCAAAACTCTCCACTGTGGAAGCCGTTTCCCAAAAGCTGCGTTTTCGCCCCCCCCGTTTTCACGTTGTCGTGTAAACGAGAGGCCGAATCGGAGAGAAAAACCTCAGTTTTGCTGAAAAACTTTGTCGTGTTAACAACCCCTTAGATACTGCCACTGGCTTGTATTGTATAAACACGGCAAGTAGTCAGGGATGTTCAGATTCCTCTGTCTATTGTCTACTTCCCTGAACTTGGGCTTCATTTGTTACCTGCTTGTTTCTGCTGAGCGTATTATCAAATCACAAACACATGCATCAAATAGAACAGAACATAGGAATCTTACAGGCAAATCTTGTCCAGGACAACTGTGTAAAATGAAAATCCATGTAATCTGCCAATTCACTAGGTATTTAAGTATTCTAGATGAATAACAGTGGTTGTCAAAAGTGTAAACAATGCCATATTCTCTGATTTTCTGATTTTTTTTTTTATTAAGCTGTGTTTCAGTTGACTAATCCAAAGCCTAAAAGCATGATAATCTCATAAAAATAAATTTGAACATGACAACATTTAAGCAAAGAAAACCATGATTGATAAACCAGAAACTACTTTGAATTATTGATAGTCAAAAAGTATGCAAGACTAAAGTACAAAACGATGAATAGGTGAAATGACAAGCTCTGCTCCGACGTTGGAGCAAAACATTGAATAGTTGCTGTCGTCAAAAACTGTCTGTTTAGATCATATTTAACTGATAATGGCATTTGCATCAATTTGTCTGAGCCTCACGTCTGATGCTGCCCCCAACAGGTCAGCCAGAGAAAGAACTTCTTCCCTATCCAAAGTACAAACATGATAAAATGACCAGTGGTAGAGGCTACTTTCCTTTCTTGGTAATCTATCTCTGAGATCCACACACTTGTTGATCAAACAATTAAATATCTTTTAATCACTACTTTTATTACAGCTAATATAATAAGCCTTGCAGGAGAACCAATGAATAAAAGATCTTTATTTCACTGTTCATGGCTTTTGAAAAAGGCTTATTTTGGTCTAGGGGTTACTTCAAAACATAGGCCCCCTAAGGCAAAGACCTTCACCCATGATCTTAAAGCTGTGGCTTGTTATGTTGGAGTTTGGCTGGGTCTGCGTGAGTGTGCGTGTGCACGCGCGTGTGCACGCACGCTGCCTCCAACTGCTTAGGTTTAAACAAGATGTTCTGCGCTACAGTAAAGCTCACCTCCCTTAGCACCTTCCTCATACTCCAACAGCACCCCAGGCCCTATAAACATCGCGATATAAGAGCATAAAGTTGGCAAGCAGAAAAGTGACGGGGAGCAAGGTTACACATAACAGGAAGGATTGGTGGATTGCTCATAAAAGATGGATATAACCGTGACCCAACCTTGCTTATGAAATCTGTATCTGCATTTCTCTTGTTGTACAAGTTAAATTGATTGTCTGGCACAGTTTCGATCTGATACAAAATGCTTGGAGGGTGGTTTTTTTTTGGCACAGTGAATTGTTGCATTAAGATTTAGCAATATGCTGGTGCCATCAAGGAAGAGTAAAAATCTGCTGATGGAAAAAGCAGGTGATTCAGTATATTTAGGAAAAAATCTTGCTTCATTTTACCATCCATGGTATTATTTAACCCTGACCAGAGCAGCTGCATCAACTTAGGATCACAACACCTACACATACCTGTTTTATGGAGCTCAGAGCAGTGTGTGCATCTCTTAATGGTCTGCTCTTCTTACCCTGATGCTCCCATCACTCTGGAACAAGGGAAATCTGAGCTCATCAGACTGCGTGACCTTTTTCCAAATTGAAGCATTTCTTAGCTTTGAAGTTATAAATGGTTTCCTTAAGGCTGCACATCTGTCTATTCTGAGTAGTCTACATTTGTTACTGTTTGTTTCAAACAAAGAACCAGTCTTAATTGTTGCAGCAGCTTCATTTTAATGTAGAGATTAACATTGCGTAGATGATCAACTAGAAATTTACAAAAATTACCGAACATAAAAGTTATACATTGATTTGCATGTCAAGTGGCAGGTATAACTATTTGATACCCCCACACCAGCGGGGTTCTGTTGCAAAATGTGGGAGTGCGTAATGAGTGGAGAACCCAGGTAGATGCGGAAGTGCGCTTGTGAGGTGAGACAGACAACCGGATTGTCCAATCGTTGGTTTCGGAGCGAGCGAGCTGAGGTTTGTTTTTTTTTATCTCCACAATATACTTATAGCTATACTACGTTGGAACGTTGTTAAGAGGCACAAACAAATGCTTTAAGCTAGCTTGTTTTTCAGATTTGCCATAGCAGCTTTAATACTGATAAATCGCCTATGCCTAATTACTGTGGGTGTTGTTGTATGGACATAACTGTTTTCTTTTCAAGCCTTCTGTTTAGTGGTGGGCTGATTCTTATCATTTCTACTTTTCTCGTGATCAACCATCAAAGCATTAAGCAAAACCTTAGGTGGAGCTCTTTTACTAAGTTCGATTGATGGTCTTAGTGTCTTTTCTGCATTTTGAAATAATCACTTGTCACTTTCTTACCAAGGTTATTGCTGATGCCAGCTCCTTCTAGCTTTATGCAGATGCAGTCTTCACCCTGATATCCTTTGACAGCTCTTTGGTCTGTGGACAGGTGTGCTTTCTGTAAATAATTGATTGATCTGGGCACTACATGGGATTTTTGCCTGATGACATTTAAATTCTTAGCTTTTTGTACTGCATTTCTCCATATTTTACGCTGATCTCCTGTCTCTCCACATCAAAACGAACACATAAACAAAGTGAATAAACTCATTAAGGGACCAAACACTACTAAATTGAATGAAAAGCTGCTTTTTTGCATCATTTACCTTTAAACTTCATCAGCTCTATCTGCAGCAGCAGCTAAGACTTGGCTCTCTTGACTCGAGTTTTTACATATTAAAAATATACCTTACTCATTGCTGTATGGATATGTTCTCATTCCAGAGAGGAACTAGAGGACTTTCTGTCCAGTGGCACCCTGAATCACTTGAAAGTGTGTTTCTCCAGAGAAGACAGGAAGGATGAGGAAGAACCTCCCTCAGCACAACCCAGATATGTCCAACACAATCTGCTGCTCTACTGCCAACAAGTCACTGACATCCTGCTCAGACAGAACGGCTACATCTATGTCTGTGGGTAAGATGCTGATCTTATTTTAATCCTAATCTAGCCTGAGTGTTTCTTGTCCTTTTCTACTCTATTTATTATTTTCCCAACATCCATCTGCCAAGGCTGTCTGATGTTTTAGTAGTTTCCCTATTCAACGTGTCATTTCTTTTTAAACTCTTTATATGTGTGATTTTTTTTTTGCAAATCACTTTCTTTGAAAGATGGTATCCTCTACAGATTCATACTGTTTATAAAATTTACTTAACTGCTAGGCTTATTAGGAAACATTTATTTTACCAAAGAAAACAACTGACCCTGTAGAGTCAGCACAGCAGGATAGGAAATCTATTTACGTGCAGCTTACCAGCATAATTTTTTACAGAGGCAAAGAAATAGTTTTTTGCGGTCTGCAGGAGAAATTGTATATTTTGAAATATTACTGTGAATAAAAGAAGTTCCTTAAATTACTGCATTTCTATCAAAAATAAAACTCTTGTAAAAGATGCTGTACTTATTTATTTATGTAAAAGGGAGTCCAATTGTGACTCCAGTTGTATGTTTGAACACATAAAAAAAAAGTAAGGCGTAGTACCAGATAATTTAGAAAAAAAAATCTCTAATATAAAAAATATTCTGATAGCGGTCATAAGTGGTTCAAAACCATATAATTAATAAAGTCAATACTTACGTTGGAATATTTATTAGCTGTCTGCTAGAACTGTTAGGTGTTAGTTTTTAAATAAATGTCTGAAAGAGATTTATTTAGAGAAGTTTTTTTCCCTTTGCCGATATCAGGTCCCAATCTTTTACTGCATCAGTAGATCCAACCAGAGTTTCTGCTGGCGGGCCTGAGTATTTTGCTCCAACATGGGGTTAACTGTGTTAAGGAGCCTTCTGACAACGTGCCACCAAAAACACATATAGCTTTACTACTTCTTTCTCACCGTATATCTAACATCACACAAACAGATGTGGTCCTAAATATACTTATGTTTTCCTTTTCCTGCTGGTGTTTTCATGCAGAGTGGTTTCATGATCAACTATGCAGATGATACTCAGCTCTACATTACAATGTCACTAGGTGACTTTGAACCGATCCAAACCCTAAGTGAATGCATAGAGCAAATCAGTGGATGGGTGTCCCATTATTTCTCCAGCTGAACAGAAACAAAACAGAAGTAATTATTTTTAGAGCTAAAGAGGAATGATTAAGAGTCAGCACACAGCTTCAGTTAATAGAGCTAAAAACTACTGATCAGGCCAGAAATCTAGGTGTAATAATGGACTCAGACCTGAACCTCCAGGGTCACATAAAGGCAATAACAAGGTCAGATTAAAGGACTGATATCCGAACAGGACCTCGAAAAACTAAGTTTACTCGGATTGGTTACTGCAACAGCGTTCTCACAGGTCTGCCTAAAAAGTAAATTAGACAGCTGCAGCTGATCCTGAATGCTGCTGCTCGTGTTCCTCACTAGAACCAGGAAAGTAGAGCACATCACCCCAGTTATAAACTCCTTACACTGGCTACCTGTAGCTCAGAGAATAGACTTCAAAATACTTTTACTAGTTTATAAATCATTGAATGGTGTAGCTCCAAAGTATGTTGAAGATCTGCTGACACTACACCAACCCCACAGACCACTCAAGTCTTCCAACTCAAGTCTACTAATCATCCCTAAAATCAGAACCAAACATGGAGAAGCAGCTTTCAGTTTCTATGCTACTATAATCTGGAACAAACTTCCAGACAACTGCAAAGCTGCTGAAACATTAAATCAAGGTTAATTACCCATTTGTTTAGAGCTGCCTTTGAGTAATGTTTTCATGTATCATGTTTTGTCTGTGTTTCATGCTTTATTGCTGTTTTTATTTTATCCTCTATTCATGTCTGCTTTTGAGTTATGTTTTTACGTTACATATGCTCTGTGTGTGTTTTATGCTTTATTGCTGTTTTTACTTTATCCCCAAATCACGTAAAGCACCTAAAATTACCTAGTCGCTGAAAGTGTGCTATACAAATAAAATTGCCTTGCCTTGCCTTGCCTGATACGCTATTTAGCATAGTTAGCATCTGGATTTAGCTAGTTGGTAGAGCTTTACTTTGAACATCAATTAATTTAATGACCACAGAGAGCTGTCAGGGAATATCTGAGATCCGGTCACAAAAGAGAGTAGAAGCTGCAGTGGGCAGACTTTTCTTGACTTTAGTCGCTGTAAAAAGTGACGGTCTATAGCCCTATTTAAAGTTCTTTTATTTTTATTTTTTTATTACCTGGCAAATGTAGACGCACTGTTTACTGGCAAAGACCATGGCTGTGGTGGAAATAAAATCACAAACGAAACACTAACAACAGGTGTTGGTAGCTGAGTTTAGTCAGGAATTTTATGTTACCAATAGGTTTTATAATGCTTAAAAGAACAGTGTCTTAATAAGAGTAAATGCAACAAAATTTGTGGTTCCAGGTTTACTGTTTTTATAAGTCCCGTTAAGCATGGAGGAATGTTCACTGTTACACCAATTACTGGTGACATGTCTGCCATGGTGCAGTGATTTTCCCAGGCACTTTTAGATGTAGGGGCTGTGTTATTCTGCTTTGCTCCTTCATTACACCCCCAAAGGTATAGGGATTCATGCCAGGCCCTAGATCTTACTTTCTGTTGTTCCTCTATGTGCTTTGGATCATTTTTATTATCCTGGAAAAATAAGATTACACAGTGGGAACGCACCGTGGTTATTTTAACTGTGTGATCTACTACATACAGTAGGTTTCCTGGTACATCCTGCAAAAAAGTGAAATGAATAAGGCCGTATCAAGCAAAACAACTTGATGTTTGTACTGCGTCAACTGTCAACAAGAACTACAGTGTCTTAGAAAAACTAAAAAATGGTTTTTAATAGTGAAGATAAAGGAAAAGAATAATATATTTTCAATGTTTCAAAGACCGCTGCAGGTCTTTTAAGTTATGTATCAACTGACCTTGCACATCTAGAGACAAAACGTTCTGCCTGTTTTTAGCTCAAGCTAAACTAAATTTCAATTTCAACTAATTTCGGTCACCAAATTGTTATTTTCCTCTCCTTCTGTTTTTAAAGTAAATACTTCAACTAAGTTGGTCTCTCCCCTTCTCATTGCTTGATTTTATGCCATGATGGTACTCACAAGCACTTATGATGCCACACTTGAATACTGTGTAATCTTGGTAAAATCTTTTTGCATGCATGCAAAAAATATTTATACTTCTTTTTGTCTGCTTCACAAGGCAAGGCAAGGCAAGGCAACTTTATTTGTATAGCAGACTTTCAACAACAAGGCAATTCAAGGTGATTAGGGGATGAAATAAAAACAGCAATAAAATAACAATAAGGGCATAAAACACATTAAAGACACAAAATATATAACAAACTAAAACATATAACATTCCAGCTATTATTATTCAGTTAAGAAAAGGCAGCTCTTAACAGATGTGTTTGAAATCTTCATTTAAAGGAAGTGTTTCAGCAACTTTGCAGTGGTCTGGAAGTTTGTTCCAGAAAAGGGTAGCAAAGAAACTGAAATCTGCTTTTCAATGCTTGGTTCTAATTCTAGGGGTGATTAGTAAACTAGAGTTGGAAGACCTGAGTGGTCTGGGGGGTTGGTATAGTAACAGTAGATCTTCAACATACTTGCTAAGTCATTAATTGGTTTATAAACTAGTAAAAGTGTTTTGAAGTCTATTATCTAAGCTACAAGGAGCCAGTGTAAGGACTTTGAAACTGGGGTTATGTGCTCTACTTTCCTGGTTCTAGTGAGGACGAGAGCTGCAGCTGTCTGATTGGCTTTTTGTAAGGCTGACCTTGTTATTGCCTTTATGTGACCCTGGAGTTTCAAGTCTGAGTTCATTACTACACCTAGATTTCGGGCCTGATCAGTAGTTTCTAGGTGTATTAACTGAAGCTGTTTGCTGACTCTTGATCGTTCCTCTTTAGGCCAAAAAATAATTACATTAGCTTTGTTTTTTTCAGCTGGAGAAAATGATGGCACAATTATGGCATTATTCATCCATTGATTTGCTTAATGCATTCGCTTAGAGTTTGGATAGGTTCAAAGTCACCTGGAGACATTGTAATGTAAAGCTGAGTATCATCTGCATAGGTATGGTAACTAATCTTATTGATTGTTATTATCTGGGTTAGCTGGAGCATGTAGATAATAAATAGGAGAGGCCCCAGGATGGAGCCCCGGGGCACCCCACATGTGATTTCTGTCTGTACAGATGAAGAATTGCCTGTTTACGCAAGGAGGCTCCTGCTCTGTTGGTAAGACTCAAACCAGCCAAGTCCTATACCAGAGGGTCTGACCCAGGTCTTGAGTCATTTCTATAATGTATCATGGTCAACCGTGCCAAATGCTGTACTGAGGTCCAAAAGTACTAGCACTGTGGTTCTGCCACAGTCTGTAATTATCTGGATGTCATTGAACACTTTGACGAGGGCAGGAGAGGTAGGAGAGTAAATTTGTTTGAAAGATTCAATTGAACTGTTTCCAAGAAAACAATAATGGTCTCAATGTGGCTAGAGAGTTTAGCAGAGATGGTGCATTTAAAGATAACACAGAAATGGCCTGATAACGCAACATCAATTACCGAGATGCTACATCATATATTTCACCCTTTATCAGTCTACCTTTGAACAGCAGTTCTGTGCTAACGTCTGCAATATTTTTTTAAGGGATTTGGCTTTGTGTGGTGCTTGAAAGCAAATCCAGTTTTTTAGCTAATGGGCTGAAATGCCCTGCTTACAAGCCCTACGTCACTTTCTGACGATAGAAACACAACTCATAATTACAGATTCCTTTGCTGTTGTTTCCTTCATTGTGATGCACCAGTTTGTTCTGTTTATAGTTCATACATACCCTGCTGTTCTCCCTCCCCGCAGCATTACAACACTTGTTTGTCTCAGACAGTACAAATTGTCCCTGTCAGAACAAAGAAAACATCAAACACTTGTGGGTATCAAACATGCCAAACCCTGTCAGCGTTGTAAAGCTGCTACTGTACATATCACATTATTTTCCTGTTGTTTTTCAATCTCTGGCTTCCCTCCCCACCTTTGAGTAAATTACTTTTGAAACATCAAAACCGTGTGAATCTTCGCAGTTGTAAAATATCATCTTTCTGCTGAATCTCTGCAGCAGCAAGTTTGAGGATTTAGCCATTTTCTTCCTGGAGATATTCTAGAAAATGGCTGCAGTTGCTAGTTGTGGATAATATTGGCAACTCCCAGTGCATACTGTGCCTTGCAAAAGTATTCATTCCCCAGTAATCTGACAGTGTTTTTTGCATTACAATTACAAAATTCAATTTAGAATTTGTTTACATTTTGTGAGATAAACAAACACAACGTAGCACATATTGTGAAACAGTAGAAAAATAATACATGGTTTTTATAACCATAAGGAAAATTGCTATTAATTACGTCCAGAAGTCAACTAGTTAGTAGAGTCCAACTGTGCGTGCATTTATGCTTCAGGACTAATACAGCTGTTCTGTGAAGGACCCAGAGGTTTGTTAGAGAACATTAGTGAACAAACAGCTTCATGAAGATCAAGAAATACAGCAGACAGGTCAGGGAGAACGCTGTGAAGAAGTTAAAAACTGTGTTAGGTTATAAAACAATGTCCTAAGGTTTAAGCATGTCACTGAGCACTTTTTTTTCTCCTCTGAAAATAGAAATAATTTGGCACATCTAGAGTGCTACCAAGACATGAACTTTTGACTATACGGACTGGAGAGCATTTATCAGAGAAGCAGCAATGAGGCCCATGGTGACTCTGGAGGAGCTGCAGACATCAGTGGCTCGGGGGGAGATTTTTTGACATGACGAATGTTAGCTGTGCTCTCTACAAACCTGGGGTCTCATTTATAAAACTTTCCTCACTAAAGGCCGTACTTAAGCTCAGCAAAACATTTGTACTTCCGCCAAGTAAGTTTTAGAGCTATCAAACTTGGGGTTTGTTACAGAAACATTTCAATGTTATGTCAATCAATTGATTAAGTAATTATTAGTAAAGGCATCTGGGGAATATTGCATAATTATTAGAGTCAGGGAAGAGGCTTTTCACCTACTCTGATCTAACTGCGTGACTCCTCAGCTGTGAGCAGTGTTTTGGTTAACCTTGCAATGAAGACATAACATTAGGGGACTGAAGGCAGAAGCTGCTTGCAAAGGGGGGCAGACATAATTGGAGGTGCGAGAGAGTTCGAGCGTTGGCCCAGACAGGCTCACGTACAAAACTGGCCGTAATAAAATATGAAAACAGCAATTCAGACTCTTGCCTCATCCATATGGAAGGAAGAAGATATTTTTTTCCATAGCAAGTACGCACAGCTGCAAGCAATTTCCGCTTTATAAATCACACTCTCCCTAGAAATGTACTCAGGTGATTTTGGATCATATCCTGCCTCCTACACACCCACTTTCTGCCATAAAAGCTCAATGGGAAGGGCCTAGAGAATATTCTGCTTAAGCTGGTTGATATGGGGCAGTTCACGGATAACCATGGCAACTGAGAGATTGAGAAACCCATTCCACTGAGACTGAAGGACGCCCATGGAGGCCCTGTAAACCGTTTTATTTCAGTCACTTAACATTTATCTCTGTTGAGCTTTACTCAGCCAAATGGTGACCAAAGTGCTTTACAATAAAAGACAAAAATATAGTTAGCAATAGGAAAATGTGTAACAAAACAACAAGAGTAAAAAGATAAAAATAAAAAAAACATTAAAGCAGCAGCAGTAGCAATAAAACAAATAAGAACAATAAAGTGTGGTTTAAATTGTTTAAATTGTTTCTTGAAGCAACAATAAGATTGGAATAAAAGCAAATTAAAACAAATAAAACTGAATTACAGCAGAACGGAATAAGTTTCAGAACACCTAGATATTTAAAATATGATGGAAAAGATTAGTTTTGAGTCTTGAGCAAAATATTAATTGTGGGTCACAAATAAATGGAAGAACTAAGGGTGACACAGCGTTGATGCAGCAGTGTGCCTGACATAAAAAAGAGGCAAAGAGGGAGACGGTGTGCTTTGTGCAAGGGGGCAGGATGCACGGTTCCAGTTGATCGGTAGATCTAACACAGAGCCCAGTTCAGCACATAGATCTAATAGGACTGGTTTAGGGAATCTACATCGGCTCCCCCCATCCAGATGTTGCCAGTGGCGTGATTTTTAATGACCGGCAAGGCATCCATTGTGGAGCATTATGTAGGAGTATCATGGCAGTTGCCTATTTATATTTGTACTTCACACCAATGAGTGCAATTATTGTATAATCTGAAGACATACATATGAACATACTGTAATATAATTCTTAAATGCAACATATTCTCATTCAGAGTCTCATTTGAATTCGCAGTTCAGAGACGGGGGTGGGGGCTGCCTGTTGGTTGTGTGTTCGTGTGTGTGCAAAGCTCTACTAGTCTGAAAATGAGGCTTAAATTCACAATTTTGCCATTTCACCGGCTGCGGTGCCAGTGTTCTCCGTGACCAAAATGTGTGTAAGTAAGGTCCTTAGCTTGCTTTAAGTTGTGCTCTTTTTTTCTGCCATGTTTTTTTTTCTTTAAATCCAAAACTTGGCATAGAACGTGACTTACACAGTTTTCAGACCCCATCTTGTGCGTAAGCCTCAGAGTTGATGTTAAGATGGATGGAGCTAAATACATGGCAACCCTGAAAGAACTGAATACAAATAGATGCCAAACATTTGTGTTTTTTTTTTGTAAAAAACAAACAAAAACAACACACATTTAAAAGCTATGCATATTGTTCCTTCCACTTCACCCTTTGCACTCATTTGTGTCGGTGTATCACATAAAAATTCTACAGTTGACATTGAAGTTTGTGTTTGCATTATGGAAAAATTGTTTGAAGAGGTACGAGTACTTCTGCAAGGTACTATAGGAGGACTGAAAGAAAAAAAACACTTTTGTTTAAACATAATGCTATTTCTTTATAACATGCATTTTTCTCTCTCTCCCAGTGATGCTAAGAACATGGCTAAAGATGTAAATGAGACCCTGGTGGAGATTATTAAAACTGAGCTTCAGGTGGACCAACTGGAGGCCATGAAGACACTGGCAGGACTTAGAGAGGAAAAGCGCTACTTACAGGACATCTGGGCCTGACTGTAGATGACCAGATAAGGGATTTTTGCTGCATCTCCTGGACGAAAAATAGAAGAAAGTAAAAGATATATATTTAGCCTTCTCAGCTTTAACCTCTTGATCCATAAAATTGTTGGTGCAGACGCCTGAAGGTAGTTTACACCAGCCAATGTCACTGAAATGGAGTGACCCATGTGACCTGTGGATATCAGTTCAGTCCACCTTCCTTGCCTTTGCTGTTTAAACAGAGCTGACCTTGGTCAGTGCTGCGACACTGGAGATTACCCCCGCGGTGTGAAAAGGCTTTTAGTGTAGACACGACTCCTCGGTTTGTCCTTTCTGATGAAAAGGCATTTATTACTGTTGGCCTTAATGGAGTGACTTTGATGAGACTGAGAGCAGGATACTTTTCCCACCTTGAAAGCACATTAATCTGTAAGTTTTTAAACCGCACACACACACAAATAAACTTTATTGTCATTCAAGGTAAGGGGAAAATGGGTTTTCCTTTTCTTTCCTT
The DNA here is from genome assembly GCA_963556495.2 of Valencia hispanica. NCBI lineage: Eukaryota > Metazoa > Chordata > Actinopteri > Cyprinodontiformes > Valenciidae > Valencia > Valencia hispanica. The sequence goes on from OY747716.1 coordinate 25,311,253, forward strand.
TTGTTTGTTTTGGTTGTCTATACCAGGTAAATGTACCACTGTTTGATGTTAAGGGCTGGTGAAACTGAGTCTGTAACTACTTTTGTATTTTTTTTGTTTATTAATTTAGAAGACTTTTCCTCATAATAAATTCTTTAAAAATACTTTTTAAAATACTCCCAAAAAAATAAAATTGATCCTTTTTTGGTCAGTGAAAATGGTTAAATATTTGATATTGCCTGTTAAGTTGCAGTCCCCTCCAAACTTAATGACATACTTGTAAAAAGCCTCCAATAAATTAATCTTTTATTGCAGTTACAGTATTTCAGTAAAAATAAAAAACAGAAAAATTAGGAATTTGAGTACAATAAATAAAATGGGGAGAACACTCACCAAAAAAAACCTTATTGCTAAATTCCCAGTGCTACAATTATCAGCATCCCTACAAAACAAATCTAACAAAAGATTTTTTGATTAATTAATACTTTCATTTCAACGTTTGTGGGAAAGAATATCTAGGAAATTTTAATTTGTAATCCATGACATTTATTTCCTGGTGTGTGAATATGAAGAGATGCAGGTCATATGTCTATGCGGGTTTATGGCATAAATGTTTAGTGAACCAACCTGGAGAAATGTTCTTACAGAAAACTAAATGCTGTTCTGTAGGTAAATGTAGGGTTGTACAAGGGTTACAAGTAGGGGTGCTTGTAATTGCCATCAGTCATTTACTTTACCTTAAAAAGAAAGAAAGAAAGAAACAAAGAAAAAGGCTTTTTTAATGCAATTTCAATGTTAAAATGTACTCCGATTAAAGGTTGACCTTTTCTATAATTTTGCTGTCAGATTATGTGACTGCAATGAAAGATGCATTTATTTTAAGACTGTTCACATAGAGGTGCTAGTTAAGTGTTGAGCAGGCTTTATATAATTCTCTTTTTTGACTTGTATTACCACCTTTTCTTAAAGAAAAAAATGCATTAAATTTCCTTAGGCTCTTATAAAGGCTGGTTTTAAAGAATCCATATTATGCTCATCTAGACTTTTGTATTTTCTTTCAGAACTTAAGGTGTTTTGTGCAATTAAAACTGCAAAAAGCTCAAATCTGCTGTGTTTAAGCATCTGTCTGTTTAAGACCACTCTCTGCTGAAAAGTCCAGTATGGGCTCAGATCATCCAGCGGATTGGTTCTGAGTGCATTGAACATAACTTTATTCCCCACAAAGCAAGCAATTATGCAAATATGTTTCATTCTGATGTATGAAACGAAGCAATGTGTCTCAGGCTTTCATGAGCAGCGTCCACTGAGCATGTTGGACTTTGTAACTGCACAATTTTACCTAAAAGAGTAAAAAAAATTAAAGCAAGCTTCAAAAAGCATAATATGTATTCTTCAAAGTATGCCAAAACCCAGCAGAGTAATAGATTTTTAGTCATTTATCATTCCAGTGCTTTAGAGTGCTAAAAATCAAGAACAGAGAGTTGCAAGTCTGAGTGATAATGAGCCGGGCCGACCAAAACAATTTATGTAACTGACTTTGTTTGTGCCTGTCTGCCCCCACATACCCAGCAGACCTTCAGGATAAAGGAAATAATTGCCAACATTTATTAAAGTCAGACATTTTCAACCATCTCTCAACCTATGGGTAAACACATTGTTTGTGCAAATATGATTTAATAAACAACTTTTTAGGACTTTACACATGGAAAATGGACCCCCACCCAGAAGAAAGGGGGACCTTTCTTGGCATGCTCAAGAGGCATTGGGAATTATTTGGGAGCTAATGAACTCTGATTGATAGGGAGTGATTGTTTTATTTAAATTTAAGAGATAATTTGATTCCTCAAGGTGACTTTGTCTATCCGAAGGAGGCCTACTCCGCTAATTGAAGGAGTTGCACACCGAGCATCGGAGTGCAGTCCCCGAGAGCGCCTTCTTAGGATTAAATCTTCTAATGGCAATCTCTTTATCCTTTTGTAGAGAGGTGAGTGTGTGGAGGGAAAAAAACATGTTTACAATGTCCGCCGACTGAGCTACAGATGACACAGTGATCAGTGCGATTTTTGAGCCAAATAAACAAAACATTGGCTCTAGCAGAAAGCAGTTGCTGTTGGTAAACACTGAGTTTAATATGTAGTCCAGGCACAACTGTTTGCACCTCCACACCCTCATCTCTCACTCCTTTCCTCCTTCCACTAGTCACAAAATGAGCACAGAATGAAAATAATGATGCTGCAGCATCACCAATCCCACTGTACATATTATACATAACCGGCAAGACTCTTAATTTGTTGTTCGGACAAATTACAACAAAATTGCATGTATATATTAAGAAGTAAGTTTAATGAAAGTGACACAGCTGTGACCATCCTTCTTGGTAAAGTTAAGAGGCATGAAGTACACCTTGAGCAGCACCGTCCTTATTTACCTACACTATTAACATGAGCTCATCTCCAATTTAAAAAAAAAAATGACCGCGGCGAAGACAGAGAGCCTGTCCAGGGAGAACATCTAGGACTGATGAAGTTTTAAATTAAGTCTTCATAATTAAAAAGGGTTCACTGTGGCAGTTTTTGTCCCGCTGCGAGAGTGAAAGGCAGAGCGGTGGATGTGGTCAGGCATAAATCAGAGCGACTGGAGGTCAGCGCGACCACGGCGAAGCAGGCACCTTGTGTGATAGATGCCCCCTGCTAAGAATGGCTTAAATGAAGCAGAAAGAAGTGTGCTGAAGATAATGACTGTTATTATGGAAGTGTGGGCAGTGCCAAGTTGGGAGTTGCACTTTGTGTCAATGAACTCTGGGAATTAGAAAAGGACTGATAAATATGTGGCTCCTTGGTGCAGAAAGTCCAAAAAGTGACGATGAGAGGAGTAACTGGAAAGTAGCCTGCTCTTCGTCCTGGGGTTCTACCAGGCTGATGTCCAAATAAGGTGAGTGACTGTACAGTGCCTGATGAAAGTATTCATGCCCTTTGAACTTTTCTCTCAATACAACCACCAACTTTAGTGTATTTTAAAAGGATTTTGTGTGAGAGACCAACACAAATTAGTGCATCTCTGTACTAGTTCTGCCCATTCTTCTTTGCAAGACGGCTCCTACTAAAATCGGCTAGAAGGTAGGTTTAGGTCTTGGCACACATTCTGAGTTGATTTAGGAATAAGCTTTGACTAAGCCTTTCTAACAGAAGGTTTTTTTTGTTTTTTTTACAGGATTGTACCTGTGTTAAGCTCAATCCATCTTATGATCAACTTTGGATGTCTGCATTTCATCTAGTTACCTTTGGCCTCTTGGGTGCTTCTCCTTCAGCTTAGGCAGACAGCCATGTCTTGTTAGTGCAATATTCTTTCAATTTCTGGATAACAGATGGTATTGAACACTTACCCTGTGCTAAATTTCTCCAAACTTTATCCCTGACCTGTCTGTTGTGTTCTTTGGTCTACTTGATTCTGTTTGTTAATTGATGTTCTCTGGCAAACCTCTGAGCCCAGCTGTTCTGGGCTATACTGAGATTACATTATATATATATATTTTAGATTTCATTTGATATTAATATTGTCCTAATTTCTGTTGGTCTGTCAAACAAAACGTTAGTAATACTGGTTATCGTTCGTGGCTGAAAAGTGATCAATTGAGAACAAAAACCTCATGTGGTATAAGTACTGTACTTCTCTGAAAGGCACAGAATGTCTAATTAATTTTGCTCAAAGGTAATTACAACAGCTGAAATAACCACTAGTTAAGAGTTAAAATACAGTTTTGTCACTTTTTAACTTTGTTGACTTTAGTTACCCATGTGTGTTTATGCGTGCTGATACTGCAAACCCCCCTCCAAAAAAATTAAAACCTCAACAACAAAATGAAACCTGCAAGGAATGACTCAGGATGGTGTTCTTGCATGAGCTCAGTCCTCGTCCTCAAATCCTGTCAGCTCTTTCTCAACTGCGTTTTATCACCATAGAGAGACACTTCCACTTCGTCTTAGCTGTTCTCCGTCTGCCGTCAGTGACCCGGGAATGTCAGCTCAGCTCTTTGATGTGCCATTGAAGGCAGCCGTGCAAGCGGGCACGGGTTCACCTAGACAGATACACAGTGAGAGCCTTCGCTGCAGTGTCCCAGCTGTGCAAAAGCACTTTACCTTTCACCATCTGTCGAGAGAACTGCCGGGAAACTTGTTTTTCTGAAAAAGAAAGAAAACAAGCTGCTGCACTTCCATTGAGTTTTCTGTTTTAACTGTTAGATGCTTGTGTTCTCTTGCTCTCTGTGTATTGATGGGGCAGGAGAGATATCTCTGCTTCCTCTTCAGCAAAACAAACATTTGCTATAATTGATGCTGGCAGGAGGAAGAAGTATCCAGCAAGAATCCCGTTGGGTTTATAGTGTTTCCACGCCAGATACAACTGATCTAAAAGAACATAAAAAATACCAGCATTACTTTCACATAGATCACCCTGAGTGCGTAGTTGTGACCAGTCTGAAAGATTTTTCCTCACATTCCGGTACTGTATGTCCACATGAATAAAATGGAAACTGCTTAGCTCATCGAACGTATTAATGATGTTCCAGCGATGGCCGAGCTTGCTGTCTCCATTTGTCAAGGAAAATGTTAAAAATTGGTTGGGCATTTTTAAACTTCCAACGACAGGTGAACACTTAGCAGAATTTATGGCCTCCTCTGTCCTGACAGCCGTAATGACTTATGCAAATCTGAGGTTAAGTGCTGAGACGGGCCTGTTCTGTAAAAAAAAAAAAAAACAGTGACATGCAATAAATTGGTGGAAAGTGGAAGCAAAAGGCGGACGGAAGGATGAGGTGCAAGCACTTGACATTTGTTGCCGCTGGATGCGTGGGAAGTCCGACAGCATCTTTTACTCTGAAGATGTTTAAAACGGCATGTCCTGAATTAATTTTAAAAAAAGAATGCCTCTTCATCTGTCCTTATGCTTTCATGCAATGAATGCAGATAGGAAAAATATTTGGAAAAATTGGGCACAAGTTGTCACCTCATGTCTAATAACAGCAATATTTCTTCCGCATATATTCCACATATGATCTTTGCAGAATCATTCATACTGTAAACTTTGAACTTTTTCACATTACAACCACAAACAATGTATTTAATTGAAATTATGAGTGATAGGCCAACTCAAAGTTGTGAACAACTATGATGTGGTAGGAAAGAAGAGATGCCTTTCAATTTAAAAAATATAAAATGACAGGAAGAGATTGTGCATCAGTGGCATGAGTAGTTGTCTTGCAATTTGAAGTTTGCAAGGTTCGATTTTAGCTTCTTACTGACAGTTGCATTCAGATCTGCATATTAGTTCATGAATGTGTACGTGAGTGTGAATGGGCTTTTCCTCTTGTGTAAAGAGGTTTGAGTGGTCGGTATGACTAGAAAAGCGCAATATAAATTAATTTCAGACTGAGCAAAGAGAGCATAAAACAAAGAAGTGGTTCTTGAAGAGGGCCAGAGATCCACAGCTCAAGTGGGGGAATCTGTTGACAGGAAAACAAGTAGCTCTAGAAGCTGGTCAGAGTTGATGGGAAGATTGAAGAGAGCTAAATATAGTCCACTCCTGGAACAAGACCTGTTAGAGGCAGCAAAACTGGTGCAGAGGTTTACTCTCCAGGAGGACGTCACCACTAACCATACAACCAGAGCTACAATGGAATGTTTTATATCAAATCCTATTCATGTTATCTAGAGCAAGAAACTCTTCCTTCATCTGACTGAACTAATCCCAAAAGACTTGGAGCTGTAATTGCAGCATAAGGTGGTTATAATATATGGAGCAATGGGAGATATGAAAACAGTTTTTTGTTTATGTTCTGCTTCATAATCATCCACTGTTTTTTATTGGTCCATCACTTACAGGTCCAATAAAATGCATTACAGTTTGGGGTTGTAACATGAGAGAATGTAGAAAAAAAGTTTCAGGGGTGTGAAAACTTTAGCATTGCACTCTAAGCAATAAATTAAATACTGAGTCCTGATCTCAGAAGGATTCATCACAGGTGATATTGTTCAACAAGTTAAAAAATATAAAGGATTATCTTTCTGTTTGCCAATCGAATATGCTTCTTATGTTTACTGATGCATCTCATCTTGTTCTCTTGCTGTAACTCCGCCAGTGACCGTCCTAATCTCAACCAAAGCCTGATAACACAGCCATGAGCTGTCTGGTGAGTGGGGCTCATCAGTGGCAGATTAATGTCCAGCTGTACTCTCTGTACCATGCTGTGAAAGAGATGAACAAAGGGAGGCAGAGACCAGGGAGGACATTGCGCAGAGGGAGAAACTGAGGCTGGAAATTGGGTAAATTATGAAGGGAGCACCAACTGGAATACTTGTAAAAAATAGATTCAGGTCAGTGAGGATAAATTGGTGATTAGGACAAGGTAGATGTGTAGAACGGGTTTAGTGTCAGAGGTCTGTGACCCTTCATTTATTATTTCACCCTGTGTGCAGTGAGGGAATGTAGGTTGAGATACACCTGACCAATCTGTAGATTCGTTTCCTGTGGAATTAAACCCACAGATGCTTCAACAAACCTACAGAAAAAAAATTGCTAAATAAGTAGACCCCAAGGTGCTTCACTTTATGTCGTCAAAGAAATAGCAAGACCATAATGTTAAAAAAGTGATATATAAACTCCCCAAGGCAAAGGAATATTACTGAAAATAAGCAGCTGTTTGTGTGATGAATTACCATCCCACTGAATAACAGCACATGTGCGAGTAATAGGACAGCTGGGATTCTACACAGTAATTACTGTTTTATTGAAAAATCTATAAGTAAGAGGAAGATTTGTGAAGGGTACCACATTACAGTGTTTGCAGCACAGTGTATCACTGTTCGAGGTGTCATGCATCACTACAGAAGCTAGGTTTTCGGCGGATTTCTGAAATTGCGCTTTAAATAAATTTGCAAAGATGCACACATGGATTAAAAGTAAAGTTAAAAACTAAAAGAACAGATTACTTTAAGAAAGTTTAACTTTTACATGAAAATAAAAGCAGTATGCCAGACTGGGTAAATGTTGGAATTTTGAACAGATTTTGCTCAAAATGTACTTCTGTTTTTTGTTTGTTTGTTTTTTACTGTACAACAAAAACATTGCAATTTTACCCTTTTACTTTTTTTGAATGAAGAATTTTATTTTTTTTATTTGATCTGCCAAATTATATTTAGACCAATTTGGTCAAATATTGCACTGTTGTCCCCATCGACTGGTGTACCCCTGCCTCTCGCCTAATGACCACTGGAGATAGGCCCCAGCTCCACAGCTCCCCTTCAGGGACAAGTGAGTATAGACAATGGATGGATGGACAGTCGAATATTGGCCAAACCATTATGTGTTATCAACTTAACACAAACCAACTGTTAGTTGCAAATACAATACAATGCATCATGCATAAAGAAAAGGGGATAGTCATTTTGCCTCTTTGCTATTTTGTAGTTCTGAAGTTGTTTTTTTTTTACATGGTTTGCTATGCTGAACCATTAACTGTTCTACCAATTTCCAGTTTTACACTTTACACAATGCTGTCCAGCAAGTGTCATTCTCCTGGAAACTCCCAATGCCATAGTCGTCATTTGACTGTCAGACAGAGAGGCATTAATAGTCACTGCAGAGAACATGGTCCACTTCTCCAGAGTCTGGTGGGGACGTGCTTTACACAACTACATCCAAATCTTTCGTTGCAGCTGGTGATATAAGGCTTGGCTGCAGCACTCGGCCATGAAGATCCATTCTATGAAGCTCTCTTCACTGTTCTTGGGCTTATCTGACTGCCACATTAAGTTTGGAGGTCTGTAACTGGCTACCAAGTCTGGAAAAAGTTGGCAGCATCTCCTTTTATCTGTGGAAATTTTATGACTTTACTGTGCAAGAGGCATTCTATCAGGGTATGTCAGTGGACAGTGAACTCCTGAGAGTAAACCGCCATTTCACAAATATCTGTAGAAAATAACTGAAGCACAAGCAATAGAAGATTCTGTATTGGAAATACAACAATAAAACCCTTCTTATAGCACCCGACTAGCTTTTTTACATGTTTAGACAATGTATCTTTGGGAATGAACTCCAAGTCCTTAAGATTGGAAAGCCTCCTTGCCATAATCTTAATCTTTATTGCCACCCAGAGATAGTCACCCAGATTCAAGTCCATATTCCAAAATGTCTATATTACTTCAAGTCAGAAGAACCATGTTGATGAAATTAAGATTACTTTAAACCTAAATCTGCTGGGGGTTTAAATAAATTTGGGCTTAACTGAATAAATATGATCAAATCTGGAGCACACATTCAGCTTAGCCACTCATCTTCTCAAAGAGCCATTAAAGTAGAGTGGGATTCAGCAGCAGTGATTAAAAACAGCTTAAATGCTGCCATTGTTTTTGGTAGGTAACTCTTATTGCTGGAGGATGTATTATTTGGAGTCAACAGATATGAATTTAAAAGAACTTACAATAACTCTACAGTGCAGCATTATTTCCTAAACAGTTAAATGGCTATTATAGATTTTCCATGACAGTTTTCATCACACTTTCCAAGTGAGAGAAAAAAGCTGCTCTTATTCTGGTGTAAAATATGTTTACTTGATGTTATAAATTACACAAAATACAATTTACTAAAACAAGATCCTTTGAGCTAAAAATGCACATGAACTTGAAAAGTTCCAATGACAATATACAACTGTCAATTTCAATTAGCAATCTACTGTACATTTGCAAAGAAAAACATTATTTTAGAAACTGAGTGATCTTTATTTTTTCACATTTAACATGCAGTTATATTTATAATTCTTCATTGGACAGATAAGTACATCCATTGATTGTGCCCAATTATGATGAGTCAAAATATCAGGAACTGGAACCAAAGATTGCTATGATTTGTTATTTATTTTAGAATTAAAATCCAAATTGTTTTCTTAGAAATAAGAGCAACAGAGTAAGATAAAACAGAAGCAGATGAAGCTGGGTTCTGTACTGTTGATCCATTTTAGCAATGCAGCCTTACTGTACAAAAAAAATACTCGGTTTATTATAGGCTCAGCTCCAGTGTCTTTTGGATAATTCTTGGGATTTTTAGGTCTCCTGGGAGAGAGTGTGTGTGCTAAAAAGTAAACTAGATTTGACAAACATACAACATAGTGAAAGACACATAAAACATCTCTTCAGATATAGTCAAAATGTACTTAGCTGTCACAGAAAAGCCTTGCCCCTCTTTGGGAAAAATTAGATTTTATATATTAGAACAAGAATCAAAACCACTTTTGTGGTGTTTGGCACAATAAAAGCGTTAAATAAACAAACAATTGTGTTAGTTTTAGGTCAATCAGTTACTAGCAACTACATCATTTATTGTTTGTCCTGTCCAGGATGATATAGTCTAATTCAATAAATTACAGTATGCGCTGCAATGAGGCTAGCTTGTCCAATCTTTTCAAAATAACAGTCTTTAAGAAGATCTTAAACATATTTTTTTCATTAAGCCCACATCTCTGTATTTAACAAGTTTTTATTGGTTTAATATAATGTTCTAATCTTAAATGTTGTGTTTTCATTAGCTGCAACTGGAAAATCATCATAATTGAGAAATAAAGACTTGAAAACATCTGTCTGTGTAATTAATCTACATAAAGTGTTTCTCTTATTGAACTGAGTTACTGAAATTAACTTTTTGATTGAATCTATGTTGCAGCATGGACTGTTTCTGTTGTTCCAAATGAAAAAAAGAGGTCAACATTTCATGAAAACGGACACATACTGACAATGTTATTGTGTTAACTGTCTTTGAAAAAACACTTAACAATTGCTATAGAGTTTTTTTGGGACTTATATATTTTGAAACCAAAAACGTTCCCATATTGCTTAAAAAAAAAAAAACTGTAACCATAAATGCATTTTGTCCATGCCATATGGTTAGTCCACTTTGACCAGACAGATGAAGGTCTTTCACCTGTAACAGGTCTTGAAGTGAAAAGGGTTTCCATATTTTAGTATAACTAGATTGCTACTACATGAATGATGCAATATCACGCCTATCAAGATGATGGATTCTTCTGGCTACCTTGCAAACATTTACTATGCACACATAACACTGGCTTTGCGCTGCTCTACTTGCACATGTCAGATTATGTGATTTAACTGCAGCATAATATCATGACATACTGGCTTGCCTACTCTACCAGTTCAGTGTTTTTATACCATATTATCCACCAGCAGCTCTGCTGATTTCTCCCCCACCTGCTTGTCAATTGCAGTTAATTAGGATCACCTGGGCTTACAGGTGTAAATCATTCTATGATTTTGATAGTGTGAATTAAAATTAGCTGTGGGGGTTGAAGGCTGTGGTTCAAGGTCACTGTTTCTCTTCACTGTACTGAATATCAAAACTAATAAACTAAATGGACTGCCAAGACTTCCCATCGTCCTCTAAAAAAGTGATCACAATAATGAAAAGTCCTCTGCTGTATGAGTCTGCCATATATTTCCCTTGAGAGTTAAACCACATGCTTATGTATGCATGTTTGAATGCCATTAGAGCGTGCGCACACACGCACACACACTGAGACAACTGCTGAAGCTGAAATTTAGCTGTTTATCTGCAAACTGACAGCAGTTCTGTGATAAATCACCATCTCTGACAGATACCACAGAGTTTCATGCAAGCACATGAATGTCACACCGAAAAAAAGGAATGAATGAGACATTTGGGTGCAGCAAATTTACTGCAGATCTCAGAGGAGATGGCCAAGTGGAAAAAGTAGGATTTCTATGAGATCATGTTTCTAAAGGGTCAAGTTTTAAAAGTAAAAGGTCAGTAAATGATTTATAGTTTGAGATATTGTTTAAATCTGTTAGAATGTCAAACTTTCATTATTGTAATATAATTTAAATGTACCAAAGATGATATGCAAGAACTGTTATTCAAATAGCTGCATAATGATTTAATAGATTAGTGAAACATATCGCCCTCCAGGAGTAATCATATAGAGATTCAAAGCACTGCATTAGATAACAGCATAACCCAAAGACAAAGAACTGGCTGTTTCATGGTCTTAGCTCTGTCTTTCTCCTTGATTTAATTGGAGAATACTTCTATTATTTTCTGCCAGGAACTGACATGAGCAGCCCTAAGCTTTTCCTCCCTTTCACTCATGTACTATACTTTGATTTAAGCTGAGTCCTGCATTAGAAACAAAGGAGCTCTTAAAGATCTTTAAGTCTTTTGCTCAACGGAAAAAATGCCTCTCATTAGAGTTATTTTTAGAATCTGTACTTTTAAATCATTGTTAGCTCCACCAGGAGGGAATGTTTTCATGCCTGTCTTTCTCTCTGTCTGTTAGCAACATAACTCATAACGTTAAGAATGGCTTTCAATGAAATTTTCAGGAAATGTCCGCAATGGGACCAGAAACATCTGATAAAATTTTGGGGTTGATCCGACATGGAGCATGTATCCACCCACCAAACAGTGGTGCTAACATCTACTTCTCTCCTGTGTCACAAGTGGCTCCCCTCATACAGGAGCCATGCTACGGTTGGAGCATACGCACAGCAAATTAATCACACATGCATGAATCTCTCCTCTCTGCTGGAAGAGCATAGGAACAGCATGAACACAGCCATGTGTTGCATTAACAGACATTTTATTGGAAAAGTACCGAAAATGAGAGTTAGATAAGAAAATGGGAATGAGGGGAGTCGCCCTGGCGGGGGTCTGCACTCTATCAGTGCTTTTCTAGTTCCATATACAATTAATATTGGGTTGCCAAGATTCTATGGTTTCTTCATACACATATGCTTTGTGACAAGGATGACATGTCCAATTGCCCAGGGCATCATCTTGCCCAGGGGCTTTACAAAGTACAAAGTAAAGAGCTTTTTCACTTTTTCTCGACACTACTGGATCATTTCTAGTTCATAATCTAAACCGCTTAAACAGGTCAAACCTGAGCTACATTTTTTATACTGAACCAAAGTTCTTTAAAACACAGTTTGAGATTTATGAAACATGCAGCGATGGACACGCGGGTGGGAATCGAACCGCAGACAGCTGCATTAAGGAATGAATATCCACTGTATACTTATAACAAGCACTTTTAATCACTCTTGGCTGCTCAAGCTTAAATTTAGTGTGGATTTTCTGTAATCCACACAGTATCAAACTATAAATATTGGCTCAAATACATTGCCAGGCCAAAAATATATTTTATTAAATAAATAATCACCGGGGAAATTATCTTTCAGCTGGAAACAAGTTATTCAACTCCAACTGATGCAATGAATAGCTTCTCATTTCTTTAACAACCATGTCAAAAGACATCCCATGGTCGTGGAAAAAATTTTAGTCTGTTTGTGAAGGGTCAAATCGTTGCCATTCATCAAGCAGAGGAAACATCTGAGATTTCAGAAACTGCTTAAATTGAGTTAGCAACTGTTCAAATTGTTTCTGACCAAAACTGTCAACCCTAAAAATAAAGGAAATGGGTTAGAATTTTCAGAAAAACCCAGGACCTACAATAGCTCAATCCTATCATGAACTAGAAAATGCTGAACACCACTGTCACCATCCACAATGAATTGAGTTGACAGCACCATGGACTGAGAGAACTCTTACCGGGTTCCTGCTATAAGTCTGACTGAAATTTGCAGTTGCTAACATGGACAACATAGGAAACGTTTTATCATCAAAGGAGACAAAAAATAAGCATCTGGCCAGCAGACAAGAAGAATGTCTAATGGTGCAAAGGCTAAACCTTCGAGAAACAATGTACCAGTTGTAACATCATGCTAAGAGTCAGCATGCCAGTGGTACTTTAGACTGCACAAAATGGGTAGAAAAATGGACGACAACCCCTAGTTTCTTCATGTCGAAGCTCAATGTTTGGTGCTCCAACACAAAAATCCCAAACACACATTAAGACTCTGTTTCTAATGGATAAAGCTGCTGATGTTAAGCTTCTGGAATGACCCAAACCGTAACCCTGTTAAGAATTTGTAGATATTCTCAAATGTTATGTCCATGCTAGAAAGCCAACTAGTTTAACTGAAATCTACCATTTTAGAATTGAAAACCTTACAATTATGCAGCCAGAAACATGGAAAGCATGGTTCAAATACACCTTTAATGTCAGAACTTAATATAACATTCATGACAATGATGAGTGTATGTAAACATCTGACACAAACTATACATAGGTTCCTGTTGCTATCTCAAATATCTTATCTCTAAATTACATAGAAAAGAATATCGATTTCTCATTCAAAAAAAAGAGGGGGAAAAATCCATGTTAAAAATATGCAATGACTCGGCATGGCACCAGCTATCAGTAGGCTACATCTCATTTGTTCATTTGACTTACATGCACCTGGAGGGTTGATCTTTCTCTTGCTTTCCTGCTGCTGTCAGACACCCCACATCCTATCCATATTTGGCATTTTGAGACATATAAACAGTTTGCACTGACGGGAGGAGATACCAGTCACACTGATTATATTCAAAATGGAAACATTCCAAAATACAACATACAGCTGTGTAACTTGAGTTCAAGCCAGTCAAATGACAAAGCTGTGAACTGTAATGGAGAGCTGAGCTCAACAAGGAATGTTATGTGTTTATATCAACTTTCCGTGTAAGCATCATCTAAACAAGACTAGACTGTTCTGAATAAGTAAATTTATCGCTCACTGAGTAACATCAAGGGACAAATTGAAGCAGTTACCATGGGATGAGATATGGCCTCAGCAGATAATCTAGCCTTGTGTGAGATGTTGCTGCTCCTTACAGGATGCAACACAGAGCCAGCTAATCATGTATTCCATCGAGGTTTGAGGAAGATGAGATGGGAAGGCAGATATTTGCACAGTGAAATCCAAATAAATTGCCGTTTAACTATCTAAGGATTGGACTACCTGACTGGCCTGCTGCCCAAGCTTTCTGTTACTCAATATGTGTGGTTTTATAGCTCTGAAAAATCCATATCCCTTGCTTAGTTTGTTTTTTTACCAAGTTGCATTATTTATTTTTTTAAAAGGTGGGATTTTGTAGCTGTCAAATTTCAGATCTTTGCTGACTGTGTATCGGCTTGTTACAAGCATGGTACCTAAATGCCAAAAGGAAAAAAATGGTCACTAGCATGAATTGGTATAAATCACTATTGGTCAATCTTGTGCTAATTGAACACCATGGCTTTATCCGACGAAACTGTTAGCCTCAATATGTAAGTATTGCAAAAAGCTTTGGATTTTCATCTTCGGGGGGAAAATTCAAGGCAGTGGTGTCCAAGTTTTCTAACATATGACCCAACAAAAAACATTGGAATACTTTCCAACTGTTGTTGGTTAAAAACACAAACAATTCAAAGCAAATATTTTTTTATTTAGGTTGATTTATGTTGAACATCTTAAAACTGGGTTTGGTATCTCTCATCTTTCTCTTGACGATACACCATAGGTTCTCTTTTGGGGTTCAGTTCACGCTGGCCAATTAAGCACAGTAACGCAATGGTCAGTGAACCACCTTTTGGTAACTCTGACAGTGTAGGCAGGTGACAAGTCCTGCTGGAAAATATATAAGCATCTCCATAAAGCATAAAGCTTGTCAGCAGAAGCGCTCTAAGATTTCCTGGTAGATGGCTGTGTTAACTGTGGACTTCAGAAAACATAGTGGACCACAACAGCAGATGACAAGACACCCCAAATCATCCCTGACTGTAGAAACTTCCCACTGGACTTCAAACAATGAGGATTCTGTGCCTTTCCACACTTCCTCCAAACTCTGTCAGCTTGATTTCCAAATGAAATGCTGACTTTTGTTTTCTCTGTAAAGTACAGTCCAGTTCTTTTTCTCTTTAGCCCAGGTAAGATGTTTCTGTTATTGTCTCTTGTTCAGGAGTGGTTTGACACAAAGAATGAGACATTGTCGCCCATGTATAGGAGTCATCTGTGATTTGTGGCTCTTGCCACCAGCCTCAGTCAACGTTTTGTGAAGGTCCCCCAAATTCCTGAATTGATTTTGCATGATAATCCTCAAGATCTATGATCTCACCCTGTTGCAGGTGCACCATTTCCTACCACCTTTCTTTCCCAATCAACTGTAAATGAATGTGCTACAATGCTTTCACAATATTTTAACTGAAATTGGGGTTTTCATTATCTATAAGCCATAATCATCAAAATTACATGAAATAAAGGCTTGAAATATTTCTCTCTACATGTGAAGAATTTATATTTGTGACTCATTTCACTTTCTGAAATGAGTCACAAAAAATATAAAACTTTTACACAATATTATTATTTTTTTTTTACTGTACTTGTATGTGTAGAAAAGTAAGACTTTTACAGCCATTTTATGAGTTCATGCTGGAGCTAGGGAATTTGCTAATGACAGTGATACGCTGTTATTAGCCCAGTGTAACTTACTTAAACCTCTTTACTGAAGAGCTAACAAATTAAAGGTGAGCAGATGAGTAAAAAGAATTTGGGTTATTGAAGACTAAAAGGAAAATGGTGTGGGAGTTGCTGCAGGGTAGACAATAGAGGTTGAATTTAAATTAAAAATAACACAACTGTTATTTTAAATGGTACAGGACAATTAAGTAATAAAATCATTAAGAGTGAAAAACGTATCTGATAATTAATGATGTGACACAGATTAAACTAAAACCTTAAAAAAGATAATAAAAGCTGTTTGAGAATCAGCATTGTTAATATATGTAATTAAAGTGCACACATGTCTGTTTGTGGTAAATATGTATTATTTGAAAAACAGAAAAATCTGTCTTCTTTTTAAAAAAAATCACACATCTTTGCAGAGTTCAGTGGAGACACACGAGCATGTGCGTTATTTTCAAGGAATAAGTCAGAGAGAGTCAACCTTTGGGTGGTCCTGAGAGGGATAATAGCCAGGGCAAAAGATAGAGACTGGGCAACTAATGAGCCAAGTCACTAATTAGCCACAAGTGTCACTGGCCTTTCAACTTTCACATGCCATGTGTGGGAGCGGGTGATAAAGACAAGGAAGAGGCAAGGAGACTAAACCAGACAATACAAAAGTCATCCACTTTTCTCCTTTAACAGTCCAATTTAAAACCTTATTAATGTTGTTTACAATAGGAGACTATGTCTAAACCTTGCATTAGGTTTCAAAACAAAATATAGCTGTCACAACAATTTTTCTTTGTACAATTATTTTCAAGATGACCAGATATGATCCAATTTACTACTTTTCTTTGCTAAGATACACTAAAACAAGACTACATGTTGGCACTATGTATTAGGGATGTGTGGAATCATTACTAGATTGTTACAAAAAGTTTAAAAATGTATTCTTAACTTTAATAGCAAAATGACAATAAAAGTAATGCTTTCTTATTACACATGTAGCTTCTGGTAAGGTTTTCAGTTTTGGTGCATTTTCTTTAGTATGAATCCAATTTTAATTAAATACAAAAGTTAACTGTTCATGCATATGCTCTTTAGGCAGCAGCAGCATATTTAAATCAGAGATACGTGATTTTTATGTAGCACAGCAATAACAGGTGCTGGGAGAAAGTAAAAAGTCAGGTTATCGCTCTCTCTTCTAGTGTGATAGGTGTCATGGTTCAGACATAAGCCAGAAATTCTTCTTCTAAAAATCATCTTGTCAGGTGGTTAAGATCAGTGACACATGCTGTCACCCTTCCGTGGGGACTACTTGAGGCTCTAAAGGCATTCTCAGGGGGAGCCTTTCAGACCCACAGACCGTATCCCCTTCACACTGTTGTCCAAGATGACAGTGCTACTCTGCTCAGTGTATCTGTTAGCCTGAAGGCTTAGCAATCTTTGAACTAAATGAGATGTTTGGCTGAAATTGAAGTAGTCTACACGCTTGGGCTGAAAGAGTAAAGAAAAGCTATTTAAGGTCTGGGATAAATTACTTTTATTCCTTATTTTTGAGAGAATCTCATTGGTTTGTTGTATCCAGCGTTCTAGATCTTTGTTTAGATGGCTCTTGTTTTCAGAAGTCAGAAACAAGAAAGTTTGCAAGGTCCTATATAGAAAATTATATTTCACAACAAGGTATACTGAACAGTAACTGGAGATCAGACAATGTTATTGCTCTTCTACATTCCTTTTTGTCAATTTTTAAAAGGGCTTCAATTATCTTGGCTGGGAATACCAGTTTACATGCTACTGCATTTACAAGTGGAGTTATCATTAAAAGATAATTTACAAGGATATATATAATTGGTTTCACAACTTTTTCCTGTCAATTGTGTTCATGCTCATGATAGTTCTGTTCATTTCCATGTACATGCTTGAGAAATATGTAATAAAGGCATAATGTAAAAGAGCACAATACCACTGAAAGTATAGCACAGTGGCCACCTAAAACAAAAGTAGTGATAGCATAATCAATTGCTTGAGTTTGAGTTCATAAGGTAAACATTTAGATGACGATTTGTCCAGTATGAAGGAGAAAATCATAAGAAATGTTGTCTGAGAGCATTAGTTTGGAGAATTACTAAATAACAACTCTGGCAACATTCAGGTAGACATTATAATTTTTTCTCCCCTTCCAGCAATCCGATGCCAATGTGCCTTTTTAACAGCAATAACTGTCACCCTAATAATTTACATTTGGCAGCTATTCGGTGGTTGTGTAAAAAAAACAAAAAAAAAAACAGCAACAGTGAATACAAGCAAGTAAATAATTCACTTTTCAACATTTAATCGGTCCATGTTTTACTCTGGGTGGTTTAGCTAGTACTACTTAAACTATGTAGCTGTGAAAACAGTTTACTGAAGATATCTGTAACACCATTCTGGCTCTTCAAGTTCGTCAAGAGTTTCTCATAGCTCACCCTTCTCATAACATGTTTTGCCCTAAAAGCTCACTTCATCCTAATGGTACTTAAAATATTAATATGCAATCAGTCATTCATTTGGGTCAAACACACACACAAAAAAACAAGGCACAACTGCAGCTAAGTATCATGGGTCATAGATTTAATTTCATCACACAACATGCAGACGGCAGCAAACATTGTTTACTTACAGAGGACACAAAAAAGTAAATTTTGTTATATTAGAAAATCATTGCAAATAAAATCACCTTTGCTTGCAATGATGATCAAGCTGCTCCACCTATTAGAGCAAGATTTTGCATAAGACCTCTGTTTTATACTGAAACAGTTTAATGATCATGGTGAAAAAGAGTTTCAAACACAGTTTTTTGATGAGTGAGAATAACTCTCTTCTCTCTATTTATTCACTTTCATGGACCTCAGATACTTTTTCTGAAGGATCTTTTAGAAAAGTAAGAATGCTCACCCAATCCTTTAGTATTGTCACTAAGCTACTTTATATCAATTTGATATATTTGCATAAGAAAATTATTTTCTGTCAGATAAATGTGTTTTTTTAAACAGTTTACAGTCTGCCCCTCTTGTTATGCAATGTAATCATCTAACTGCCACCATCTGGTGATGGTGTTTCTGTTTAGAAAGGTGTGTTTCGAAAAACCTTATTTGTGTCAAAAACTGACTTGTCTTTTTTGAAAAGTTAATTGTAGTTTAATTATTTCGTACTCTAAAACTATTAGTTTTCCCTTCAAAAATGTGACGTCTCTTCCAAAGCAAGACTCTGAATTGTCGTCATTTTTAGCATATATTTTTTTATTTTATTATTTTGCCAGAAAGTTAATAAACTTTTACAACATGTAAATTATTTAAAGGAAATACAAATACGGAGTCAGTCAGCAAGCAACCTTGAGCATGTCATGATATCAATGAGACTCAAAACTTTTGTTGACAAGAATCTTTAGAATATTCCACGGACCCAAACACTTCCAAAAAAAAAAATTTTAATCAGGTAAATCTCCTAATCATATTAATATTAAACATTCTAATGAAAAAAATAATCCTCAAGAGCCAAAGATTTTCAGATGAATCTGACACCAGATCATAAAGTCCAAAGTAAAGCCTGTCTAAGCTATCAAATAAGTTTCCGAATTAGATGTCAGCTCTTCAAAGTAACACATTCTCTACCCACAATAACCTTACAGCAAGAGGCACAAATTAACCCCTTAGGTATGATGTGAAACTGAACAATATTGTAAATTATAAAACAAACGTATTTGCCAAAAACTAACGAAATTGTATAAAAATGTGTTAATGGTGTTTTTCAGCCTCATTAATTAGTTGAACTTTAAATTCTTCCCTTATATTAAAAGGTAAAGACTTTCAAATAATATATCTTAGTTTTAATGCTTTAAAAGGCCCAAGGCACAAGCAAACTATAGTGCTGGTTAGGGTCCCCAAACCATCAGGGGCATTCCTTAAATACTTGAATTTTAACACAGACCATAGATCTAAAATGTTTATATTTGTTTATTGAGTGTGAGAATATTGTGGAATTTAATTTGATGGTTTTAGTACAGATCAATTAAAATATTGTATATTGTGTAAAATTTTAATTTAAAATTTAAAGGAATTAGCAAGCTTACTTTGTAAAAGTACTGTTGTGCCACAGATAGGTAGGATTTGGCTATGAATAAATACGAATAATTGCCTAGGGCAATTATTAATAAGATTAATAATTTTATGTAAAATTTACCAAGTTTGGGGGCACCACCTGGGAGATTCCAGGAATATATATATATATATATCTATATATATATCTATATATATAGATATATATATATATATATATATATCCAAATTGTTCAGTCTCAGTTTATGTCTATGGTTACCTGCCTAATAAGGCTGAGATAATTAAACAATAGATGAAGGAATAAGTTCTTACGCTGTGGACATTAATTGTATGCATTACTCCAAGTAATCCCTGACATCTTCTCTTTAATTTAAGGGGAATTTATTTAGAAAATAGATCAACCTGACAGCCAAGCATTTCATAAATTTATCCCATCTATTCTAAAGCATGCAACTACTACTACAGATCTTAGAAAACAATAATAGGTGAACACTAAACACAATTAACATGAAATGAATCAGTGAGCTGATTCATTTCATGAACAGCTGAGTTTCGGGTCAGAAAAGGAGGGGGTGGCCCTCACTCCAGGGGGCTCAGCTAAGGTAGCCTGTAGGACAAAGAGTCATAAATCTCAGCTCTGTGCCAAGATGGAGACCTGCACATGGAGTGTAAGAACAGGGTCGTAAAACTAGCTTTGGCTAAAGGAACACATGGGGTGAAGCGTCCATGTGGAAGGCCTCTGCTTTAACAACAGACTAAAGACAATGGAGTTAAACTTTTCAGCTAAGACCAGCTAACGCAAGCTGGACCGAGCCTGACTCTTCCGACCGGGTGATCAGGGAGCGAGAGAGAGAGAGAGGAAAAGAGAGGAAGGAAAAGGAAAGAAAGGCGTGATCCGCTCAGGATAAAACAAACAGTTTCAAACACAGAAATTACAGCTCAAACTTATGCGTGCGGCGACACCAAAATTCAGCAAATAGGTACAGCTCTTAGAGACACTTTAAATCAACAATGAACAATGAATGAGATCTAACTTGTTAAAACTCTATTTTCTCTATTTATCTCTGCCCAGACACAATATTAGTATAAATGAACCCGTTCAGTCCTACTTTGTTTTGAAGGAGGTCCAGTCCACTAGGAGGAGAGCAAATTGTGTCCGTAGTTGAGCAAGAAAGAGAGTTAGGAGCGGCACAGGATTTTAAGGACCGTGTGGCCCAACTGCAGGCTGGGTGGCCTGCAGGTAGACGTCTAACGAAATGCCTGGGAACAGTCCGGATATGGCTCACCCTGGTTACGCGAACAGGATGAGCACTTCGAAGCTTTGAAATGAGTTCTTCCCGGTCCAGCGGGTCAGAACAAAAGAGAATCTTCACCGGTGAGATGTCCTCTGTTTAGCCGGAGTTTCTGCTAAGACTTCTGGCTTGAGACAGTTAGAAATGGGCGCGACTCCCACTTCTTAAAGCCATTTTGGCCGTGATGTCATCGATGATGTCCCCATGGGTGGTCACGGACAAATAGGAGTGTGTTGGGGGTCACTGCTAGGATTGCTGGGAAATGTGCTCTGCTCAGTCCATCTTTGAAATGGCTCCCAGCCATCCAAGTCTGTTCAGTTCATCTCATGAGAAATGGAATCACAACATCCCCCCCTTAGTTCTGAAGCATTGAACCAATGTTCAGTCTTTGGAACTAGAAGTTGATTCATTTTCCATGTGAACCAGGAAATGTTGCTGTCCTTCTGCGGCAGGGAAGGTTTAACAGTTTAGTCCATTCGAAGAACAACGGAAAAAAAGGTCCCAGCAGTACCAATAACAATCGTAATTTTTTGAATGTTGTGTTAGTTACAACCTCCTAAGTTTAATATTTTGTTTGCATGTACGCCCTTTTTGTTCATAAATGCATCTCAGCAAATAATAACCAATTATCCCTAATTGCTTTCAGACTCAGTCAATTAGATCTTTTGCAGCAAAAATTCTGAAAAGTATGACATGGATTTGTGTTCACTTATTGGGGTCAATATTACTTGGAACCATCTTTAGCTGCATGTCTTTTGGGACATGTCTCTACTAGCTTCACACATTTAGAAACTAAAGTTCTGCAAATATTTACATAATAGCTTGAGCCCTTGACATTGAGCAGGTAATGTCTGTGAACTTCAATTTTAATTCTCTACACAAGACACAATTGGATTTAGGTCTGGACTTCGACTAGACCATGCTAGCACATGTATATGCTTCAAATGAAATAATTTCCAATGTATCTCTGGTTATGTGTTTCGGGCCTTTGTACTGCTGGAAGGTGAACCTCCACCCCCGTCTGAAATGTTTTACAGCCACTAACAGGTTTTCTACCAGGATTGCACTGTGATTAGCTCAATCCCTCTTCTCATTAACTCTGGCCACTTTTTATTTCCTTGCTGAAGAAGTGCACGTAGAGAATGACGTGCACAGTATGTTCAATGTAATCCAAAAAGCTACATTTTGGTCCTATTTTACCAGGGCACATTCTTTCACATGTTTACTGTATCCCCTACATCCCCTACATGCATACAGGACATCTTTCCATCAACAGTTGCTTTCTTCTTGCCACTCTTCCACAAAAAGGAGTCATGTGGAGTGCATGACTAATAGTTGTCTTACCAACAGATTCTCCCACCTGAGCTGTGAAACTCTGCATTTCCTCCTGGGTCACAGATGTTGGCTGCTCATCTAACTAATGCCCTACTAACCATAGACAGTCAGGTTAGGTGGATCACCATGTCTTGGTAGGTTTGTAGTTGCTCCCTACTCTTTATATTTTGGGTGACAGATTGAACAGTGCTTCTTGACATGCTCAAAACTGAAGATGTTGTTTTAAATAATAATAATAATCATGTAATTCAAGGCGCTTTACATGATTAGGGGATAAAGTTGAAACAGCAATAAAGCATAAACGCACACAGAGCATATGACACATATAAACATTACTCAAAAGCAGACATGAATTTGGGATAAAGTAGAAACAACAATAAAGCATGAAGCACATACAAAACAGATTATACATGAAAACATTACTCAAAGGCAGCTCTAAACAGTTGGGTTTTATTTTGAATTTTTGCTCTACTTTTTGAAGATTTATTATATAAAATCCTATTAAAATGCATTGACATTTAGAGGGCATGAATGTTTTCTCAAGGCATAGTATGGACAGTATATCAAATACATAAACATTGCCATTGAGTACACTGCACATCTCAGTATATTGTAATTTAACTTATGATTTGATTATTTATATTTTATTTTTGAGATTCA
The DNA here is from genome assembly GCA_963556495.2 of Valencia hispanica. NCBI lineage: Eukaryota > Metazoa > Chordata > Actinopteri > Cyprinodontiformes > Valenciidae > Valencia > Valencia hispanica. The sequence goes on from OY747716.1 coordinate 25,334,006, forward strand.
GAGCATTAAGACCTCTTTAGAGACAAATAAGGTAAAAAAAATGACCCCAACCTTTTTTCTTTCCTTCCTCTCCCACAGAGGGGCTATAAAATTTATGCCAAGAGTGTTCTTGGCCCAAATTACCCACTGCCTTCCTCCCTCTCATATCAGCATCCTTGCTGCATGTGCTTTACCTTTTCCATATGAAAACTTTGCAAATGTCCGCCCCAGACTCCTCGGGCTCTGATTGATTGGAATAGATCTTCAGCACTGGCAGCACTGCATCTGGTCCCCACCACTTGATGTGGTTTTAAAATGAGGTTTGTGTGGGTGATGTGGAATACTAAACACACCGAAAAGGTCAGTCAATATCTAATTGCTTTGTTAACTCATTCTTTCTTCATATCTTTAATATTTAAAATCATCATTAAAATTTCAGATGTAGGACATCACAGGGTGGCATCAGGACAGATCTCATTAGGCAGTTTTTTCTCATAATGAATGAATTTTTTGTTGTTGTTTTCTAACAGGTCCTTAACATGGATACTCACACCTCCAAGAGCCCTCACCTCATCTGTGATGCGTGAAATGTAAAACAGGGGAAATTAAACATTTCCCCTTATCAACAAAATTAAAGATAGCAAACCCCAAGGATGAAGCAATATCTCAAACTGCTTTAAACAGGAAAATGTAATAAAGCATTTATTTGATGAGATTTGACTTATAAAGAGTCGTTATCACTCTCACTAGAGGAGGAATTTCGCCTAAGAACAGGACTCGTGACTTTTTTCATCCTCTGCTCCCAACAATGATGGATTCACTTCATTTTTGAAGTGAGTGTCCCTCTGTTTTCCAATCAACCCTCAGGAAAATGCAGCAATCACCGCTTACATGATCCTGTCAGGATCAGAAACCAAGAGCTCAAATAAAGCACCATCCTCTGAATCACGCACTGAGCACAAACTTTGAGAAGCAGGATTAACACTCGAAGGCTCCCGAGGAGGAAAGCAATTACTTGTGTTAACACTGATATTCATTGTTACGTCCCTTGACAGCTGATTTCTCTTTGTGCGGCTCCGCGTGTGTTTATGGGTGTGTAAGAGGAGAGGAAGAGATAAAGAACTTCCTTGCCTTCTTGTCCAACATGGAGTATAAATATCCCAAAGAGGCTTGAACGAAGTGAAGACAAACAAACAGAAATAAGGTGACTCAGCTGTGGGCTGTGTGCAAGAGAGAGATAAACAGAGAGTTGCTAATTTGCACGTCCTCACCATTGTGAGGATTTATTTTCAGCTCCTTTGCATTGGAGCTACTGTACTGTAAAAAGCTATAAGTCATCTAATGTTGAAAACAAACTGCTAATTGGGGGTATGGATTTTGTTTTTTATTTTATAGCTTATGCAAAAAAGTTGCCTTAAAGTCTTCAAAAGGTTAACTTTTCTATTTCTTTTAACAAATTGAGTTGAAAAGTGTTTTCCAGCAAACTGTGGTTCAAGAACTGCAATAACAGCTATTATGACCATTTGTCATAAGCGAGTATATTTACAGTGCCATGAAAAATTCATAACTTTTGGACTTTTACACATTATCAGGGTAAATCTACAAAACTTATTGTATTGGATTTTTTTTATAGACTAACACAAACTAGTGCATACAATTAAGCCTAAAGTATCCATACCCTGGATGGCAATTTTAGATTTAATACTGTTTTTGTTCATCCAAGAGCTGTGTTTCTAATTGGAAATGAGACAGGCATCTTTCAAAATCACTGCGAAGAGAGGATCAATGTTGAAAAAACAGATAAGATTTCATTTACATTTTTATTAAAAACGAAATGTCAAAAGCTATTTATATCCTTCTCAATTATGAATGGAAAACTCTTAAAACTCTTGATCCTAGTTACAGCAGTCAAACCCTTCTTATAATTGCTGAGTAGCGTTTTGCCTGTTTCCAAAAGTACTTTGATAGTTTATCTTGGTAATGTGCCTCAACTCTGAGGTTGGAAGGAATTATTGTCACCATAATCTTCACCTCCTCCAACAGATTCTGTCAGATTCAAGTAAAGACTCGAGTTTATGCACATTTGGCTTATTTTCTCTGTAGCTCCTTTACAATAGGCCTCCTAGCCTCCTCTCCAATTAATGCTCTCCCGTAAAATTCCAATAAATGCGCTAAAGTTTGTAGCTGTAATTTGACACAATGTGAACAACCTCATGAAGTATGGATGTTTTTGCAAAGAACTGTGTAGTTCATGGAAAAGCAAGTTTTACAAAACTTTTCAGGATTAAAAAAGTGCCTCTGTGCTCAATTTTTGTCTCATGTTGCACTTGCAGTTTAGTTGCTCAGATGTTGCTGATGTATAGCAAAGTCACCCCTAGCAGCTCTGCCAGTTTTATTCATCTTTTTAGAAGTTGCACAGAGAGACCCCACCATCAAACAAACTCAAACTCCCTCGTGGTCTGGAGATTCACGTCATCACCCTCTCTAATCGTTACATGTATAGCTATTGCCCTGCCCTTGCTTTGGTAGACCGACTCACCGATCTCTGTGGTTGACCTTAGCAGATTGTATTTCTCTGTGAGTCTGAGGCACAATGAGATGAAAAACATGGAGTGTAACAGAGACAGAAATCTAACTGCAGAAAAATAAGGAAGCATAAAGACAAAAAGCAGGAGTGAGCAGACAAGGTGGAGAAAAAAGCAAAACCACATTTAGGCAGAAAAAGGATGTCGAAAAGAAGCTGTATTTACAATGTGAGGATGGTGTGTACTTTCTACAGGTGTGTCTGTGGTGAACTTAAAGCTGTATGCATGGACTGTGGTAGAGTATCTGAAGTTGAGCTCCTCAGGGGAGAATGAGGTGAGTTTGGCCACTGGTTGGGTAGCTGTAGAACTGCAAAGCCAGAGAGCCATTAAACACTACAAAGCCTCTTCATCAGCTAGTGCCTTGAGGGGAAAAAAGCCTACAACCTTGACCTGTAGGTCTACTGAAACCTCGTCACAGCAACACAAGCTCTTTGACACACACGCACGCACACACACACACGTATATATATATATATTTATATATATATATATACACATATATACATATATATACATATATACATATATATATATATATATATATATATATATATATATATATATATATATATATATATATATATATATATATATATATATATATATATATATATATATATATATATATATATATATATATATATATATATATATACACATATATATATATATATATATACGATGTGGGCTACATTGATAACTGGAGAACATTTTGGGGAAAACCTGGTCTGATCCGGAGAGACGGCATCCATCCCACTTTGGATGGAGCAGCTCTTCTTTCTAGGAATATGGCCGAATTTATTAATCCTCCAAAACACTGACAACCCAGGGTCCAGACCAGGAAGCAGAGTCGTAGTTTAACCCACCTCTCTGCTGCTTCTGTACTGTTACCCCCCCCATTACCCTATAGAAACAGTGTCTTGCCCACGGCCAAAATTAAATGGATTAAAAGTTAAGCCAACAAAAGCAAATTATGGAAATCTCATAAAAATAAATACAACTTTGACTGAAAATAAATCTATTAAATGTGGTTTATTAAACATAAGATCTCTCTCCTCAAAGACTTTGTTAGTAAATGACTTGATTTGTGATAATCACATTGATTTCCTTTGTCTCACAGAAACCTGGTTGCAGCAGGAGGATTATGTCAGTATAAATGAGTCAACTCCTTCCAGTCATTTAAATTTTCACATTCCTAGAAATACTGGGCGAGGAGGAGGAGTTGCAGCCATTTTCCGTTCTGATTTACTAATTAGTCCCAGACCAATTGATAGCTACAGTTCTTTTGAGCATCTAACCCTTAATTTTCCTCATCCAAGTTGCAAAACATTAAGACCATTTTTGTTTGTGGTTTTGTATCGTCCACCAGGCCCTTACTCTCAATTCTTGGATCAGATATCACATTTTTTATCTGATATAGTATTAAATACTGATAGGGTTATTATAGTGGGGGACTTCAATATTCATGTGGATACTGAAAGTGATAGCCTAAATGCAGCCTTTAATGCTATTTTAGACTCAATTGGCTTTACTCAAAAAGTACAGGGATCGACCCACTCAGGTAAACACACTTTGGACCTTGTACTGACATACGGTATTGAGTGTGAGGAAATAACAGTCCACCCACATAACCCGGTCCTGTCTGACCACTTCTTGATAACTTTTGAATTTACTTTAACTGACCATCTTAAATCTGAAAGGTGCCATTATTATCACATTAGCACTTAGTTAGCATAGCTAACATACTGTCTTGAACATTAGGCTATGTTAGCATTACCACACTCAGAGACTGGACCCATCCCGTCTTCCTCTGCCTCAACAGCACCAGCCTTGGGCAGCGCTGACTCAGCGCCCTGAGCCAGTGGTTCGAATTGATACGGCTCGCGGCCGCTGGGCTCCATAAAGCCTCCCTCTCTACCTCTCTGCCTCCGGTGAGAGGTAGATATATATATATATATATATATATATATAAGGACAGAGCTTTGTGTGAGCTTTTTTTCTCTGGGCTGCTGGACCAGGCAGCTGATATTTACTAGATATGAATCTGCTGAGAAGGTTGTATATGGCAGTACGGTTCATCCCGTCCAAAAAGAGTTGTACTCTCTTACCTCATGTTCCAGCAAGAGAGGTCCTTAGTCTATTTATCACTAAGAAGCACCATGTGGTTGAAAATTCTGACAAGGTCTTAAGAGACAATTTTATTTCATCACTGTTAGTCGCTTTGATTTAGAGACCTAAACCAGTTATGGAAACAAAATAACTTTTAAGGAATGAAATGTTAGGCTTAAAATAACTTTTTCTTAACTCTGAATAGTCTTTAAAGTGTAACTGAACCTCATGAAAAATCATAACCCTGCCCCCAGACAAGATTTGAAAATTCTACAGAGTGGGTGGTGCCAGGAAGAACGTAGGGGTGTGGCCAAGTGTGGAGGATGAGCAGAGGGGGGACGTGGGGGTGTGTTCAGGAGGACAGTGACAGCTCGCTTAATGTGACACTGAAACATGGACAGGGACCACAGTGACGTTGGCAGTTTTGCAACTGATCGATGTTCATCTGTTTTGAATGTTAGCCTATGTTTACCATTACCACTCAGAGACTGGACTCCTCTTGTCTCCCTCTGCCTCAGCAGCGCCGGCCTTGGGCAGCGCTGACTCAGCACCCTGAGCCAGCGGATCTCCTCCGCCGTCACCGGAGGCAGAGAGGTAGAGAGGGAGGCTTTATGGAGCCCAGCGGCCGCGAGCCGTATCAATTCGAACCACTGGCTCAGGGCGCTGAGTCAGCGCTGCCCAAGGCTGGTGCTGTTGAGGCAGAGGAAGACGGGATGGGTCCAGTCTCTGAGTGTGGTAATGCTAACATAGCCTAATGTTCAAGACAGTATGTTAGCTATGCTAACTAAGTGCTAATGTGATAATAATGGCACCTGAAAAACGCAATCCAACTCCAAACTCGCCACGGGGCCGGTATGTCTGATAGTTTTATACCCAAACCCACGGGGCGTGTCTGTGAGACCATGCCTGTGACACAGTCAATGCCTGTGACGTAAAGATGTACCGCTCTCCACCAATCACAAGAATAAAATGCAGTAGCCACCGTTCAACCCTAAGAGGGCAGCACTAAGACGTTTTTAGACCAAAAAGTGTAGAATTAAGTTTACACGAAAATGTAAAAAAAATCCCAGAAACTGAAAGATTGCATTGGTAAATACCCATTTATACAGTTTAGAAGCGAAAAAAGTTTTTTGGGGTTTAGTTACTCTTTAATGAGCTAATTACTTGGGAGAGCCTAATCTTGTAGAAATCGGAGAAATAAATAATCCGGTAGGCGGTAGCTAGTATTAGCATTCTTGTCTGGTAACTGAGTTATTTTGCTGTTTCCTCATTATATTTACTAATTGCTTTAAAGTCATCAGAATTCCTTGATTCTCCCTTAAGTCTTAACAGTTTTTGATTTTTTGGGGTTTTATTGCTTCTACTTCTACTTTTTCAGATTTCTAAATTGCTACTTACATGTTTCTCCTCAATTTTGTTTTGCTTGTCTTTTTTGGACTCCTTTTCTGAGTGAGTTTTATTAATGATTGAGGGCAAATTATTCTCTCTGGCTCTAGCATCAATTAACATTCACTCTAATAGACTGGGAGATTCACACCAGGGGAAGAAATAACTAAGTATTTGCATTTTGTCCTTGTATTTCATAACCAGGTTGAACATTGATCTTCAAAATGCAAAAAGAAGAAATAGGAGCAAGACACATAAATCGATGTGAGAAAGTGTTTAAAACAGCATTGCATTTTAAACTCAGCCTGGTTTTTCTTCAGTTGATCAAAAGCTAAGGTGTATATCCCTAAAATATCAACATTTGCTCATAAATCAGCCATTCAGGTCATTCACATTGTTATGACCCCCTGATGGTAAAACAGAAAGCTTTCCGTCTTTAAACAAGGCAGGATTTTTGAGAAGCACAAGTGAGGCCTGCGCACAGGGAACCTTCTTTACCAAGGTTGGACACTAAACATAGTTAGACCAACCTTTTATAACCACCTTGGGGGATTGGTAAAAAAAAAGTGTTAGTGTTAGATTCAACAAATATCACGTTCTGAGGATGCAGTGGGATATCCACGAAGACACAGGCAGATCCACAATCTAATTCCTGATCTAAATCCCTTTGAAAATGTTTGGTGATGGACAGCAAAGGAGGTTTACCCAAACAGGTGTCAGTTTCACTTTTACCACTTGCGTTAATCATGTCTACACACATTTTTTAATTAATCAATAAGAGTGATTAGGCTATTCTCTACTGAGTCCTTTTGTGACAATTTAAATTCTGTTGTGGGTGTTTTTGGCCTTTGTGTCATGATGTGCAAGACTTTGTTTTTATTCTGTTATGCAGTTCGGTTTTATGCATTTAGATTTTTTGAGTTTAGTTGTTCAAATTTTGGGTTCTGCTGTTCTATTTTGGTTAGTCTTAACCTTTATGTTTTGTGTTATTTTTACTTCCTGCTTCATTTACTCATATTTCTGTGTTTCTCTGTCTCCTTCTAGTTTTGAGTCATTATCATCTTGAGTTGTATTCTGTGATTGTCCTGTTTCCTAATCTCTGTTTTTAATTTCGTTTCCACCATTCTTTCAGATTCCTTTAGTCTCTGTTCTCAAGTTTCTCACTTTTTTGCTCTCCCTCTGCTGATTACTCCCCCACCTCTCCCTTGTTCAATTCATCTCTTTTCCTGAGTAAATATTTCTCTCTGGTTCATTTAGTCTCTGCTGGTTCATTCTGTTGTTTTCCCAATACTTCTGACTCCTGGTTTCTGATCTCAGTTTCATGCTATTCATTTTTGGCTTTTTCTCAGTCTCAAGGTCCTCATTACCACATTGTCTAAACTTTTGATTAGATGTTGAACTGCTTGTTTGAGTTTAAACACCTTTTTTAACAATTTGTTCAAGTTGTATTGTCTCTTATTACTGTTTCTTCTTTTTAAATTTTGAAACTCAGCTTACATCAGCAGTGAAAATCCAAACATTTAAGCTTTTTACTGGGAATGTATAAATGAAGTCAAATAAGTTTCTCAGTCTATTGTAGCAAATATTTTGTGGAACTTTAAAAATGATTGATCAGTATCCATATGGGGAGTTATTCATAACTGAGCGTTTACTAGTGAAGAGTCCTAGTTTAGTGATTTATTTAATCGGGCCATGTATGTGCTTGTAAACCAAGTTTATGTGCAAAAATGACAAATTCCCTTTCATTGTATACCATTGGGACGCACAGTGGTAGCACTGTTGCCTTACCGCAAGAAGGTCCTGGGGTCTTTCTGCATGAAGTTTGCATGTTCTCCCTGTGGATGCGTGGGTTCCCTCCGAGTACTCCAGCTTCCTCCCACAGTCCAAAAACATGACTGTTAGGTTAATTGGTCTTTCTAAATTGCCCTTAGGTATGAGTGCGTGCGTGAATGTTTGTTTGTCTTGTGTGTCTCTACATTGCCCTGCAATGGACTGGTGACCTGTCCAGGGTATACCCCTCCTCTCGCCCGATGATTGCTGGAGCTAGGTACCAGCCCCCCCCGCAACCCTGCATAGGAGAGACGGTATAAAAGATGGATGGATGGATGTATACTGTTCACTAAAGGTACTTTTTATCTGACAAATGAGCCTAATTGGAACGCATATTCTAGTTTATTCTAGTTAAGGGTTAGGGTAAATTCAGCAGCACAGTCTGAAGTTGGTGAGTGACTCAACAAATATAGCTACAGTCTTTAAAAAAACGTCTGTCTTGCTTTTGCTGATGTTGTCTTCACAGCTAGAAGTTTGAGGAAGTGCTTGTCACTAACATATTTATGCTCTATTTTGATATGACTCGATGTGTAGTGCCTACAGTTATACAGTTTTGCAAACCATGGACAAGACAATAAGTTGTTTCACAAAAATACTGCTGCAAAAAGCTCAGTCACACAACTTGCTTGGGGTGCAACAGGCAAAAATCATATGCAGCATACCAAGATTTATTGGGTTTAGCCAGGAACTCCTATATCAATCAGTAAAAATACCTTGATCTCTAATCAAATACTTTGTAAATTTGTAAACTCTTTGTCTTTGCGAAATTGCTAAGCATGTTAAGTTTTAGACATTTCCAAGGTTCTTTCTAAAAACTTTGTAACATATCCTTACAGAAAGCTTAGTCAAAATGTACATTTAGAACTTTCAAAAACTTTTTATCAATGCTCATCAATCCCCATGACGAGAAGCTGTCTGGAAGGGAGATATATCATAACGTTCACTGAACAAAGGAAACTCAATAGAAACACAAACTTTTCTGTCTCTCCCAGAAAACCTCAAGAAATCCTTTTCTTTCTGAATACCAGAGCCTTTCTCTGTTCCCTTTAGATATTTGCAATGGTGTATTGATCGCTCAGCACAGAAAAAATGTCCTGTATTTCCCCTTGTATTTATTTATGTCTGAGTTTAGAGATCTGTCTTCAGCATTGACAGGTTTAGTAGAAGATGTATAACAATGGTGGACAAGTCTAAGCTCCAGCTCCACATGGAGATCAAATGCTAGCCCTGGCAGACTTTGGCATTTGTGCTTGTAATTGAGATGTTTTTGGAGGAAATATTTGACACCTCCAAAACTGGATTCTGTAATGGAAAGATAAATCCTCATAAGGATATAAGATTTTGCTAGAGGAGCCTGAGAGATAAAACACCGCCCTCTTACCTTCTGTACGACTGGAAACATCCTATATGTCAGACATTATTAGACGAGGATGTGCTTCCTGTTCTGGTCCCATTATTTCCTAATGATGAATCCCTGCTAATGGTAAGTCTCTCCTGGGCTGCCCTGCAGTGCTTACAATGGGCTTCCTGTTAATTGGCCTTTTGACAGAGACGCCCACCCACCAGAGGCCAACTGGGGTTTGATAAATGAGGTGCTCGCATTACTTGCTCTCCCTCCATGCGTTATGCCGAGAGAGATGAGTGAAGTGGGCGTTTGTTTTCTATAGCACTTTCTGGGAAGCAAAATACATTCTGATACGCACAACCACCCTTAAGAATGACAAGAAGATCAGGTCCTGTTTGTTTATCTCTGTGCTTTGTGCTCTGTGGGAGTTTATGCAGGTACCTTTACATTTTGGAACATATTTTGTAATTTGGTGGCATTTAGGTTTTATTGGGAAAGACATAAACACTATATAGAGATATCTTCTCATCTTACACCATCAATGGTAAATGTCAGGTGTATTTTCAAGGCTTTAGGATTTAGTGCTTTCATTCAGAAATCAAATAACCAATACATAACTAAAAGGGCAAAGATAAAAGCTTCTCTATCAGCTATATTCCAATGGTAAACCTGAATCCAGTGGAGCATCATTGTCGGTAAATTGTAAAAACACTTTCCAGTGGTGTTTTTAAAAAACTGTTGTCATATTGTTCCTGCCTTGCCATACATATTGGTGAATTAAAAAACATGCACTGTGTAGGTCTGAATGTGAGAAAATTAGAGGGATTTGGTTGAATGTCACGTTCTTGCATGTCTTTGAAGTATGTATGTCACTTTTGATTTGCTCCCGTTCTGAATAGGGTATTGTATTACAATGAAAGGAAAGGATTAAATGACCATTTGGAAAGCAGTTTCAGTGTTCTATGATGCCCCCCAAATTTTCAGACAATTATTAGACAAATTAATCACGCTGGTAGTTAACTTCAAGTTTTACTTCTAGTTTCAAGCACCCAGCATTCTAAGGTGAGTGAAAGGTCTGTAAATCATGGCGGGAAATTATGTAATTTCACTTGGTCAGTGCTCCAACATCTCAGTCGCAGTTGAATTAATTCTGTTGTTGTGGTGGAAAATTGTGGTATTGATGGCATGCGAGTGCTGCTGCACTAATGTGGCATGTCCCAAAAATCGATCTCAGCCTGGCTTATCTGCTGATCACACTATGTCAAATGGCTAGGAAGGCAATTCCAGAGAGTTACCATATGTTCCTATGCCATTAAAACAAAAGGCAGATTTATAAAAGCTTGATGATGGTATAAAAACTATTTGTGCTGTACATGTAAGGACTGGAATATTTCTCTAATACTACTTTAGCCGAGCACTGCTTTAGCCAAGATAAACTTTATCAATGTTTTACACTAAATGATTCAAAATTTTATCAGCTTTAAAATTTAATCAGTGTTTTACTATTTAATCTCATACTTATCTACTCTTTATTTTAATATTTTAACCTGTTATTTTAATCTTTCTTCCAGTGTTTCCTCTGTAAGGAGCCCTCTGCCTCGGGAGCAGTGGTTCGGCTGTGGCTGCCTTGGTACTCTGCAGGTGGAGCTTGGGTGGAGGTGGGGGTTTCAGCCTTCCCTCCACTGGGTGCCATGGGCCGGTGACTCGGCTGTTGCTGTCGATCTGCTGCTGCCGATGCAGATCATCGAACCCATCCGTGCTCGGCCCAATGTCCTTGTTTACTGTTGCTTTTAAGTGAGTGCGTGTATGGCAGATGGGGGCGGGGTATAACTGTGATCAGGTCTTTATTCTGGGAGGGGGCTATATGTGGGGTCATTTTTATGTGTAAAGCACTTTGAGATGCTATTTTGTATAAAATGCGCTTTATAAATGCAGTTTGATTTGAAATATCTTCTGTTCACATTCGTTATCTTTAAATGTTGGGCATTTGTCAAGTGATCATTTTGTTTACATTTTTTTAAATCAAAGTTTTTGTCAACGACCTTCTTTCCAGGTGTAAAATAGACAAAAGCAAAATAATACTTTGGATCGTCAATTTAACTGTAAGGAAAATTATTGACTAAAAACAGCATGAAAATATTGAGGGGAGGTAATATCCAATCAGATCTAATTGCAGTTTAATGGGTGGCGGGACCAGTCAAAAAACAAATGAGAATCTTGTTGAGAGATGAAGATTCACCCCATGATTTGCTGCTAGATGTTTTTGGACAAATTTAGAATCTGAAATTCTGACACTGGGAGGTAAATTAGAAAGGATGGAAATCCTTTAAATTTGATGATAGACATTTTACAAAGCATATAGAGTTGTCTGCTATTATACAAATAACTAAACTATCAATAAATCTTAAATACATTTTATTCAAAATTAAATGTGCTGACAAATAAAACACTTATTTGAACTTCATTTAATCGGAACTTAAAATGAAGTACAGTACATTTCTGACACTGCTGGGAGATTTCTGTCCCTAAGTGTTGTACAGGTGTGCTATGTACAATAAATGAGCAAATTAATTAATTTGATAGTAATACGTGACTGCAAGCCCAAGTTATTAAGTTGCAAAAATATGCCAGTAACCTCTAGGGGGCACTGAACTACCAAATTAACCTCAGGTCAATATAATTTATGAGATAGTGTGCACAGACTCTGGATGAAACTCTAGTCATTTCAGTGCACAGCTTTATCAAGGTTGCTTTATTTTATATTTTCTGACAATAAACACCTTATCTATCTGTGTCCTTGCATACAAAAAGGAAGTTTAGTTAAAAATGTTTGCTGTTACCACTTTTTTTTTTTTTACAAGAAAAAGTCAATAAAAATGCCCAACATTTTTCTCCCAATCTTTGACTCTGTGCTTAGTTGCTCCTTTTCTGTTTCGCTTTGGAGGATTGTGCTCTTCATTCTTTCCTCCACCCCCTCTTGTCTGTCTCCTTCAGTTTACTTTTAATTCCTTCTTGTAGTCCACTTTTCTCTGTACACCATGTTTATGTCCTCACTTTTGCTGCGTCTCAGCCTTTTAATGGATTAATCTAAGTGCTCTCCCGGTGCTTTTGCAGCCGCTTGCTGTTCGTTATAGCTGCAGAAGCCTAGTCTAAAGGTGCAGTTTCTTCTTGTGTCTTGCAGTGGGAGGAACGACTGAAGTCCTTGATGAGATGGCCCCACTGCACTCCGATTCATTAGCAAACAGATGTGAAGTGTCATCGCATATCACAACATCAGGCATTGGTGGATAACTTTTTCGGCAAGGCCTGAATAATGTATCAAATTTTGTTTACAGACTCCTCTCTTAGCTCTAACATTATGCAGTCGGCACCAGTCCTCTGTTATCTGCTGCTGCACAAACCCAAGAGCCCCTGACTTGCCCGCAGACAAATCAGACTCCCAGTGTTCTCTATCACCTTGCATTCAAGTTTTCAGTTGCTTAACTTTGCATGGAGACCCTGGCCTCTGGAAGACACCGTGAATGTTCTTCGGTACACTGGAGAAGTAGGATAACATCTCGTAGGACGAAATCAACAAAAGGGCAGCCACACATCCTGTTGTCTGCATCCAAATCCTATTTGGACTGGAAAACTGATTAAAGCGCCCTAATGTGAAGAGGCCAAATCAGATCATGTTTGCAGCTCCCAGTTTGATTAAAGATTAATTGTAATAGGAACCAATCCCTCGGGGGGCAGGGTAGGAATAATAAGGACAGCAAACCTTCATACTTGCAGTTTATTGCTATGTTTAGCTTCAGTGTGTAACTCCCTTATTCATTTGAATTACATTGACAAATCATGTTTGCAGGTTCAATCAACTTAAACGTGCTACAGAGTGCTTTTCCTTGCTCAAATACAATAAATCAGCATATTTAATTAAACTGATCACTTTAAGGTTTACCTACCTATAGATAAACTTTAAATGACATCTTGTGTGACACATAACGCACTTCAGGATAACAGGATACAAACCTGCTTCTAATGAGGTTAGTGTCTTTGAAACAGATGGTCCTGTATTTCAATAGCGCACAAAAGCAGGATTCACATTTTCAGCTCACAGCCCTTCCATTCTGACATATTTTATTAGTTACAGCTGGCGTGCTAATGAAGATAATAATAGTTTAATAGTGGAAATTGCTGTCTCAGGCTGACTTTTTCACAATTCCAGCTGGCTTGCTGGGATTTGAGACCTCTATAAAACTGTTGCACCTCTGTGGGATGATATAGTGCTAGATCTAAACCAAAAGCAAAGTACATAAAAGACATTTAGTCAGTAAAGGCCATTTATGAGACTGCACAATTAAGGTGAATTTGCATTTGTACTGCCAGTATGCAGTTTAAAATATTTTTTACTATATATTTTTCATTTGTATTTTCTGCAGGTTTTAAACACAACCTCATATGAAGCATACAGTCCATTCCACATGGCACATCTGTTAAAGGTGTGTATACAGCTTTAAAATAAATTAAACCTTTAATCCAGAATAATATTTCACATTGAAAATTTCCGAAAAATCCAAAGTAGAAAGTAGATTTCTTCTGTATGGAGATAAAGCCCATATAAAGAAACTGTTTTTAACAAAATTACCAGTGTGACACTTACTGGCAGCACTAATTAAAACAGGTGATCTATGACTTACAGTTTGTTTCATTGTGATTTAAATATTCTGTAATACAGAGGTCTGTTTCTATCAGCCACTCGTCAAAATGGGACATGTAGACAGCATAGCATTAAAACAAGGCAGGTGTATGCTAATCTTCATTAATCAGAAAATGGCTACAACGAAATAAAAAACCTTTTTTTTTTAGATTTTCTGTAAAGAACTGCAGCAAATTTAATAATGTGAGAATATGATGCTGTTGTAAAAGGTACATTTATCTTAAGGGTTTTTACACAACATTTTAAAAAGTGACAGTAATTGTGAATGTTTTCACATCTTTCCTGTATCTTATTGTGTCATTATCTGTAAAACTCAGCTACAACACAAAAGCGTGTGTTGTAGCTGAGTGTGAAAAAACAAAGAACACCACTACAATGTGGAAGGCAAGTTCCAGTCAAGTAGGCCTACTTCTTATCAAATTGATCATCAGGTATGCTAAGCCGAATAGAAGTACAGGTCTTTGACAGTTTGTGTGTCTGGGTTGGTCTTTAGATGTGTGTTAACACAAGAGCTTGGAGGAAAGCTATTGTTTCTACTCAATAAATTGGTAACAAGTAAAAGGTTGACTCCAAGAAAATTGGAGTCCATCATCCTACAGTGTTAAAGATGCAAATCGTCTGAGAAGTGGATTATTTTTACCCCTGAACTGTGTAATTGTATGAGAAACTCATAAAAAAAGTAATGATAGAGACAAACTCTACAGTGCTCTGTAAGCACGTAAAATGCCTAAGACAATAATGGAAAAAGAATGAAGTCTAGCCTCTTCAAAATGTTGTGACACAGCGAGTGCTATTAATGTCTGGTTTACACAACCATCAATAATCATGATCAATAATGTCAATATAAATATTGATGAAGTTAAAGTTTTAATCTGTTAAATAACAGTTCGGGGAACCACCTCCTTTAGTGGGAGCAAGTAATGGAACCAGACATTCAGTGTCTTTTGAAAAATGTGTGTTCAAACGTCGTGGAACAGTAATTGCATGCACACTAAATGCTACGCAAAAATATTATCCAATGTGGAAGACTGGGGGGAGAACAGAGAGGTGGAGAGAGAGAAAAAAAATGGATCCCTTCAGGATATAACCCATTGCAAAACACACAGCAAATAAAATTGCTCACAGACCAGCGTGTGGCGACGCTAGTGAGCCAGCAGTGGTTTCAGAGTTCACAACACATCAAACCACACAACAAGGAACAATTTCTAACATTGTTGTGATCTATATCTCTACCCAGACACATAGAGTAGAAATAAAAATGAACAGGTTTGACCCTACCTTGAGATGTCTTGCCAGTCTTGAAGTGATCATGCCAGTCCACGCCAAAAAGAAAGAAGAAAAAGGGGGGAAAAGTGTGCCAAAAGTTGGGCAAAAAGCAGTGCGTACGGCTAGGTTGTTTAGAAACATGGTTTCATTGCAGGCCGCAAATCGATGTCGGAGACACTCAAGGCCCGTCTTCAAGAACTGTCTTCACACAGTTCTGCTGCCAGCAAGCTTCGCCTGGATGTACGCACAGAAGCCGGATAGCTGTTTAGTGGGTACTTTGAAGATTTTAATGAGAGTTATTTGCTGGTACAGCAGGTTAGCACAAAAGGGTGACTTCGCTAGCGATCTGCACCTCCATTCACGTCCAAGGTCTGAGTGGGTAAGGGGGAGTTTAACATGGCCGGGTTAACTAAATAAACTCAGAGATATCATCATTGGCCAGAGACCAATGGGAATGCTTTGAGGACAGCAGTAGAAATGCAGTCTGTTCAGTCCATTTGTGAAAAGCGAATCCCAACAAAAGCTACCTGTTTGATTTAGACAAAGAAAATGCTGTTTTTAACTGTCAAACAATTTCCCTTCAGACATCCTTTTGCACAGTTAGATTTGTTCTCCTGTTGTTTAGACCCCTTATTCGCTTGGTTTATGCTGTACCATACACAGTTTAGGCTTAAGCTGTCACTCTATATTATTCCAGGTCAAATTTAAGGGCTTTTTCCAAAAAAAACCAAACAAACCAGGAATTGGAAGGGAAGATGGAGGGTAGAGTTACAAAGGAGAAACTATAGCAGGATTAAGAGGGTTGAACAGAGCAGTGTAGAGCAGTGAGTTATATACTGAGGTTAGGGAGGAGAATGACTTTGAATGCAGATGAGTTAATCAGATGATTTAGAACAGCTGTGGGAGAGAACAGGCAGACTGAGGGAGGTTCGTTAAGAGAAATCTGAACTAGACACAAATAAACTACAAATTAAGGGGGAAGACTAATGCTGATCCAAGACAAATAAATCCGAATGCACTAAGAACAGAACACCAGAATGAACTAAATATAAAAGGAGTAAACCAGAAGTGCAAATCTATCTGCAACTTTTTGAGTTACGTTGCTAACTAGTTAAAACCACCCGCCCCCATGACGATGATCTGGATCACCACCAAAATCTAATAATTTGTTCCTGTTCCACTGCGGACATGTCATCAAAATCCGTCAATACATTTTTGAGTTATTCTGCTAACTTACAGACAAACCCTTGATAAAAGATAATCTCCTTTATTTAAATAGGAACACAGAAAGCAAGGCAAGGCAATTTTATTTGTATTGCACACTTTCAACAAGGTAATTAAAGGTGCATTACATGATTAGGGGCTAAAGTAAAAGTAGCAAAAAAATACAGACAAAGCATATGACACTTAACATTACATGAATTTAGGATAAAGTAAAAGCAGCAATAAAGCATGAAGCAGGTTAGGGCGTGATTTAAAAAACCTCAGTGTTTCAGCAGCTTTGCAGTTGTCTAGAAGTTTGTTCCAAATTAGAGGAGCATTGAAACTGAAAGCTGCTTCTTCATGTTTGGTTCTAATTCTCGGGATGTTGAGTAGACTGGAATTAGAGGACCTGCGTGGAATCCTTGAAATGTTCTTCAGGTGATAGAAGGCTGACCTTGGTATTGCCTTTGTGACCCTGGAGGTTCAGGTCTGAGCCCATTACGACACCTAGATTTTAGGCCTGATCAGCATTTTCTAGTTGTATTAACTGAACAAAACTGTCAAGTTCAGGTCGGATTTCCCTCCACATGAAGATTTTAACTGGATTTCACTCAATAAACAGCCATAGCATCAGTTATTTGTCTTTTAACATTCTTTGGTAGGCAGTAAACAAGTGAAAAACCTCGAAAGAGAAGACAAATACATGTTATTGTTTGAGTTGACAGGCAAATAAACACAAAGTTATTCATGGCCAAATCAAATAAACACATTACAGCCACCTATAAATTAAAAGGTTTCTACTTTATTTTAAGCAAATATTTTCCAAAATAATTAATCAGTATTTTAAATCAAAACCAGTATATTTTTAGATAATTTAATTCATTTTTTTAACAAACAGATTTTATATATTTTTATAGTCAAAGGATAATTCTAAGATAACAATTGTGGCCACACAACTAAATATGTTTTTGCCTATACGTCTTTTTTACCAAAACAAATCAGCTGGAATTTTAATTTTCAAAATGTATATTGTCTGACCTTTTGACAAAGTATCTTGCCAAACTGTCTTTCTAAACTTTTTTAGCCAGGTTAATAGATCTTAAAATTTTTAGCCAAAAATCTTTAGACCATACATTTTTAGCTTAAGTACTTGGTTTAGTAGGATTTCTACAAATACAAAGTTTAAATTTCTTTTATCCATTTTAGACAAGTGATTTTGGGCAAACAATAAATGTACATAAATAAATGTGGCTTTCTTTCCTTTAGACCCCACTTTTTACATAACAAACAACATTTTGGGTTCCAAATAGCATCAATGAACTGTAATAGTCCTATCAAAGTCAACAACAGTTAAGAGTCTGTTTTCCAGAGTATCACTGGATGCACCATACTGCTAAAGTAAGTCTAGCCAAAAAACCAAGGGCAAACCAAGGCCAATATGGCTCTCACCGGTTGTCCTTCACTGTTTTGTAGAGGGCTTGGTCTTGCACAATCACCTTGATGGCAGAGATGGAATTTGTAGTGCTACAAATGCTGCTTGCACTGGACTCATGAAAACATCAGAGCCAGGTCTGTAACTTTACAGGTACCGGGCGTTCCCAGATTGCCTGGAAGATTAGCTCCACCTCGTGCCCAAATCGCCTGAAAGACTAGCTCCACCTGGTTCACCCCTCTGATTGGATGGGCTCCCAGGCAGTTTGCCAGCACACTGACTCTTGATCCTTCCTCTTTTGGTCCAAAAGTAATTACTTATGTTTTGTTTCTCTTCAGCTGGAGAAAGTTATGGCACATCCATCCATTGATTTGTTCTATGCATTTACTTAGAGTTTGGATGGGTTCAAAGTCACCTGGTGACTTGTAATGTAGAGCTGAGTATCATCTACATAGTTATGGTAGCTAATCTTATTTGTTGTTCTAATCTAGGCTAGTGGAAGCATGTAGATATTAAATAAGAGGGTGCCCAAGATGGAGCCCTGGGGCACCTCACATGTGATTTCTGTTCGTTCTGATGAAAAGTTTCCTATTGAAATAAAGAAGTCCCTGTTCTTTAGGTAAGACTCAAACCAGCCAAGTCCTGTACCAGAGAGTCCGACCCAGCTCTCCAGTCGTTCCAATAATATATCATGATCAACAGTGTCAAATGCTGCACTGTTTTGGTCCAAAAGTAACAGCGCTGTGGTTCTACCACAGTCTGTATTTATGCGGCTGTGATAGAAAACTTTGACGAGGGCAGTCTCAGTGCTGTGGTGGGCACGGAAACCAGACTGAAAAACATCAGGAAACCAGACTGAAAAACATCAGAGCGTTTTTTTTAACTGTCATTTTTAGGAAAGTATTTAACTGTTGAAACACAGCTTTTCCAATAATCTTACTGATGGAATGGAAGATTAGATATTGGCCTGTAGTTCTGCATTAACATGTTGTCCAGGTTATTCTTCTTTAGCAGGGATTTAACAACTGCTGTTTTTAATGCCTTGGGGAAGACACCTGACAGGAGGGATGAGTTCACTATTTGAATCAGATCAGACCCAATGACAGGCAAAACTTACTTAAGGAAAATTTTGTATAGGATATCAAGACAGCAAGAGGAGGAGCTTAATTGATTAATGATTTCTTTTAGGTTTTTTGGTTTAATTCTTGGAATTCTGACATTTTCTCTACATTGGTGTTAATTGGGTATAACACTGGTAATGAGTTTGGTATTGAGGTACAGACTGACCGCCTAATTGTTAAGAGTCTTTTCAGTGAAAAAGCTGGCAAATTCATTGCAGGACCTGGTAGAATTTAGTTCAGGGGCTACTGTCACTGGAGGATTAGTTAGTCTTTCCACTGTTGCAAACAGACTGCATGCATTATTAATGTTTCTGTTAATGACTTCAGAGAAGAACAATTCCCTTGCATCTTCTAAAGTTAACTGATATTTGATCAGTCTCTCTTTGTAGATCTCACAGTGAACCTGGAGTCGAGTTTTCTGCCATTTGCTTTCGGCTCGTCGACACTCCCATTTTTCACTACGTACGAATGGATCTCTTGTCCACCGAGACTTCTTTCTACCTGAGACTACTTTCACTTTAGTTGGAGCAATGGAATCAATGATGTCTAAGATTTTAAAGTAAATAATCTACCAGCTTCTTTACTGAGTTGGAGTTGGGAGATGAGCGGGATGCGGGGGAAGGTAAATACTTTTAAAGTTTTAAACTGATCTGTCCCTGAGAAAACGCGTTTTTACCGTTGTCTCACTGTGGCTAAATAGTTTAGCAGAGATGGCACTTTCAGATAATGCAATATCAATTACCGAAATGTCTGATATATTTAAACCTTTGCTGAAAATTAAGTCTAGAGTGTGTCCTCGATTGTGTGTTGGTTGTTTGACATGCTGAGTCAGGCCAAAGTTATGAAGAGTGTCACCTAATATTTGTGCTAGTCTGTCTTGGGGGTTGTTGGTATGGATGTTGAAGTCCCCCACAATGATTAATTGGTTATAATCGATACATATTACGGAAAGAAGGTCGCTGAAATCATTAAAAAGCAAAAGCAAATCAAGACACCAATGGATCGTGACAAAAAAGTATCAATAACTGCATTTGCTGCATGTTTTTGATATGTAAAGTTGTGAGACAGGTTGGGAAGTTACAAATTGTTGCATGGAACAGCTGAGACTGCAGCTTTGTTCCACCTTATTATTAGATCAACATTGATTGGAAGTTATTGTTTAAGTGCTGCTTCATGTCATTTAAAAAAAACATGTTTTTTATTAATGCTGTTCCCGCTTTACTTTTCCTCAACATATTAAACTTTGTTCAGAGGGAATCACTCTTCTTGTGTGGTGGTATCTGTATGGGTGCTCAGGCTATGTTGTTGAGTGGTGGCCAATGTCTTTTGGGGACCAGCTATGGGCTGCGGGGGCTGAGTTAGATGCTGCTGAGGAACCTGCCGCATTGGTTCCACTGGGGGCTGACCGAAGGGGGTGGGATGACACCATGCACCTCCCCTCATTGGTCTTTCTATGGTCCTGTCTGGCGAGTTCAGAACACTTTAGGGTGTTCTCCCTTCTCTGTGGCGGGTGCCTCTGCTGCCGGGGACTTGTGTAGGCACTTGGCTACAGGTGATTCCAGACTTGAGGGCTGATTTATTAACCTGCCCCATGTCTACACATCGATCTGGAACTGCTCACGCAGAAAGCGTTTGAAAAAGGGACCACCATCTTGTATAGTATTTTGAGCTTATTGGAGGACATGCCAGCAAGTGTCCATCTACCATGACTTGTCTTTTGTCGATCACAGTAACGACTCATATGACGTATACCATGTGCGCCAGGGAAACAACAACAAATCGCCCAAGCAAAAAAAAAAAAAAAGTCTCCCAAGCTTCACTTACGCCATGTCTTTGGGTGATTTCTGTCGGTTTTGCATGGAGAATATGCGCATAAAGGGTATAAACACCTGTCTCATTTTTCAAAGAAGAAATTGTCTTTAGTTCTCCTGAAAAAAATTCAATAGCTGTATCTACACAAACGTCCACCGGCTTGGCCCTGTTTGTTTTACTTTGCCTGGGCACTTGCTACTGTCGTCACACCTGAACACCGGCCAATGCACCCGTCCCAAAGTATAATGCTAACCAACAATTGGTCCACACCACCACTGGAGTCGAATTAGACAGTTTAGTTGGAGCAGTACAAGATGGATTTTCGTGGGTTTGGAAAAATCTAAATCTCGCGAGAATCCAGCTTGCAGTGCAAGGTTACGGATTTATCAATATTCCAAATAAAGACCGCAAAATTGCACACGCCTTTTACATTGCGCATTTTACAAAGACTTAATTTACTCTTGATCAGATTCACACACATGATTCTAGATATGCTTGTGATACTATATCAGTGGTAAAACTTGCTAACACAAACGTCCTGCAAAAATCTTCTGTCTACAGAACATCTCATGAATGGAATAAATTATCTAAAAATATTAGAGAACTAAGGAGGCATGGGTTCTGTGCTTTTCTTCTCTCCCTGTGCCTTTTTAGGTTTGGGAGCTGCTGCACCTGTGCCTCGCTGCCAGCCGTCCTCCGTGTGAGGGGGATTGCTGCTCTGATAGGGGGGGTCATTCCTTTAACACCACACCTCACATATATAACCACACCCACACACGTTCAAATATACAGTACTATGCAAAAGTTTTAGGCTGGTGTGAAAAAATTCTGTAAACAAAGAATGGTTTCAGAAATATAAATAATGATTGTTTATTTTGATCAATTTACAGAATGCAAAGCGAGCATACAAAATAAAAATCGAAATCAAATCAGAATTTCGTACCTATTGCCTTCAAACCAGCATCAGTTCTTATAGGTACACTTGCACAAAGTCAGGGATTTTGTAGGATTATAGTCGGGTGTATGATCAACCAATTATACCAAACAGGTGCTGATGATCATCAATGTCACACATATGTTGAAACACAGTCATTAACTGAAACAGAAACTACTGTGTAGGAGGCTTAAAACTGGGTGAGGAACAGCCAAACTCTGCTACCAAGGTGAGGTTGTGGAAGTTAGTTTCCTGTCATGGCAAGATTGAGGACAGCAACAAGACATAAGGTAGCCATATTGCATCAGCAAGGTCTCTCCCAGACAAAGATTTCAAAGAAGACTGGCATTTCAAGATGTGCTGTTCAAGCTCTGTTGAAGAAGCACAAAGAAACGGGCAACGTTGAGGATCGTAGATGTAGTGGTCGGCCAAGGAAACTTACTGCACCAGATGATAGACAAATCAAGCCTATTACCATTACCGAAATTGTTGGATATTTAGTCAGGATTAATGGTGTTCTCAATGCTGAGAAATATGAGCAAAAACTTATCCATCACACAGTACTATCGAGTAGGTGCATGAATGGCCCCAAGTTTATTCTACAGCAGGACTACAACCCCAAACATACAGCCAAAGTCATTAAGAACTATTCAGCATAAAGGAGAACAAGAAGTCCTGGAAGTGATAGTATGGTCCCCACAGAGCCCTGACTTCAACATCCTCGAGTGTGTCTGGGATTACATGAAGAGACAGAAGAATGTGAGGAAGTCTACATCCACAGAAGATCCGTGGTTAGTTCTCCAAGATGTTTGGAACAACCTACCAGCCACGTTCCTTCAAAAACTGTGTGCAAGTATAACTAGAAGAACTTATGCTGTTTTGAAGGCAAAGGGTGGTCACACCAAATATTGATTTGATTTAGATGTCTCTTTTGTTCATTCACTGTATTTTGTTGATTGATGACAATAAATAACACTTCCATTTTTGAAAGAATTCTTTGTTTACAGCCTTTTTCACACCTGCCTCAAACATTTGCACAATACTGTACATAATCCAGAAGGCCCAATGTCATATGTACAAAAGATCACATTTCATTATGCAGCCTGTCTACTTTAATGCCATGGGCAACCCTGATTTAATAAACTCAATCTCACATTAAGGATATCCTTAGGTTATTTATTTTAGAAAGCGTGCTGGCGCATTTAAGCATTCAGTCTCTTCATGTGGTATTCCTGTAATGCCAAAGCAGGACAAGTGAAAAAACTCATGACACTCCCACTGGCAGTCAAGTCCTATCATACATTTTTTTCTTTTAATCGTATTTTCAATTCTAAATTATCATTAGTATATCTGCTATATATATATATATATATATACACCTTGTTATATACCCCTTTGTTGGCAATGACATAGGCCAAACGTTTTCTTTAAGTCTTCACAAGGTTTTCCCACACTGTTGCTGGTATTTTGGCCCATTCCTCCATGCAGATCCTCTAGAGCAGTGATGTTTTAGGGGCTGTCGCTGGGCAACACAGAGTTTCAACTCCCTCCAAAAATTTTATATGGGGTTGAGATCTGCAGACCGGCTAGGCCAATCCAGAACCTTGAAATGTTTCTTACAAAGCCACTCCTTTGTTACTCATGGTGTGTTGGGGATCATTGTCATACTGAAAGACCCAGACACGTTTCATCTTCAATGCCCTTGCTGATGAGAGGAGGTTGTCAAAATCTCACTATACATGGCCCCATTCTATCTTTTCTTTACAAGGATCAGTCATCCTGGTCCCTTTGCAGAAAAACAGACCCAAAGCATGATGTTTCCACCCCCGTGCTTCACAGTAGGTAAGGTGTTCTTTGGATGCAACTCAGCATTCTTTCTCCTCCAAACACGACAAGTGGTTGAGGTATACCTATGATGAAAATGACAGGCCTCTCTCATCTTTTTAGGTGGGAGAACTTGCACAATTGGTGGCTGACTAAATACTTTTTCACCCCACTTTGTGTGTATATATATATATATATATATATATATATATATATATATATATATATATCCCTCCCTTTAGCTAGAATAGTGCACAAATAAAGACTTATCCTTCTTTGTATTGAGAGAGAAAATGTGTGCATGGGCTCTTGATCAGGTATTATAATCATTATATAATTATTATAATCAGGTATTAATATGCATTAACTCATTTCATAAACTAATTTTAGCAATTTTCATACATGCAGTAAATTTGAATAATTAATACTAAAGAAATGCAATATAAAAGTTCTCTAAAGGATACAATATTATTTATGTGAACCTATATCATGCTTTATGTATATCCATTAAACAGCACTTGGCATAAGTGCTCTTGATTGGTGGCTCAATAAGTTGACACCTTTCACACCTCTATCCTCCTCAGCAGGGGTGGTATTAGTAATGTATTACACTTGGATAACTGCCTTATGCTCAGCCATTGTAAAGGGCTTTATTGCTGTCGTGACGTTTAATATTGGGCCTGCTACTGTCAGCGGTGCTCCATAAATTTTGCTCATTCAGCTGCTTCTGCTCCTCGACTTCTTTCTGCTCGCCTTTTTGATGGAAACCATCATGACCAGAAACATTAATACTAAGAAGAGTTTTAGTCACGGCTCATGAACTCCTGCTTTACATTTGTTAAGAAACTGCGGGAGGGAATCGTTTGTTAGGTTCTTGATGAGAGTTGCATACAACACAACAAACAAAAAATTGCCTTTTAGAGACAAGTTTGGTATATTAGTTGTCATTATTCATCATGATTAAGTGGGGTTGGTTATTATTGTCATTTTCAGATCCATTTTGTATCTGTTGACATTTGTTGGATTGACTATGAGTAATATTAATCAGTTTATCAGTGTGGGGCCTTTTTATTGGATGCCTGATAAGTTTCGATTTATGTTCTATGAACAGAACTGAAAAAATTTCTCAGAAAAAAGTGTTAATCTCCATTCAGTGTTTTTGTTTGTAGATAGCATTATATTACGGTGGCCCTGAAGTGCAAAGCGCTACAACAAATCCAAAAGCACTACAACAAATCCAAAAACGCTACAACAAATTCAAAAGCGCTACAACAAATTCAAAAGCGCTACAACAAATTCAAAAGCGCTACAACAAATTCAAAAGCGCTACAACAAATCCAAAAGCGCTACAACAAATCCAAAAGCGCTACAACAAATCCAAAAACGCTACAACAAATCCAAAAGCGCTACAACAAATTCAAAAGTGCTACAACAAATCCAAAAGCGCTACAACAAATCCAAAAGAGCTACAACAAATCCAAAAACACTACAACAAATCCAAAAACGCTACAACAAATCCAAAAACGCTACAACAAATTCAAAACTTCAACAACAAATTCAAAAACACTACAACAAATTCAAAAACACTACAACAAATTCAAAACCACTACAACAAATTCAAAACTTCAACAACAAATTCAAAAGCACTACAACAAATTCAAAACTTCAACAACAAATCGGAAAACACTACAACAAATTCAAAACCACTACAACAAATTCAAAACTTCAACAACAAATTCAAAAACACTACAACAAATTAAAAACTGCAACAACAAATTGAAAGACACTACAACATTAACAAACCGGAAGAGGTAGGTACCACTGTGTCCAACATGAGGCATCACTGATTGGATGATGGAGCCGCTCACCTTTTCAAACGGAAGTTAGCTGTGTCCAAATTCAGGGGCTGCATCCTTCGAAGGACCCATCCTCCTCGGTCTACGGAGGACGGGTCCTTAATAGACCGGGTAGACCGGATGTTAACGGCTGTGAATTTGGACGGTCTAGCCTTCAAATTAATTCCCGCACCTACCTCGGCGAATGTCCTGTCGCCTAGCAATGGTGACAACGCTACACACAAGCTGGTAAAAATGGAGCAAGAAATCTTCCCGATTTTTTTTTTATGACTTTTTTAAATTCTACATAATACAGCAGTTTTACCGTTTGCAGCATGTTTTATATCTCTGGCTGAGAGGTAATCATATCCAGGTAAAGTTCTTTTATTTACTTCTACAGAATTACAAGTTAATTTCAGCTAGCTTCATGGATATGAACTGAATGACTGGTGGTCAAATGTACACACTTATATACTATATTATAACATATTCCTAGTATTCAGTTGATTTTAAAAATTCTGTGTGCAGAAATTGGATATATATATATATATATATATATATATATATATATATATATATATATATATATATAAATTCTTAGTTTTTTCTTTCAAGGTTCAAGGTGTCTTTATTATCTCTTAGCAGTCGACAGTGAACATAGAACATATAACAAGAGCAAAAACAAGCAAAAGACAACAATAACAGTCATTAAGAATGTAAGTTTACAGGGATGCATAAGTAGGTTAATTGCACATGGAATGAGTGACTTTTTATATCTATTTGTTCTGTATTTCGGCACATTGTATCTGCATCCTGATGGCAGTAACATAAATTCCTCCCAGAGTGGGTGAGCGAGGTCATTAAGGTGCTTTTTGCCTTTTTAACTGATCTGGCTCTATATAGCTCATCAAGGTCATGAAAAGTAGTACCAGCTATTTTACTACAGACCTTAACAATATTCCTTAGCCTGTTCTTCTGTTTTTAATTTTTGTACCGCCAGATTTTTATGTACTTACATTTAAAACTGTACTTCCGTCCCGCTTCGCCTCCCACACCGTACGCCATTGTTGCTGGAACAAAAATCTCCCGTTCGGCCCGCAATGCATTTTGGGATATGGAGAGGTTTGAAGGATACACCGGACCCACCCTTCAAACCTGAAAAAAGAAGGACGGATTTGTGGTCTGCATTTGAAGGGTGCCACATCACTAAGACGCGTTCAGAAGACAGTTTGTCCCACCAGAGAGCAACACTGATTTCTCCAAACCAGACTCATCCTCTGCTACATGTTCCTCTAGCTCATTCCCAGGGGCCACGATGTCACCAGCACCGGGGCAGATGTTGTGGAGAAGAGCTTATGACCTGCAATGGTGTTGAAAACATAAAAATGTTATAAGTTATTATTGCACTGGTTGTTTACAGTTTTTGCCTATTGCTTAAACACGTTTTGCTAAATTTGGCTCATTGTGTCAAAACTCTACACACAAGCAAATAAGACAAAACACTGGGAAATAAACCATTAACATCTATGTCAAATTGAAACTCTGCTATCAAAACCTAACAATCCTTTGTCAAAATGTCTCTCTGATGACAAAATGATATCCACTTGCATCATATGAATACACTTTCAGATTAGCAACAACACACTAGTCTACTTTATCTAAAAAACTGCATTATTTTGTTTTCAGTGTTTTTATTCAGTTCCACAGAGGGCATGTTTTCACAACCCAAAAAAATAAATACTCTTTTCAAAATCATTACATTAGTATGTTTTACAGTACGGTAATTTCAGTTAAATCAAAAATAAAAACAAACAATACACTACTGTAAACACAAAAACACAATTGTGCGCAAGTGGGCTTATGGATCCTGCCGTCTGTTGGGGTCTGGCCACAGGATTTCATCAACATCACAAGCAATGTCTTCTCTCGCTAAACATCGGGGAAAATATCCCCTTGTGTGCCGAATCTATCCCTGGATTGACCTCACCTCAATGTCTCCGCAGGCCTGTTCCATTGCCTGCAGAAGAGGCATACGGGCATGTGGTTGGCGGTCATTTACGCGCCATCTCCAAGCGGAAAAAAAGTCCTCTATAGGATTTAGAAATGGCGAGTAAGGGGGCAAGTACAGAACTTCAAACTGATCATGGTTGGTGAACCAGTTCTGGACCAGAGCAGCCCGATGGAAACTAACATTATCCCAGACAACAACAAACGTGGGCTGCTCTGGTCCATCCTGTACAAATGCATCATGAAGTGTATCTAGAAATGTGATTATGTGTTGCGCATTATAGGGACCCAGTTTAGCATGATGGTGCAGTAACCCTTGAAGACTTATGGCAGCACACAGTGTGATGTTTCCCCCGCGCTTCCCCGGGACGTGCAAAATTGCCCTTTGGCCAATTATATTACGTCCCCGTCATCTGTTTTTGCTAAGGTTGAATCCAGCCTCGTCAATTCATGCGGCTGTGCAGCTCCATCCATGTCCAAGATTCTCTGTAAAAGAAAAATACATATTGTGGATGGCTTTACTCAAAGCACACGCATACACTACACAGAACCGACCCATCCCACCACACAGGTACCTGTGTAGCTTTCTGAATGCATCTATATGGTTCTAATCCAGTGGTACATATTCATCTGTTACTGGACTGCACCCATTCTTTATTGTAAATGTAAAGGACTGAAACACTTACCTGTACATATTCATGTCGAAGTTCTTTGACCCTGACACTGTTCCTCTCAAATGGGACCCTGTAAAGTTGCTTCATGGTCATGTTGTGCTTTACCAAGATCCGTCTGATAGTTGTGATCCTTACTCGATTCATGTTGTTGAATACTTGCCTATCTGCAAGTATTTGTTGCTGTAGCTGGTGGAGACGGATTGCATTGTTTGCTCTGACTAGGTTCACTATGGCAGGTTCCTGCTGTTGGGTGAACAGGCGTTGGTGTCCACCCCCAGTAGGTCTTCTAGCCATTCTGTAGAAAAATGCAACCACAAATTGTTCTCGTCTGCTTCTTTTTTACAGTACGGTGGAATACAATACATGTGATACAGTAATGTGATATGGTACATTACTGTAAATACTCTATACAGTCTGAGTAGAGAGTTGAAGACATACCTGTTTTCCAGCCGGAATGTCCTTATTATGGATGCAACTGTGAAGCGGCTTAGATTAGGATGGACTCTCTGTCCAGCTTCCCTCATAGTCAGGCCATGGTTTATGACATGGTCCACCAAAGTTGCCCTTATGTTATCCGAAATAATGGTCCTTGCGTTGCCTCTTCGACCACGTCCTCCTCTCTCTCTCTGTACTCCTCTCTCTCTCTGTCCTCCTCTTCCTCTTCCTCTGCCTCTGCCTCTAGCTCTCCCTGCCTCCATGCATGCAAAGTTCTCAAAATTGCTTAACTGGGGCCTTTTTGTAGCTGGCTGATTGGTGTTCAGTTTTGTAAGTAAGTGTTTTCAGGTGTATGTCTATGCCTTTTCAATTAACCAATGTGTGTTGTATTTTGAATTGATGTGTTTTCCCAATGGTACCCTGAGATTTCATTTTTGAACTAAGTGTCTTATGTATGAAATAGTGTGTAGTGTCTAGGAGCAAGTGTGTTGCAGACAGGATCAAGTGTGTTACAGAATTGCAACTAAAGTGCTAAGCAGCGCTTTTGTTTAAGGTATGGTTACACTTTGTTTAAGGTATAGTAACAACAACTTCAAGTTATGTTACTTTGGTTTGAGCATGTGTCTATAGTGTTCAAGCAATGGGCAAAAACTGTAAAAACAATCAATTCAGTTTTTTATTCAGAAAGTGATTCGCAAGACATCACCAGCTTAAAACCCCCCCGATATATTCAGATTCAAAAATACTTCATTGATCCCCTATATATGCATTAATTTTAGTAGATCCTCTCCTGTCTTTCCCCCTGTTTTTATTGAAAATGAAGCTGTAGAACAGGTCCAGTAGTACAAATACTTGGGCACTGTCATGGACTGCAAACTGAGCTTTGAACTTCAGGTTGATGCTGTCTGTAAGAAAGCCCACTAGCGCATGTACTTTTATCGAAAACTTCGCTGTTTTAAGGTAGACACATCTTTTATGAGAATCTTTTACTACTGTTTTACTTTCTCTTTTATTTGTTGGCATGGGTCACTTTCGGTGAAACAGAAGAACAGGCTAAGGAAAATTGTTAAGGTCTGTAGTAAAATAGCTGGTACTACTTTTCATGACCTTGATGAGCTATATAGAGCCAGATCAGTTAAAAAGGCAAAAAGCACCTTAATGACCTCGCTCACCCACTCTGGGAGGAATTTATGTTGCTGCCATCAGGACGCAGATACAATGTGCCGAAATACAGAACAAATAGATATAAAAAGTCACTCATTCCATGTGCAATTAACCTACTTATGCATCCCTGTAAACTTACATTCTTAATGACTGTTATTGTTGTCTTTAGCTTGTTTTTGCTCTTGTTATATGTTCTATGTTCACTGTCGACTGCCAAGAGAATTGCCCCTTTGGGGATAACAAAGACACCTTGAACCTTGAAAGAAAAAATAAAGAATTTATATATATATATATATATATATATATATATATATATATATATATATATATATATATATATATATATATATATATATATATATATATATATATACATACATACATACATATCCAATTTCTGCACACAGAATTTTTAAAATCAACTGAATACTAGAAGTATGTTATAATATAGTATATCTGTGTACATTTGACCACCAGTCATTCAGTTCATATCCATGAAGCTAGCTGAAATTAACTTGTAATTCTGTAGAAGTAAATAAAAGAACTTTACCTGGATATGATTACCTCTCAGCCAGAGATATAAAACATGCTGCAAACGGCAAAACTGCTGTATTAGGTAGAATTTAAAAAAGTCATTAAACAAACTCGGGAAGATTTCTTGCTCCATTTTTACCAGCTTGTGTGTAGCGTTGTCACCATTGCTAGGCGACAGGACATTCGCCGAGGTAGGTGCGGGAATTAATTTGAAGGCTAGACCGTCCAAATTCACAGCCGTTAACATCCGGTCTACCCGGTCTATTAAGGACCC
This sequence comes from Valencia hispanica, assembly GCA_963556495.2. Classification (NCBI taxonomy): domain Eukaryota; kingdom Metazoa; phylum Chordata; class Actinopteri; order Cyprinodontiformes; family Valenciidae; genus Valencia; species Valencia hispanica. The sequence goes on from OY747716.1 coordinate 25,364,454, forward strand.
GTCCTCCGTAGACCGAGGAGGATGGGTCCTTCGAAGGATGCAGCCCCTGAATTTGGACACAGCTAACTTCCGTTTGAAAAGGTGAGCGGCTCCATCATCCAATCAGTGATGCCTCATGTTGGACACAGTGGTACCTACCTCTTCCGGTTTGTTAATGTTGTAGTGTTTTTCAATATGTTGTTGCAGTTTTGAATTTGTTGTAGTGTTTTTCGATTTGTTGTAGTGGTTTTGAATTTGTTGTAGTGGTTTTGAATTTGTTGTTGTAGTTTTGAATTTGTTGTAGTGTTTTTGAATTTGTTGTAGTGTTTTTGAATTTGTTGTAGTGGTTTTGAATTTGTTGTAGTGGTTTTGAATTTGTTGTAGTGTTTTTCGATTTGTTGTTGTAGTTTTGAATTTGTTGTAGTGCTTTTGAATTTGTTGTTGTAGTTTTGAATTTGTTGTAGTGTTTTTGAATTTGTTGTAGTGTTTTTGAAATTGTTGTAGTGCTTTTGAATTTGTTGTAGTGCTTTTGAATTTGTTGTAGTGTTTTTGAATTTGTTGTAGTGCTTTTGAATTTGTTGTAGTGTTTTTGAATTATTTGTAGTTTTGAATTTGTTGTAGTGTTTTTTGATTTGTTGTAGTGTTTTTGAATTATTTGTAGTTTTGAATTTGTTGTAGTGTTTTTGAAGTTGTTGTAGTGCTTTTTGATTTGTTGTAGTGTTTTTGAAGTTGTTGTAGTGCTTTTGAATTTGTTGTAGTGCTTTTGAATTTGTTGTAGTGTTTTTGAATTTGTTGTAGTTTTGAATTTATTGTAGTGTTTTTGAATTTGTTGTAGTTTTGAATTTATTGTAGTGTTTTTTAATTTGTTGTAGTGTTTTTGAATTTGTTGTAGTGTTTTTGAATTTGTTGTAGTTTTGAATTTGTTGTAGTGTTTTTTGATTTGTTGTAGTGTTTTTGAAGTTGTTGTAGTGGTTTTTGATTTGTTGTAGTGTTGTTGAAGTTGTTGTAGTGCTTTTGAATTTGTTGTAGTGCTTTTGAATTTGTTGTAGTGTTTTTGAATTTGTTGTAGTTTTGAATTTATTGTAGTGTTTTTTAATTTGTTGTAGTGTTTTTGAATTTTTGTTGAAGTTTTGAATTTGTTGTAGTGTTTTTGAATTTGTTGTAGTGTTTTTGAATTTGTTGTAGTGTTTTTTGATTTGTTGATGTGGTTTGCACTTCAGGGCCATCGTATTATATACTTATTTGTGTATTACACTGTCCTTGAGTTTTTTTTCTATATGTGCGGGTGTGTGTTTCTCTCCCTTTTCAAAAAGAGCAGGCCCATCCGTCTTCGGTGCTGCATAATGGGGCCTCGGAGTGGCTTACGCTCAGCCCTCTGATCTGTCCTCATTTGGTTGGCATTTCATTATAGGCCAGACATTTCCTGCGACTCAGGAAGCAAGCTGGACTGTCTTTTTCTAGCTTGCCATTTTCTGTTAAATTTTCTTTCCCCATTGTCCTTTATCTCTTGCTCACTCTCTCAATTTGTCTGACAGAAACAAACACGCACTTAGACAAATATGTTTTCCCCTTTGTCTGCATCTCAGCTTTCAAGCAACTATGTCAGAAAGAAGCAGAAAAATGAGGACACATTGATATGAATCCCAAGGTAAGAAGCCAGAGGGTGTAAAATACAGGACTGAAAAAATGTAGCAGTGCCTGCTTGCGAAGCAAGTGTAGGCATAAATCCAGTGATGTACTGCTGTAATGTTCACTTTGTAAGTGCATCCATTCCTCACCATGGTGCTTGCACCGGTCACACAAAAAGACAGTTAAAGGACAAACCCAATGTTACAACAGCATTGAAATACCATATCGTTTTTTTTGATTTACTCTTATTTCCGGGCCTATAGTGACTGGGGATAGTGGTGCATTCCATTTGTACTTAGAACTCAGAAATCCCGACTTCCGAGCGGGAATAATCAATTGGAATTTCCCCCGAAGTCTGAGATTTTTTCTTGCTCCGACTTTGACTTTCAATATGACCACTCCGAGCAACAACAATAGGAGCTGTGGTGGAGACATGTTTATTTTAAAGAGACACGCTTGTAAGAACGTGTCTAAAATCAATCTTACATGTAGAGCCTGAAACTCTAAGCATAACAAAATAACAGTGATGTTTGCCTATGAAAAGTACAGCTTAAAACAATGTTTGTAAGAGATACTACTAACTTTGGCTACCTGGCCTCGCCATATTGCAATCTCGACATTTCCGACTATGTTAACTGGAACGCTGTTTACTCAGGCATGACATTACACCCAGCTCCGAGTTCCGACTTCTGAGGTAAATGGAATGCACCGTATTTTAGGCAAGGCAAGGCAAGGCAATTTTATTTGTATAGCACACTTTCAACAGCAGGGTAATTCAAGGTGCTTTACATGATTTGGTGATTTAAAAGAAACACATAAAAGAAACACACATTACACATGATACACAATAAAGCAAGAGAAAAATAAAAAAGCAAGAGAGCATGAACACATTTCATACATATGACATCAAGCATTTACTTAAAGGCAAGTCTAAACAGATGGGTTTTTAGTCTCGATTTAAAGCAGTTCAGAGTTTCAGCAGCTCTACACTCGTCAGGAAGTCTGTTCCAGATAAGGGGAGCATAGAAACTGAAAGCTGCTTCTCCATGTTTAGTTCTGAGTCTAGGGATGTTTAGTAGGCTAGAGTTGGAGGACCTGAGTGGTCTTGGTGGTTGGTACCATGACAACAGGTCTTCAACATATTTTGGTGCTAAGCCATGTAATGATTTATAAACTAGTAAAAGTATTTTGAAGTCTATTCTCTGAGCTACAGGGAGCCAGTATAAGGACTTTAGAACTGGGGTGATGTGCTCTACTTTCCAGGTTCTAGTGAGGACGCGAGCGGCAGCGTTCTGGATCAGCTGCAGCTGTCTGATTGACTTTTTAGGCAGACCTGTGAAGATGCTGTTGCAGTAATCAATCCGACTAAAGATAAACGCATGGATGAGTTTTTCTAGGTCGTGTTGCAAAATCAGTCCTTTAATCCTAGAGATGTTCTTCAGGTGATAGAACGCTGACCTTGTTATTGCCTTTATGTTTACCTCGCTTTCCCACCGTCTTCCCTTATTAATGTCATCCCGTGAATTTTCCTTCATATACCTGAGATGCAATTTTCTCGTGACTAGTGCAGAGAGAGGGAACAGCAAAAAAATTGATGGACCTCATTAAGGAGAAGTCATTCCTGCCAAACAAAAAACAGCAAAAACCCAACTGATGCCTTGTCCACACGTAGTCGGGTATCTCACAAAACAAATGTATTTTTTTATAGTTTGGCCTGTCATCCACACAAAAATGAATCTTTTTAAAAACTCCGGCCAAAGTGAAGATTTGTGTTTTCTCCGTTTTAAGCATTTGCGTGTGGACAGAAATAACCGCAGTTTTTGGCTCCGCAACTTCACTTTCCGCGACAAAAATGCTCCAACATCACTTGTGCGAAATGTGGTTACACACAGAAACAGCATTTATGCCCCAAGAGATGTGTTGGCATCATCAGTTGTCCAAGCGCTTTTTGTTTGCTGGTTTTTACAAGCTCAATTTTTGCTGTATGTAGAAGTTAGAACATAGAAAGTTACTCTGAGTGGTTAGGATTTGGGGGAACTACTGCCCCCTTCAGGTTTGGCATGTCTATGAATATGCTTAAAGGGGGGGTAATATGCTTCTTCCAGCCACACATATTCCCCTTCTATAGCATACTCCAATAAAATTGTCACCTTAAGTCTTTTAAAAGTCCGTCATATATCCAAATCTTTATTTACTTCCGTATTGGACGCCTTGATTTTCACCTGTGCCTCTCTAAGACCCTCCTACTCTTTCTGACACTCCCCCTTCAGTTCGTCACATATCGTGCATCATCGCAGCATGCACGGAGTCGGAAAAAAAATCCTACAAAAGACATGCAGCTGCAGCTGGTGTGTTATAATAACTGCACCTGGGACTCAGCCGGAGTTGTGTGAGGTGGGGAGGGGTGGGGGAGCTCTGCAGGGGCGAGGCTCTCGGCTGAGTACTAAGCTCGGAAGAGGAGATGGGTGGAAAAGGCGGGGATAGGTGGGAGCAGGCGTTTCAGTAACCCTGAGAACTACCAGCAGAGACCGGCAGAGACTCAAAGATTACTCTAACATGAGTGAATGGGTCAGTGCAACACTTCAGGTATGTTTTTAATGAGGAAAATACAGGTTCTTAGGATATTAAGCTTCAGAAAGTCCATTTTGCATAATGCCCCCCCTTTAACAATGCACTTATGCAGTTAGGTGTGGACTGAGATTTTTTTTAAACGAGGTGGTGAGAATATTCGTATTTCTTAAAAACCCGGCTACTTGTGTAGTCATCATGTAAATACCTGAAAAAAGTGGACAGCGAATTTACTTTCCTACAGAGGAGCAGGATGGGTTGCAGCATTTGTATGTCAACAAAGGTAGGCAGATCACATTCTGATTACTTAGTTATAGCGAGTTAGTGGTTGACAAGTGGTCGTACAAAACATGTCGGAAATGACTGACATGAGTAAGAAATTGTTTGGCAAAAAACTTTAAATTGTCAGACATTTTGACCGACTTGCTTCTCCTAACCTTGCCAATATAATCCCCATAAAATATCCTAAGTAAGAGGTGCTGCATCTGTCTGCGTCTCCCCTTTGATCAGCTATAGGGAGATTTTCATCACCAAAACAAACAAAACAAAGGAGAAAAAGTCAGAAAGAAACCAAGACTTCTCTGAGAGTTTGAATTAATAATTGTATTTATTAATGTGTGTCAGACTCGCTGTGTTTAACCCTGAAATGAGTTTAATTCAGTGCTTCATATTTAAAATTATTTTAAATAATAATGCCCAAATAATATTTTTTAAATAGGCTTAAAAATACTTCATTAAGACTACTGAGCAGGGGTGTATCTAGGAAGTTTTTAAAGGGGGTCAGTAATGATCTTGGGGTGTCACACCAAAATAAAAGCAGGGGATGTAATACAAGAGAAGACGAGGCCTAGAGTGAGTGACAGACAGAGTCACAACATGGGGTTCAAAGATGGATGACAAAATAAATAAATAAAACCCACAAATAATTCTAACTAATTAAAGGTATTTCTCTCTTATTTTATTATTCATCAAAAATATTATCTACATTAGAATTGATTATGTAGCATCTTCACAAATGCAGAACATAATGAGCTGCTGCAGAAAGCAGGCCAGGAATAAAATCACTGACTAATCAACTACTCATTTAACATTCTGACTGATTTATTGATAATAATAATAATAACAATTATTCCCTGTAGCTCTAGAATGTATTGAATAGAGAATGTCTACTTTTAAAGTGAATTATGTGGAATAAATTTAAGAAGAAAAAACCTATGGATCAACAATTTCAGTAAGAAACATAATATACATGTAAGACAATACATACTAGTATATAACCATTATAAATAGATAAAGATCTGCAGCATGAACATAAGTTGTCCTACATCTTTCCACAATGTCCTGTCTGAGACACTACAATGTCTGCCAGTGTGGCGGGTGTAGCTCAAACATTCAATCTCAAACATTACAGTGTGAACTATCCAAATGTTAGAGGTCACTACAATACCCACTATTAAATAGATATAAATTTGAAGCACCCGAGTTCATTATCCAACATGCTACAAAAATGGCAGATGTGAGACACTCTTTGGCAGACGTGAGAGTGGGACTTTTTGTGAATACTACAGCTTGGTTGGAGTGGTGGGATGGCTCGCACCCAAAAATTTCCTTTATTTTCAAATCCAAAACTTGACAGGTATGTAACACATGCTGACTGTTTGCTGCTGTTCTCACTGAATAAACATGCAATCTCTTTAAACTGGGGCCAATAATTCAAGTTCCTTTAAAGGCAATTCCACTTCACTGTGCCTCCTTGGCTCTGGGCTGCTGAGCCCGAGACAAAAGAAGTCAATGTAATCAGGTGAAAAAGCAAGTGGGGAAGGCTAGCAAAACCTAGCCTTCCCCACTCACATGTATGAGTGAGAGCCAGCTAGTTGAGAGCCACAGAGATTTCAAATATCAATCTTATAGAGCCGAAGGGCCTCTACTGATTCTCGGAGATGTATATTTGTCTAAACCCCAAATTAATCAAATTTGGTGCTTTTACTGTATAGAAACAAAACAGAGCAACACCAGAAGCTGATTTTTTATCAGCCCAACGTTAAAGTGCATATATCATCACATTTTATAGACAATAAAGCTAAAAATCCTAAAAGTATGAGACATAAATAAGCACAATTGCCCTTTTCATTGTATTGCAATGCAGATAAGTAATTTTAAAAATGCACTTTTCTAAAGCCAGAAAAGACAAAAACAGAACTGAGTCTTTCTATTACAAAAAAACATTGTTATTGGTAATATGTTGAATGGATTGCAGTGGTGCAGTTGGTAGCACTGTTGCCTTTCAGCAAGAAGTTCCTGGGTTTGAATATTGGCCTTGGGTCTTTCTACAGGGAGCTTGCATGTTCTCCCTGTGCATGTGTGGGTTTTCCTCTGGGTACTCCACCTTCCACCAACTATCCAAAAACATGACTGTTAGGTCAATTGGTTTCTTGGGCATATTTTGCTTAGAAAATTAGCTTCAGTTAAAACTTTTTACAGAGCCAAATAAAGGTGAGTAAGTAAAGTTTATTTATAAAGCACTTTTTACAGACACAAAAGTCATAGTATTGAACAACATAAATCACAGTTAAGTTACACAAAAAAAATTTTAAAGCATAAGAAGCACAATAAAATCTGTTTTTGAATTGATTTTTAAAAACCTCCAGAGTCAGCAAAGCGAAGATGCAGGACAAAGTGTTCCACAGTTTAGGAGCCACAGTCTGAAAGGCTGTGTCCTCGTTAGTTTTTTGTCTTGTATGAGGAACAACAAGAAGATTCTGGGCTTTGGATCGAAGGCCACAAGCAGCAGAGAGTTTGGTTAAAAGCTGAGACAAAAAGTCAGGATCCTGGTCATTAAAAGCTTTGTATGTGAGCACAACAACTTTAAACTGAATTATCAAAGGTTTGACCTTATTAAAATGTGTGCAAACCTGACAGCGGGCGCAAAAGCATGAGCAGGTGATTTACTAAGGAGCTGCAGATAGGATTGCGCCTGTTAAACCCGCAGCGCAATCCATTTAGCACTTTTGCCCTTGAAATACAGGCGTTTCTGTCAAAAGGCCCAAAATATTGGGAGGAAAACATGCAAATAAGTAGGAATTCCACGCACAGTAAGATTTATAAAACATGAAACTGAAGCAACGGATGTTTTAGCGCCTATTTTTAGCACCTCTGAAAGGCATGTCTCAACTTTGCAAACAAAAATATCATTCACACACATTCTAAACTAATAGTAATTAACACTTTAATAGCCATAAACCTGACAGTTGTGTCGATTCTTTCCCCTTTTTTTCCAAAGACGCATCATAACTCACTGCGCGCTCAACGTGTCTGTGCCTGCTGTTTATTTGTTTATTTATTTTTATCCCATGTTAGTTTTTACCGGAGTGGTTATTAATCTTCCTGGGGTCCAATTAATAGAATACAATAATCATGTACAATACCACAATGACAATTACATATATGACATTTTACAAACAAAATTCATACATTTCAGATTACATACAAAAGCCAGATGTAATTAACTTGTAAATTTCCAACCTTCAATAAAATACCTAAAACATTCAGGTAGATCCAAAGCTAAATTGAGATTTTAATACTTAAAAAAAAAGAATACTTGCCCTTTAGTTCTCTAATATTTTTAGATAATTTATTCCATTCCTAAGATGCTCTGTGAACAGCAGATTTTTGCAGATATGTGTTGGCATGTTTTACCATTAATTGTATTACAAGCATATATAGTACAATGGGTGTATATCTGATCACAGAAAATGAACTATTTGCAAAATGATTCTGATTGACCTGTTAGAATAATTTTTGTCCTGCAACTTGACATTTAATAGAGGCCATGATAAAGTGTGGTGCATTTCAGTAACATTAGTAGAATATGGACAAGTTAAGACTAAGCAGCCTTGATCTGGACAAGCTGCAGCTTTAATAAGTCTGACTGGAATATGGTGCCTGCTTGGACCAGAGAGCAGCGCAGGTACACCGCATGCATTAAGTTTATTAATGACAAACGAAAAATATAATTCACATACATTCTAGCCTAATAGTAATTAACTCTCTGACAGGTATGTCGTTTTTTCATTTTTTTTTTTTTGCCAAAGATGCATAATGAATCCACTGCGCCTATTCCACCTCTCTTTGGATGTGGCTCAGTGCACGGGCCAGAAAGGCTGGCACACAGCAGCAGCGGACGCAAAGTCCTCATTTGAATACTGCTCTTTGCGCCTGTTACCATTTGTGCGCACAATCGTAGTGGATCACCGCAAATCAGGAACACGCCCTTACCACAAATTCTTTGCAGCGCACGCAATTTTGCGCTCTTTATTTGTAATATTGATAAATCAAGCCCCATGTGCCCTATTTTGGTAATGTTTTATAATGAAAATATTTAATGGACTGTTTGTTAAGCCTTTATTAGGGACAAAAGTCAGGGTTATTAGATTACAGACTATAGACTTAAAAACATCTTTTGTTTAGGAGACAGGAAAGTGACCCTTAAGTTAGCTATCTGACTTGTTTGAACCAGTTTGAACTCAGACAGGGAGAGGAAGCATAGTAGAAAAGGTTTTCTGCTTCTGGGTTGGGACAAGTCAGCTTGGAGACATGTTCACCTAAACTGGCTTGTTAACAATATATGATAATAATTTCCAACTGCCTGAAGGAATCTGATTTCATCATTTATTTAATTAAAATTACAACAACCACACTTGCCACTGTGATGAATTACAAGCAAATTGGGTAAGACACAAAGCGCTCTAAATCCCTCTTCAGGTCGCTGGTTGGGTAGATCTCGATGCCACTGGTCTTACTTCCTCCTCCCCGGCTAAATCAGCATGTAAAACTTACTCTACTACTTTTCTCTTGAGGGGGGGGCATTGTGTTATGTATTGATGTCCAACTGAGTTTTCCAAACATACGCGTCAAGACTCTTTGGTAACTTTTTGTTTCCATATACCTGTATTTAGCTCTGTTTCCATTATACAAATTAAAACAACTATCATGAGCTACAAGCGTAAAAACAATTGTAGATCTACTTGTAAAAGTAATAATGTATAGCTGTTTAAAACAAAGCTGTGCTTGTTTGTCTTTTTCAGTCACTGCAATTTTACTGTACCTCTTAAACTCAGAACGACACACAAAGTGCACACTGCTTTTTGGATCTTTCACTGAACATGGAAATAAAGGTCCATTGTGTAGGTGTGTGCAGTGAGGTGAGCTCCCAAAGTCTAGTTAACACAACATGGCTTCTCCAAGCTGTTGGATCGCCCCAACTGCTGAGCACTGCAAGTACATTACATCTCAATTTGTTCTGGGAAGGATCAAATTCTCCTGGCTTGCAAATCTCACCAAGCAGCCAGCAGAGCACACGATAAAAAAATGGAGAACTGTAGGAAATATAATATAGAGAAGTTTGATGCACCAGAATCAAATCAAAGCTTAGATGTCTATGTCAATAAACTTTCTCTGTGGAGTCTGATGCGAAATAAATCAATGAGATTCAGGATAATGATAGGCTGCATATGATATACATTTGCTTATTATATTCCCATCTCCTTGTAGATGAAAGGTATATGCACTGTAAACATTGTTTCAGGAGTGAATATAAAGTACCGCCCAATACAGCCCACAGAATTCTGAGGTTTGGAAAATAATCACAGACTTTAGAAATATGCTATTAATTATTCATTCAGAGTTAGCCTGGCACAGACAGGAAAGTCTTTAAAGGTCTAGAGAAGGTTGAAGAGCGGAGGTTGAGAAAGGACAGCTCTGTGCTAATTGCCGTCATCACTCACTCTGTTGCTTAATTTATCTGATCCTCTTTCGGAAATGAAAAACCTCATCTCCACGTTTAATAGCCAATATAAAAAAGTAGAGAGGGAATTGTTAAAGTCAGGCATTTTTTAGCTGACATCTGTTTCTTACTTTCTCTTGAAGGTGCTCTGGCGTTAAGTTACCTACCAAGTATACGAAAAAAGAAATTTTGGTATTATATAAACTGGGTGATTCTCCCCTTCAGGGATTAATTTCTCATTATCCATGAAAGAAAACTATAAATTAGACCCACAGACAGACTGACTTCAACCCTCGTGTCACAGGTAGTGATATTTTGTTTCGTTTTTTTTCGTAGTTAAGCAATCGGAAATCTGCACGTGTCTTTTATTTTGAAAATATCTGGATTCTTTTCACTGCTTCTGTGTTTGATTTCCTGTCTGGCCTGATCTAAACTGCTGAGATTGATGTGTTTTAGAAGCGTAAAGCATAAGAAATAAACCTGCTGTGTAAATGTAGGAGAGGGCCGTGACATAACTCCTCTGAGAGGCATCGGATTCGTGCTGCTTCACGCTCGGTAGAAAAGGTCCCATTGACTATAATGACAGCTATCAGCTGTGTATGATGGTTCGCAGACGTTACGCGCCTAGTACTGGTTTGGTGGAAAGTAGGGGTAAGTCTGGCCATCAAAGCAGGTCAACCCCAAAAGCAGACTCCAACATGCTAAAGGTGTCCATAAATGTCATCATGGGACCTACAGAAGGCCCTTGTTACTACTAATACAAAAGTGAATGCCTTGGTTTTCATTTTTGGTGTGCAAGGAGAAAACCTTTGCTATTGAAGAAGAACATGGAGACCAGACAAAAGTGAACACATACAAAGACCATGTCCCTCAATTATTTACCGTACTATTTCGTACTTGTGCGTAGAAATATAAGAACAGCTCTGACCATGAGTATGCACAGCATCTTGTGTTAGAACAGGGGAACTGCAACACCAAAACTGTTTTACTTTGACTGAATATTTATCTCATCAGTTTATCACCTCTGCCAAGGAGCTCATGTTGGCATGTCTTTTAGCAAAATAACAAAAAAGGTATGGAAGAATTTGGATTAAACTTTCAGTAAATGTTAGAAATTTGCCATAAATTATTAAATTTTGGGGTTGATCATGCATGGAGATCCTGTGAATCACAATCGGGGGATGCGGAAGTCTAATTTTTTTTACTTGTCACACCAAGCGCTTCCGCTTAAAAAGATGTTGTTAAACGTATAAATTAAAGGTTTGCAAATGGTACTGTGTAAACGGAATGGTTCTGCGTATCGGTGAAGCAAGTTGTCGCTGTCTCCATGGGTACTAGTGCCACCCAAAGCAGTGTCTCCAATAACGCATGGCCACACGCGTATCAAATATGGTGATCTGTGAACCCCTGGTTAATGATCTGACCCAGCTATGTGCTGAGGGATATTTTATTGTATTCAGTTTAATACCAAACCATTTTTTTCCGTTATTTCCAACAGGAACCTCTCCACTGTCCCGACCGCATCTACTGCCTCTGTCACTTTCTCCCAGCCAGTGTTCTTTTTTCATTGGTTACCCATGAGCTGATCCAAACAGCAGTGTTTAGTACAAATTTAACTGATTTAATTTGTTCAAAGAAGTTAAGTCAACTAACGACATTTTTTTATGTCTGCAGCAGGAATATTCCTGCTGCAGACATAATAAAGGGCTGATAACAAAGGGCAAAAACTATCAGTGTTAAAATGAATTTATGTTAATTATGACATTTTTCAAGTTTCCCTTCCATGGCCATTATTTTTGGGAAGAACGCAAGGACTTAGTGCATGTGTGAGGATGTGGTGTTACCAAATATGGTGAATTGAGGGCGTTTCTGTATGCAAATGACTGTGAATGGGCACAATCACTTTGTTACGCACATGTGGGATTTAGAAGATTCCTGGACTTCTGGAATAATGTTCTTTGGAAAGATTAATCTGAAACGTTATTATTTGGATACCAGAACAGAACACATATTTGGCATAAACTAAATACAGCATTCCAGGAAAAGAAGCTTGAAGCATGGGACTGGAAGAGTCAGGGTTTAGGGATACTTTGCTGTAGCAGAACCTGGCAGGACCTGTCTAGCTCACCATCATAAATTCCACCATGAATTCAAAGAGCGAGTAAGGAAAATGTGAGACCATCTGTAGAAAAAAATCTAAGCTGATTCTCATTGAGATGCTGTCATCTGATGTAAGACGTGTCATAAACCTTGACGCCCAAGCAGCAATAGGACTTTCTCAAGGTGTCAGTGCAACCTTTTGGTCAGCAATGTCTCTCCAGTAGTCTTCCTAGTCTCCATGGCAACCAACAGCTGGACTGGGCCCTGGATAGCAGTAGTCCCCACTTGCCTTTACCTTCGTTTACCTCTTTAAATCTCAACTCAAAGTTGCACCAACAGGGAGTTTATGCTGCAGAACTACCACATCAATATTCCATGAATGAATATCAGCTGCCACCAAGATTAGTGCTTAAATCCAGGTTCAGAAATATTTCTGTGGGCTAATCAAAAGCAAAAACATAGCAGTCTCTTATTCTCAGCACTAAATAGTCCATCCTGTTATCCAAGGATTGAACGTTAACAGGAAAAAGCATGTTTCATGAAGATCTGATTTGTGGAGTACTCCGCTACTAGCACAACTCATTCTCTACATCCTCACTTCATCAGCTGGCCTTCTCGTCATCAGTTAGCTATGCTGCTACTCCAAAACGAGCCATTGTTATATTCTTGATATCCTCAAAGGTTATCTGTACCTCAATTTAAATCCTTAGAAAAATCTAGGGTCCAGTATGTGTAACCAAAAAGAAAGGTCAGTTATAAAAAGCAATACATTTAGTAGACTATAGATGTCTCTAATGAGATTTCCAAGAATCCAAACCCTAAGTGTAAGCACCTTGCAAGGCAACTCCACCTTTGAACATGTTAATGAGAAAAATGTTATGTGGTGTTTTTACAAACTTAGCTAAGGCTAAAATGTCACATTAAAGCCTACTTGCAATTGCAAACTACTTTCCATATGGTCTGTAATCTAATTAACAAATAGAGGGAAAACATTTAACAGCCACCTGGATAGAGAGGTTTCACTATAAACAAATATTAAGCAGTCAACTACATTTCTCAGGTGTAGACATTCGAAGACCTGTTGTTAACAAAGTGCTGCACACTTTAACCCGTAAAATGTGTGTCCTTTGAAAAAACAACAAAGGCAACTGCAGAGGTCATCAAATAGTAAAGCTAGAGTTGAATTCAGAAACTTGTTCTAAATTTGCTTACCAAACTAAACCCACATATTATTTTTGTGTAGCAGCCTTTTTTCCTGTATCAGTGGGCTTTTTTCAAAGTCCTTTTTGATACTTCTCGGGACACTTTTTTGTAGATCGATAGCTCATCACAAGGCCCATTAGCAGAGAGGATAACTCTAATGAGGTGGTGAAATGAGGAGCTGGTTTGGAACACAAAAAGCAAACCTCAATTCCTCCTATTATCTGTAAAAAACTAAAAAAGGATTAGTTGTTCATTAAATATGCAACAATTACCTGAATTTAACTCCTACAGCTCACTAGGTTTGAAAGCTTTAACGTTGCCTCCTCTGTTTTGTCACAAAAATGTAATGTAAACTCTGATAGTCGTGTTTTGCATTGTTGCATAGTGCCAGTAAACGGTTTACTGAAGATTTTTATTCACAGTTAAGATCAAGACACAGTGATCACTTTCATTCAATGACCATGAGGTAAACAGGTGTCTAGTCATTACACCTTCTTATTTTGCATTGTTTCCTTGTTAAAGATAATCAATGTTGGTATGAGCACGAATCCCTAAGTGGTTTACTGCCTATGTGGTGTTCTTTCATTAATCAAACAGAGAAGCCATACCTGAGGGGGATGTTTGGTCTTCCTTTGTAAATCTCAAAAAATGGCAATAAAACAGGGAACTTTATAATGCAGAAACATGAAAAATGGATCTGTACAAGAGGAGGCACTAATAAAGGAAACTCTCTTCTCTGGTATCCATCTCTGCCATTGCCTCTCATTTATCTGTCAGCTTCGCTCTTTGTCTCTGCCTCATCTCCCACCTTTCTGTGACTCATGAAGGGCTCAATTTGTCATCTCACAGGTGATGAGTGTGGTGTTTTTCGCTCTGACCTCTGCTCCCTCCATAATGAGATATCAGCTATGCTGCTTCACGGTCACACAATCACTTCTAATTCCTGGGTCAAATGATATTAGCAAACACTCTTTTAGTTTGTTTGGACATTCCAGTCACTGAATGAGATGGATTATTCCCACAGGGGGACAGTAATGAACGGTAAATATTAAGGTTCTGCCTCAGAGGACAAAACATATAAAAGATAATTACTGTTTGGATCGACAAACCATCTACGATTTTAGGAATGATATTAATGCAACAAATCTGTCTTGTAAAATTTGTGAAAACAAAAACAAGACATGGAGTTCAGATAGTTATTAAAATACCAATTAGCATTTAATAATAAATGATGAATTCCCTTTGGAGGGTTTATTTGTCTAGCATCCACATTTTGCTCTGTGTTTTTCTTCAGTTAAGATAAAAAGCTAAATGTTGCATCTGGTGAGCCTTCACAGCCAGGTGTCTTTGCCTAAAACTGTCAATATGCATCATGAATTTCTAACTAAACATTATTTTGTCTTTAGTGTGTCAGATGGTCTGTTTTTTAACAGTTACAGCAAAAAAGAAAACCAGAAGAAAAAAAGATGCAGTAATGGAAATGAAAATTCACTTAAGGTGCTTGCTAAAAGAAGAAAAACATTAACTAATTTCATCATCACCTGCTTTTTTCCCCAAATGATTTGCAATTTTTTTTTTGGCAAGTTGGTGGATTCTGATGCTGGGTGAAATTGACAGGTCATTAAGAGAGATCATATTAATTTTACAACTGGTGTGCTAAAAGGGGGATCTGTTTCTTTGTGGTAGTAATGAAGATATAAAAGCACACATATTTTGTTTTTAGAAACCAATCTTTTTAGTTGTTACTCTTACTATGTAATTCTTCTACTGATTTTCAAAAGAAACATGCTTGCTGCTCTAAAATTATTTAAGAATAATTAGCTTTTTGTTAGTTCTCACCAAAATTTCACAGGCAAAACAATCAATAGCCTGTCATGTATAAGAAGGTGAATGAATTAAGGAATACACATTAATATTCCTCAGGTTGGTTAGAGAATTGTAATCTTCTCCCAGTGTATGTCTGACAAACACGACAGAAGTCGATATCTATCTTCTTCTTTTTCTTCTTCTTCTTCTTGAGTTTCAAACTTTCTCTATTCTTGTTTGTCTTTTTTTGTGTTTATTTTATTGTTCATTATTGTGTTGTCACTTGTTCTGTGTTTTGTGCGTGGGGGTGTGCTTTTCTGGCCTATTGGCGTTTTCGATGCCATGGCCAGTACTGATGGCTTTGCCATGCTTATGTGAAAGCATGGTGTCAGAGTGCGCACCGGCTTTCTGTGTGGTGTGGCGGAGGTTGCTCTAGCGGTGGGGAAAGTGGTTGGACACAGCTCAGTGAAGTCTGCTGCCAGGATGAATAGAGCTGTGGTCTTATTTGTTGAAAAGGTAGAACAAGCGAATAGGCTAGTGGAAGACAGAATCACTGTCGGGGGAGCTTTCATGTCGGTTGTTCTGTTGGCTCAGCTGGCTGCTCGTGTTACCCTGTCCATCGTTCCCCCATTCATCAGTGATGAGTTTTTGAAGTGAGAGCTGTCCCGACATGGGAAAGTTGTCTTCCCAATTAAGAAGGTTTTTTCTGGATGCGAGTCACCGCTTCTCAGTCATGTCGTTTCCCACAGATGTCAACTCTTCATGATCCTTCCTAGCAGATCCGGAAAACTCAATCTGCGGTTTCGAGTCAAAGTGGATGATTACAACTACATACTGTTTGCTTCATCTTCCCCCATGAAGTGCTTTAGTTGTGGGGAAGAAGCGCACACCATTAAGGTGGGACCAAATAAGACCAATTTAGCTTCAGCCGCTATGAGGCAAAGGGCTCTGCCCCTGCAGTGATCAGTGACGTCGTCGCAGGTGCACCAGGGCTTGGTGTGGTGGAGCCTGTTGCTGGGGGACTTAGTGCTAGGGGGACTAGTGCAACAGAGGATAATGCGGACTAAACGGTGACATCAGTGGAGGGAGATGTGGTGGCGAGTAGTGTGACTCAATCTAATGTTGAGACTGTTAAGAGGAAGAAAGATAAGAACTATGAGGAGATAAACGTCAGATACATAGTTGTGTAAGAAGAAGCGGTAGGAGAGACAGATGCGTGGAATGATGGTGAAGTAATAGGGATAAAGAGTGTAACTGGTGATGATTTTGCAAAGCTGACTAAGTTTGGTGAGGTCGCAAAGGGAAAATTGGAGGAGGCTGCAGGAGCCTGTACCAAGAAGGTTAGTGAGGCATTTTCTGTGGGAGGAACTGAAGAGACGGAGCTGGAAGCTCCCGCGCTGCTTGGAAGCGGAGCACTAAGAAGAGGAATGTGTCTGCTGAAGGTGAAACTGGTATGGAGGCTGGGGGAAAAGCCTGCAAACAAAACAGCATGGTAGGACAAGGGATCTGTCAGATTACAGTGATAGTGAGAGTTGGTTTTCTGACCAAAGTGACATTTTGCTAAGTCAACCACCTGAGGTGAAAGAAAAGATCTATCCTGCTGCTGCTATTAAAAGCTTTTTGCTGGATACAAAAAATATGCAGGGTTTCAATATTGAATCCTTCTTTCCTGATATTAAAGCCATCAACAGGTCATTAAAGTGTCATATTGCTAATAAGCATGGGCGGTTCTAGACATGGGCCACCAGGGGCCAGTGCCCCTGTATAACAGGTCTTGGCCCCTGTACTGGCCCCTGTGCTGATGAGATTATACTAAATCAGGTTCTTATCATAAAATGTGCTGGAACAAAAAACGTTGCTTGTCGGTCCCTTGGACCAATTTAATTTTTTTACCTTCACAGTTTTAATTAATCAATTAATTTAAAAAAATAAGTTGTTGGACTTTTAGCTTCAGTCGTATTGAGATAGGATCACAGTTTTCATCTGCAAGATCAGGGGTCTGCAACCTGCAACTCTGGAACCGTATATAGCTCTTGGCGCGTAATTTCTTTTTTTTTTGCTCTGTGCCCCCATGAAAAAACACTGGCCCCTCCCTGGCCCCCCTGGTAAATTTGGTCTAGAACTGCCACTGCTAATAAGACCAAATCTGGTTAGACAAACCAAGAGGTTTATAGGCTAAAAAACTATTATCGAAGGTAAAGAAGCAACTTTGATAATGAGGCTAATAAATATGACTAGCCTTCTGTATTTCCTTATCTTGAGTATTTATGGTCTTGAAAATATTTTGGGTGTTATGAATACTTTCAAAGTGGGTACTTTAAACATCAATGGTGCAAGAGAGCAGAAAAAAGAGCAATTCTTTTTGAAACTGTGAAAGTTAAGCACCTAAACGTGCTTTTTGTATAGGAAACTCATAGTGATTTAAGTAATCAGATTGACTGGAATAGAGAATGGGCAGGGACGGTGTTTTTTTGACCATGTGTCAACAGTGAGTGCTGGAGTACGGATTTTGTTTTTAGAAACTTTCTCCCCTGTTTTGGTAAGAATGGAGTCAGTCATTCAGGGGAGACCTTTGGTTGGGACTGCTATCTTTGAGCTTTTTGCATTTTTTTTTATATGCTCCTAATGCTGGAGCTGAAAGGGTTTGTTTTTTTAGGTGAGAGTGTGGTTTCCCTGGCGATAGGGGGTAGTATACACCTAAATCATTGCAAGGAAGCGGTATTTTTGTGTTTGTGTGACGACCTTACCAACGAATGGCAATAAAGGCTAAAAATCCCTGGTAGTGTCGTTGCGAAATTTTCGAATGAGTCTACTACATCACCACATTGTTCAACCTCCAGCGAAATCATATATGCAGCAAAATGACAAGCATATCAGACTCTCTTTCATCACTGGCAACGAACGAAGAGGTAAATGTGTAAAACAACAACATTTATAAATGGCAAAACCTCGGCTTGGCTTTGTTTTCTTTTCTTCACGACGACGTGAGAAGTATATTTGTGATCTATCATATCACTCGGTGAATAGCTACACCTAACCGCCGGCATTCAGTGTGTTCATAGAGCTCTTCATTAAACTTCCTGTAGAGGGTGTGGGGATCTGCTTTATCCTCCCAATCTAACATGGTTTTAAACAAATCTGAGTGTGTGTCTTTACCAGAGGAAATGGTGCACAGTTTTGTCCTGGTAGAAGCTGGGACTCTTGATAAAGTTATCGCCTCAGTGAGGCCCACCACAAGTGTTTTCGACCCGATTCCCACCTTGTTTTTTAAGCAATTTTATGGATCTTTTAGAGATTAGATTTTAACCATGATTAATTGCTCCTTTCAGACGGGGTTTTTCCTGCCGCCTTTAAACATTGTATAAATAAATGGGTGTTTCAAATTCTTCTTCTTCTTCATGGTGGTGAGACCCCTGCTGAAGAAGAGTAATTTATGATTTTAGCAATTTCCGACCGGTATCTAACTTACCGTTTTTAAGCAGTTTTAGAAATGCTTGTTTTAATTAAATTTATTGATTTTATTAACGCTCATAATGTCCTCGAGAAATTTCCGTCTGATTTTAGGGTGAACCAAAACAGCCCTTCTGAAGATTTTAAATGATTTTAGATAAAAACTACGATGCTGTCCTACGATGCTACGATACAGTGTTAGTTCTACTGGATCTAAGCTCTGTCTTTGATACAGTGGACCACACTATTCTTTTAACCTGTTTAAAATAGATTGGGCCCTCTGGTGCTGTTCAGAAATGGTTCACATCCTATCTCTAAGACAGGACTTTTATGGTAAGTCTAGATACCTGCTCCTCCAAGGTACACAAGATCACATGTGGTGTGCCCCAGGGTTCAATTTTAGGGCCAGTGCTTTTTAATCTTTATATACTCCCTCTTCGCAGCGTCATGAGAAGACATGGAGTTGACTTTCACAGTCATGCTGATGATACACAGTTGTACATCTCCATGTCTCCTGATGACACACGGCCAATGGATGCACTTTTTAACTGCATTTTAGATATCAAATCCTGAATGGCAGAAAACTTTCAAACAGGACAGGCCAGGACAAAACTGAAATCATTGGTCCTGAGGCTCAAAGAGAAAAACTTTTACCAAAACAACAACCACTGTCTATAAACCCTTCTTTACAAGTGAAGAACCTGGGTGTGATTTTTGACTCTGAGCTGACTTTTATCCCTCACATTAAAAACATTACTAAAATAGGTTTTTATCAACTAAAGAACATTGCCAGAGTCCGCCTCATTCTCTCTCGGGCCAATACGGAGACATTAATGCATGCTTTTATCACCAGTAAAATTGATTATTGTAATGTCCTGCTTTCTGGTCTTCCCAAAAAGAGTATATCAGGTTTACAGCTTCAACAGAATTCAGCCGCACGTGTCCTGACAAAGACCAGGACGTGGGAGCACATTACACCGGTCTTAAAATCAATTCATTGGCTCCCCGTATGTTTTAGGATCGATTTTAAGGTTCTTTTAATGGTTTTTAAATGTCTTAATGGTCTTGGGCCTTTTTATCTTTCAAGTCTGATTTATATATATATATATATATATATATATATATATATATATATATATATATATATATATATATATATATATATATATATATATATATATATATATATATATATACATATATATAAACTCAGCAAAAAAAGAAGTGTCCTCTGACTTTCAACTGTTTTTACTTTCAGTAAACTTAATGTGTGTAAATATTTGTATGAACACTAAAAGAGTCAACACCATAAGACACAAACTAAAAATGTTTTACAGACATGTGACTAACAGAGATAGAATAATGTGTCCTTGAATGAAGGGAGGCTCAAAATCAAAAGTACCAGTCAGTATCTGGTGTGGCCACCAGCTGCTTGAAGTACTGCAGTGCATCTCCTCCTCATGGACTGGATCAGATTTGTCAGTTCTTGCTGTGAGATGTTACCCCACTCTTCCACCAAGGCACTTGCAAGTTCCTGGACATTTCTGGGGGGAATGGCCCTAGCCCTCACCCTGCAATCCAACAGGTCCCAGACTTGCTCAATGGAATTGAGATCTGGGCTCTTCGCTGGCCATGGCAGAACACTGACATTGCTGTCCTGCAGAAACTCACGCACAGAACGAGCAGTATGGCTGGTGGCATTGTCCTGCTGGAGGATCATGTCCGGATGAGCATGCATAAAGGGTACCACATGAGGGAGGAGGATGTCATCCCTGTTCCGCAAGGCATAGAGATTGCCTGCAATGACAACAAGCTCAGTCCGATGGTGATGTGATATACCGCCCCAGACCATGACGGACCCCCCACCTCTAAATCGATCCCGCTCCAGGATACAGGCCTTGGTGTAACGCTAATTCCTTCGACGATAAACACGAATCCGTCCATCACCCCTGGTGAGACAAAACCGTGACTCATCAGTGAAGAGCACTTTTTGCCACTCCTGTCTGGTCCAGCGAAGGTGGGTTTGTGCCCATAGGCGGCGTTGTTGCTGGTGATGTCTGGTAAGGACCTGCCTTACAACAGGCCTACAAGCCCTCAGTCCAGCCTCTCTCAGCCTATTGCGGACAGTCTGAGCACTGATGGAGGAATTGTGTGTTCCTGGTGTGACTCGGGCAGTTGTTGTGGCCATCCTGTACCTGTCACGCAGGTGTGATATTCGGATGTACCGATTCTGTGCAGCTGTTGTTACATGTAGTCTTCCACTGCGAGGATGATCAGGTGTCCTTCCTGTCTCCCTGTAGCGCTGTCTTAGGCATCTAACAGTGCGGAAATGGCAATTTATTGCCCTAGTTAGGGATTTAAAAATGCTGTGTGACAAACTCAATTTGTAAATTAGCACAATAAATGACAACTTGCCACAAAACAAAAACTGCACTTCTACAAGTTAAAGACATTGTAATTACTGCTCCAGTTCTGAACAGTATTGTTACTCTGATATGAACAAATTTGTAAGCACGTTCCCCCAAAAATTTGTCACCAAAATATACTGCCTCATTTAAGGGAACCATGTAATTGTTTTGTATGTCTCACTTTTTATTTTATTTTGTTTTTTCAGTCCCGCATTTGAACAGCTAGCCTGAGGAAACTCACCACACATGCTATGTATATTGTTTAGATTAAGACACACCCCAGCTTCATGGATTATTCACCATTCCTGTGATGTAAACTGTGTTCTCTTTCATTATGTTGATGCCAAGTTTCTAAATACAAAAAGTGCTCTAAACAGAGAGATTGGTAATGTGAAAACGGTTCTCTTTAACACATTATTTTCTTAACAATGCTCACTCATGTTTTTACCTGCAAGATCTTAGTGTTCTCTACATTCTTGTCCTTTTTTGCCAATAACTGACCAAACGTGTGCTTAGCTTTTTCCTCTTAATAAAAAAAAAAAATTCCAGTCAAGAAAACAGATTTTTTTCTTTACAGCAGCAAGGGACCAATATCTGTAGACTAAGATTGATATGTCAGGATCAACATGAGTGAGAGCCTTTCTGTTTTAGAGGAATGTAACTCCAGCAGTTCTTGTGTCAAAAAGGTTTCTCTTCAAATCACTTACCTGCCTGCATTGAAACATGATAAAAAGGCATTTTGTGATTGATTTGTGTTAGAAATATTCATACTTTGGACAGTTGGTAGCATTGCTGCCCTGTAGCAAGAAGGTCCTGAGTTCAAATCTGGGCTTTCTATATGGAGTTTGCATGTTCTCTTTGTGCATGTGTGGGCTCTCTCTGGGTACTCTGGCTTCTTCCCACAGTCCAAAAACATCACTGTAAGGTTAATTGGTGTCTTTAAATTGTCATTAGGTCTGAGTGTGTGCATGGTTGTTGTTTGTTGTGTGTCTCTGTGTTGCTGTATCATGGACTGGCGACCCGTCCAGGGTGTACCCCACCTCTCACCCGATGACTGCTGGAGATAGGCACCAGGCTAATGGATTGATCATGTAGAGTAAACCATATGAGATTCCACAGCAGAAGATCCAAAAGGCACCTTTCCAAAAACCTAAAAGTCAAAGCTGTTCTTAAGCAGCACTTTTCAGGCTGATAAAAGAAAAAACAATCTGTAGATGAACGTCAAGGAGAAAATAAGAAAATCACCCTGAGAAGGCTTGAAAAGAGAGATGAGCCAAAACATTGTCTTGAAAACACATGGAAGCAGATTGATAACATGGTCTAGTCTAACTTCTGAAGGGTCAACAGCTGCAACACAGACTGCTACAGGAAATCCTTCCTGCCTACGGCCATCATGATCTACAACAACTCCTTAAAGAATTAATTATATGAGCTACAACAAGACTTAATTTCTCTCTGGGATCAATAAAGTATTTTTTAATTGAATTGAATTATGTTGCACACAGATTAAAAGATTTCCAGTCTTTTGTTCAAAAGGGTTCATTATAACAATTGCATTTATTATGTTTTGTGGCTCAACAATCTTGCATGGTGACAAATACAATTATTGATTGATGTCACATATAAACATATGATGCATCTTCATAATTAATAAATAGATACAAATGTTTTTGGAATGTTTTTTTTTAGCTTTCTAAGCTGCAGAAATGTGTTGTCCAGATGGAGCAAATCTATAGAAACAGCATCCAAAAGTTTAAAGGTAAAATGTGAATGGTGAAAACAAATCACACTGGTTTGTACAGATTTAGTCCTCCCTAGAAATATCATATAACATAAAAACTGCAGGCTAAATAGAAGTTTAACGAAAAGAAATGTAAGCGCTTCTTCTCTGCTGGTAATAGGAAAGATTGGGTTACAGTAGAGTGCTGTTAAGTATACTGTCAGCTGTGTTTGGACAAGAGCTGGCAGAACCACAGTATATTTTTCGTCAGACCTGAGCACAGGACTTTAATTTACTGGAAGCACCGGCAGCACCGTCAGAATGATTTCCAGACTTTTTTTTCTGTTTTTGTTTGCTACACCTTGAACAACCTTTGAAAATTACAGATTTTCTTTTTTACTCTGGCCTTCTATTTAAACACATGGCAGTTTTGCAGATTCTGATCAATGCTTTTCTCATTGTACAACTGATAATTCTTTCATGTTCCAACAGCATAAAGGTACATTACTGCTTCACACTTTTGACACTATGTTAAACATCTTAAACACAGCGGTGTCACTTAATCATATAATATAGATAGTAAAATCTTGTTTACTTTCTTGTCACAACTGCAAACTAACCCACAATGAGTAATAAAATAAATGCTTCAAATAATGCTTAAAAGGATAACTTAAAAAAACCAACCTCTTATGGGCTTTCTTTTTATTTAAAAAACGTGCATACAACTGCAGACATTTTTATGTTCAACAGGAAAAACACAAATATTATTCTGCTTGTTTTGGCATGAATCTTTTTTTCAATGGTTAATGTGCTTCTGCTATTGCTATTGTTACTGTGTATGTATGACCTGGAGACCAAGGCAAAGCAAAGGGTGGAGTTGAAGAGCTCAAGGAGGTAAATGAGAGACAGGTTGGTTCAGGAAGCGCTTACAGCAGATGAGATGGGGGGACATGTCTTCGAAGAGCACATAATTAAACTGATGAGGAAACAGACAAATGCTGATAATAATGTGAATGTTTCTTGCTTAGAAAATGAGATAAAGCTTAATATATATATATATATATATATATATTGTTTGTTTTAACTGAGCATAGCCTGAAATGCTACATACTCCAAAGAAGATAATGCGTTCTTGCTAAAATACAGTGGGTACGGAAGTATTCAGACGCCTCTAAATTCGTCATTGTTTGTTTCATTGCACTGATGGACCGGCTACCTGTCCAGGGTGTACCCCGCCTCTCGCCCCATGACAGCTGGAGATAGCCCCCCCCCCCCCCAACCCTGCATAGGAATGACGGGTACAGAAAATGGATGGATGGATGGATGGATGGATGTTTCATTGCAGCAATTTGCTGGAATCGAAAAAGTTCATTTTATTTCTCATCAATGCACACTCAGCACAGAAAAGAAAAAAACAGTAATGTAGAAATCTTTGCAAGTTTATTTAAAAAAACCTGAAATATCACATAAGTATTAAGACCCTTTGCAGTGACACTCATATTTGATTCACATGCTGTCCATTTCTTCTGATCCTCCTTGAAATGGTTCTGCTCCTTCATTGAAGTCCAGCTGTGTTAATTTAACACTGGACTTGATTAGGAAAGGCACACACCTGTCTATACTAGCTGTACTAGCTCAAAATGGTGTTTCTACTCAATACTGGGCAAAGGGTCTGAATACTTGTGACCATGTGATATTTTAGTTTTTAGTTTTTAATAAATTTATAAAAATGTCTACATTGCTGTTTTTTGTCAAGATGGGGTGCTGAGTGTACATGAATGAGAAATAAAATAAACCTGCAATGAAAGAGTGACAAATTTAAAGGGGTCTGAATACTTTCGTACCCATTTTAAATGGCACAACTCTAAGGTTAAAGCTCACTGAGTGTTAATGAAGGTGCTAAAGGGAGTCACAAATTTGTTAAGCATCATTTGAGGCTGTAGTGGCAATTTTACAGCCAAATGTACAGCTTCAGGCCACAGCTACATGACTCAGGATGTGTTTAAAAAGTAAGGGGTGGTGCATTAAGTCTTTCATGAATCGAAAACCAAATATAATTTGAATGAAATCATGTCTGTTTGAACAATTAAACAGCAAAGAAAAAAAAGCACTAACCAAATCTACATACTTTTACCATTGCTAATAATCATTAAAAGAGCACTTAAAACATTCTAATTAAAGCTGAATAACAACCTAAAAAATGTCACCATCTCCAAACTGAAAGAAGGTTTTTTTCTTTTTTGGTGGTTTATTTTTCCTTAAATTAGAGGGAAGAGTAAAAAGGGGAAGAAGAAAAAGGGGTTTTGCGCCACATAGATCATTTATCAGGTTTTACTATCCCCCGGCAGGCAGGCAGAGAGTGAAACCACCTTACTTTAGTTTGACATTGGCTGTGTCCAAATTCAGGTTCTGCATCCTTCGAAGGCCGGATTTGAAGGCCAGTTCTGTCAGAGCACCCGCGACGAAGGCTGTCCAAATTCGAATACTCCTTCAAATGCGGCCGACAAATCCGTCCTTCTTTTCCCCGATTTGAAGGATGGGTCCGGTGTATCTTTCAACACTCTTCATATCCCAAAATGCATTGCGGGCCGAACAGGAGATTTTTGTTTCAGCAACAATGGCGGATGGAGTGAGAGGCGAAGCGGGATGGGAGTACAGTTTTAAATGTAAGTACATTAAAATCTGGCGGTACAAAAATTAAAAACTCAAAGCGGTTGTGTTGTTTGGCTTTTGTTGTTGGTATAGACATGTATTTTATTATCATTTTGTAAACCATCGGTCGTAAACGAGCTCGTATGTTGATCTAATGGTTCTAGGTGTATTGGCCCGCTTATATACAGCTAATTTCGGTTTTTGCAAATAAAACAAAAAGACGACTCTTTTTACTACCTCTTTGGGCCACGGTGGCATGGAGTTAAAAGAATAAATCCAGTTACACACCTTATGCTTAGAGGAGTCTTATTAAGCCTCAAAAACTACAGAACCTGTTATCTCAGTGCATGATATCTTCTGTTAATTAACACAGTTGCCATGTTCGTCATCTTCACTTATTTTCTATTTATTTTATGAGGACAATTCTGGTGGATCTGGAGGGGAATTTCACCCCTTGTTGGCCAAAAACAAATGAGATTTTTATTTATTTAAAGGAGTCATAACCTAGTATTATCTTGGATACCCACGCTCTATTATAGTCTTTCAGGCCCTTCTAAAAAAAAAAGTTGAAAAGAATAAACACAGAGCTCCTCTGACCCTTATTTCTGAAGGCATTATTGTCTCGCGAGATCTGATGCGATACTTTGGCTGTCGTGGACGGGCATTGTATTAATGCAAATGAGGGGCGCGTTGATTGGTGGCAGGATGGAGGGGGTTGACACAGCAGGTAACGCTTAACCCATATCTACTACTCCCGCTAGCATACAATAGCCACATAGCAGTTAGCTGCTGTTTGTTACACACAGCAGAGCAATAAAAACACAGCCTTACCGGGCAAGCCTCTGATTGTTGGAATGGTCCCTTTTTCCAAATGTAGCTTCGATGCCAACTTCGCCTGATATTGTCCCAAATTCGTAAAGGATTCCAGCGTAAAAAAAATAGAAAAAATATTTCCATGTTAATTCTGGCAGTCAACAACAGAGCAACTCACGTGTGCACTACGTTTCTGGTAGAAATGGTTTTAGCTGATTTAGCTGATTAAAATAAAAGGCTGACACGAATATGTCTTCTTCATGCATCATTGCGTGAAGAAACTTTCTGCATCTTTCACGGTGAAGTTCCTACTTCGAATTGGTGATGTGTCGGTCGCGACCGAACCGGCTCTAAGAGCTAACTCTTTGAAGTGAACGATGGGAGCCGGCTCGTCATTGGGAGCCGTTTTTTTTTTTTTTTTTTTTCTGCTTGTTTTGGTACACATCGTTTTGCATTAATTTTGGTAATAAATACACTTTAAGCAACAGAAAATCTGAGGAGCTGAAAGAGCCGGCTCTTTATGGTGAGTCAAGCCAAAAGAACTGGCTCTCCAAAAAGAGCTGGAATTCCCATCACTAGAATTAAGTAATGGCGGCGCTCGACTGAATATGAGGGAGAGAGGAGCGAGGGCGGGCTTCCCAAAGCATAGGTAGGTCTGCGATGTCTATATATGGTATATCCTGCGCCGACTTGACGTCAAGTCGGCCAGAAATTGAAACCACGTATTTGAGTGAGCGTTAGGCAATCATAACATACCTTTTTTCTCATGGAAAAGTGAAAATTACAGGTCATGACTCCTTTAATTATTTTTATGAAAAAGTACTGTTTGTACATGTGCAACAGTGCATCAATACATAATTTATTACTGATCGTGTTAGTGAATATAGATTTTTGTGTTGCTCTTTTTATAAATTGTTTTTTGATTTCTTGTTTAGGGCATGAAGCAGCAACAGGAGGCTGAGGAAAGGAGAGGAGAGGAGAGGAGAGGAGAGGAGAGGAGAGGAGAGGAGAGGAGAGGAGAGGAGAGGAGAGGAGAGGAGAGGAGAGGAGAGGAGAGGAGAGGAGAGGAGAGGAGAGGAGAGGAGAGGAGAGGAGAGGAGGGACATGATGGATAGACTGTTTTCTGTTTGTCAATTTATGTTATTTTATTAACAGTTACATTATTATTACAGTTTTTTAAAGATATGAACATAAAGCTTACTATTACTTAGCAGCAAATATTGACATTAGGATAAATTATTGTGCAGTTATTTGAAGTTATTCATGCAGGATTAACCTGAATGACCTCTTCTTGGACTGTTTAAGCTTTATCAAAATAAACAGGCAATTTTCCTGGATTGGCTGAATAAGGTTTAGATGGAGTCCTCCACCTGAGACCTCTGGCTGGTCTTTACTTGTTGATGAGGGGAACATCATGCAGGTTGGTCTGCAGAGAGGGCTTAGGGTAGCTTCTGTGCTACATCTTCCTCAATATATATATATATATATATATATATATATATATATATATACTAGCTGAAATTAACTTGTAATTCTGTAGAAGTAAATAAAATGACTTTACCTGGATATGATTACCCCTCAGCAGGAGATATAAAGCATGCCGCAAACGGTAAAACTGCTCTAACTCCTCTAGAATAAAAGAAAGACCAAAAAAAAAAAAGATTTCTTGCTCCATTTTTACCAGCTTGTGTGTAGCATTGCCACAGTTTCTAGGCGACAGAACATTCTTTGAGGTAGGGGCGGATATTAATCTGAAGGCTAGACCGTCCAAATTCACAACCGCTAACATTCGGGTCCTTCGAAGGATGCAGACCTTGAATTTGGACACAGCTATTGGCTGTTTTTCACCTCCTCTTCTGAACTGATTTGGTTTCTCTAAAATAACTGTTTCACACCTGTTAATGACAATCAAATCTTTTTTAAACAACACCTGCAGTTCATTTTGTATACACCGAGCAAGGCCTGTTTAAGTTGGAAGGAAGGTAAAATGTCTTTGGAGAATAAAAAAAAAAAGTTGCTAAAACCTCAAAAGTAGCAAACTCATGCTTTAGCTCTCTCATCTTACATGTTTCGTTTCCCCAAAAAGTTATTAGAAGTGTATTCCTGTTGTCCAATCAGCAGTGAATGTTAAATCCTAATGTGAAAAGGAAGAAACGAGGAGGAAGTGGGAAGTGCTATTCAACAGTGTCACACAGGTAATTAATGCAACCAGCTCAGAAAACCACAGGGTGGCTGAAATTAAATAACATAGTTGTGACATTACAGTATATGCAAAGCAAAGAGTGGTCATGCTTTGTAGAGTGTGTTTGCTATAAAGGAATAATAAATGAAGGTGATCTTTGTACTCTGCCATTTACACTATTCTCCAGCAGCACAAGAGCATCCATTGTTTAAAGAGAAGGGCCTTAATCATTTGTGCTTGTATTTACATTTACCCAGGGACAAGCTGGCCATAGGGAGGTTTCCCAAACAGTCGGTCTGTTCTAGGGCCGGTGGCCTGGAAAGTTTTTTTGGGTTTTTTTGTACTCCAAAAGCAGCCGCGGTTGAGCCACTCTCGTGATCCTTCTGTGTGTCTGTTTATGTGCGTGAGTGAGGCATCTTCCTTTATAGAAGATATTTGTAAGCGTAGCGTTACTGCCGCTGTGCACCTTCTCTGATCGCTACTGTCCATCAGCACGCAAAGATAGGTGTCAAAAGTATTCACATTCAATACTCAAGTAGAAGGATAGATACTAGGGTTTGAAAACACTTCTGTAGAAGTTGAAGTATCAAGTCAAGTTTTTTACTCAAGTAAAAGTAAAAAAAGTACTGGATTCAAAACTACTTAAAGTATAAAAGTAAAAATAATGCAATTTAAAAAATGACATTAAAGAATAAAGCTTAAGCCAAACCTCCCCCCAAAAAAGAAAGGCCATAATTATTGTTCTAGAGGCTGAATCCGCGCTGATGCACTAGAGACTGGAACCAAAAGCTGCACTTCAGCCAAAGTTTTGAAATCAGGGAACATTTCGTGATCAGAGGTCGGATAGACTCTCTGAACCCAGCTTCATATCGCTTCAGCAGCAGAAAATGTCGGAGCATGCTCTTTCTGCACGGGTGTTTGGCACAAAACAGCGCTCTTTGAAGCGCGTCTTTAACCAGCCGCACCGGTAACAGTCGCGTTCCAAAGCTTCCTGGTCTGAGATGATGCTCAGATGGCTTCATGCAAACCTTTTTATTATTGATTTATTGATTCAGTTACTTGTAGGCCTACTCCGCGCTTTAACTCTAACCTAAAAATATCTGCGCGTCTGCACCAATGGTCAGGGGTTTGAAATATAATCTGTCAAAATGACAAGTGGCCTTCGGATTTTCCGTCACCGTTGTAAAAAAACCCCGACTAATATGGAAAATATTCGGTTAACGGGACCCGTGTGTACAGTATGCAATGATCGCATACAAGCAGGGTGTCAGGATGGTAGATGTTTAAAATTATGATCAAACCGCTGTCAAATTCTATCCAGTTGGTGCATTTTTGATTTTTTTTTTGCTTCTTCTTAATAAAAGACTTAACGAAACAGGAGTAACGAGGCCATTTTTAAAATTTAAGGAGTAGAAAGTACAGAAACTTGCGTGGAAATGTAAGGAGTCGAAGTAAAAAGTAGGACCATAGATAATAATTTTAGTAAAGTATAAATACCCCAAATCTCTACTTAAGTAAGGTAACGAAGTATTTGTACTTCGTTACTTACAGTTTTTGCCCATTGCTTGAACACTATAGACACATGCTCAAACCAAAGTAACATAACTTGAAGTTGTTGTTACTATACCTTAAACAAAGTGTAACCATACCTTAAACAAAAGCGCTGCTTAGCACTTTAGTTGCAATTCTGTAACAAACTTGATCCTTTCTGCAACACACTTGCTCCTAGACACTACACACTATTTCATACATAAGACACTTAGTTCAAAAATGAAATCTCAGGGTACCATTGGGAAAACACATCAATTCAAAATACAACACACATTGGTTAATTGAAAAGGCATAGACACACACCTGAAAACACTTACTTACAAAACTGAACACCAATCAGCCAGCTACAAAAAGGCCCCAGTTAAGCAATTTTGAGAACTTTGCATGCATGGAGGCAGGGAGAGCTAGAGGCAGAGGCAGAGGAAGAGGGGGACAGAGAGAGAGAGGAGTACAGAGAGAGAGGAGGACGTGGTCGAAGAGGCCACGCAAGGACCATTATTTCGGATGACATAAGGGCAACTTTGGTGGACCATGTCATAAACCATGGCCCGACTATGAGGGAAGCTGGGCAGAGAGTCCATCCTAATCTAAGCCGCTTCACAGTTGCATCCATAATAAGGACATTCCGGCTGGAAAACAGGTATGTCTTCAACTCTCTACTCAGACTGTATAGAGTATTTACAGTAATGTACCATATCACATTACTGTATCACATGTATTGTATTCCAGGGTGGCTAATGCTCCTTTTTCAACAAAAGTGGTAGTTTTGTGAAACATACCTTGATACAGTAACGTGTTGAGATGTTTCAGTACTGTGTATGGTAAATACAGTAAAGTTCAGTATACACCGTACTGTAAAAAAGAAGCAGACGAGAACAATTTGTGGTTGCATTTTTCTATAGAATGGCTAGAAGACCTACTGGGGGTGGACGCCAACGCCTGTTCACCCAACAGCAGGAACCTGCCATAGTGAACCTAGTCAGAGCAAACAATGCAATCCGTCTCCACCAGCTACAGCAACAAATACTTGCAGATAGGCAAGTATTCAACAACATGAATCGAGTAAGCATCACAACTATCAGACGGATCTTGGTAAAGCACAACATGACCATGAAGCAACTTTACAGGGTCCCATTTGAGAGGAACAGTGTCAGGGTCATAGAACTTCGACATGAATATGTACAGGTAAGTGTTTCAGTCCTTTACATTTACAATAAAGAATGGGTGCAGTCCAGTAACAGATGAATATGTACCACTGGATTAGAACCATATAGATGCATTCAGAAAGCTACACAGGTACCTGTGTGGTGGGATGGGTCGGTTCTGTGTAGTGTATGCGTGTGCTTTGAGTAAAGCCATCCACAATATGTATTTTTCTTTTACAGAGAATCTTGGACATGGATGGAGCTGCACAGCCGCATGAATGTATTTACATTGACGAGGCTGGATTCAACCTTAGCAAAAACAGACGACGGGGACGTAATATAATTGGCCAAAGGGCAATTTTGCACGTCCCGGGGCAGCGCGGGGGAAACATCACACTGTGTGCTGCCATAAGTCTTTGAGGGTTACTGCACCATCATGCCAAACTGGGTCCCTATAATGCGCAACACATAATCACATTTCTAGATACACTTCATGATGCAGTTGTACAGGATGGACCAGAGCAGCCCAGGTTTGTTGTTGTCTGGGATAATGTTAGTTTCCATCGGGCTGCTCTGGTCCAGAACTGGTTCACCAACCATGATCAGTTTGAAGTTCTGTACTTGCCCCCTTACTCGCCATTTCTAAATCCTATAGAGGAATTTTTTTCCGCTTGGAGATGGCGCGTATATGACCGCCAACCACATGCCGTATGCCTCTTCTGCAGGCAATGGAACAGGCCTGCGGAGACGTTGAGGTGAGGTCAATCCAGGGATGGATTCGGCACACAAGGGGATATTTCCCCCGATGCTTAGCGAGAGAAGACATTGCTTGTGATGTTGATGAGATCCTGTGGCCAGACCCCAACAGAAGGCAGGATCCATAAGCCCACTTGCGCACAATTGTGTTTTTGTGTTTACAGTAGTGTATTGTTTGTTTTTTATTTTTTATTTAACAGAATTTACTGTACTTTAAAATATACTAATGTAATGATTTTGAAAACAGTATTTATTTTTTTGGTTGTGAAAACATGCCCTCTGTGGAACTGAATAAAAACACTGAAAACAAAAGAATGCAGTTTTTTAGATAAAGTAGACTAGTGTGTTGCTGCTAATCTGAAAGTGTATTCATATGATGCAAGTGGATATCATTTTGTCATCAGAGTGACATTTTGACAAAGGATTGTTAAGTTTTGATAGCAGAGTTTCAATTTGACATAGATGTTAATGGTTTATTTCCCAGTGTTTTGTCTTATTTGCTTGTGTGTAGAGTTTTGACACAATGAGCCAAATTTAGCAAAACGTGTTTAAGCAATAGGCAAAAACTGTAACACCTTTGCCCGCAGAACAGCAGATTGCATTATCCTGTTATAAATCCTCTTATAAATGGCAGCCCATGGAGAACATTGCATTTTAGATGATAAACTCGTGGAAATTTGGCCAGACTACACCTGTTTATACAATGTCACCTCGTCATATTTCAAGAACAGGGACAAGCGCGATGAGGCATATAGCGAGTTGGCCCCAAAATTGGACCGCACAGGTAAGCTACTGTGAAAACAGGGGGCTGCCATCTTGGAATCATGTGAATGCGTTTTGATTGGTCACTTGAATATTTGCCCTCAGCACACAGCTCACATAGAGCGCACACAGTGAGTTTTTCGCCTCGCGAGGTGAAAAATATCAAACCTGTTTGATTTTTATCTCAACACCTTGTGAGGCAGAAAACTCACCGAAAATTAGCCGCACACAGCGAGCTATCTGCTGAGCAAACGGCCTCGAATGACTTTTTGCTCAGCAGATTGCTCTCGTGTTTCTCGAGTTTGTTTTGATTCAGAGAAATTACTTTGAGTAGATGGACGATCGAGAAATTTTACTCAAGGAAGAGTAGTGATACTTTATAATAATTTTACTCAAGTAAAATCAAAAAGTGTCGTAAAGTAAAATTACTGTGAAAAGTTTGTGTATGTATATGTGTGTGTGTGTGTATATATATATATATATATATATATATATATATATATATATATATAGTATAATTATTATTATTATTTTTTAAATCCACTCAAGTTAATGGAACTAGATACCCACCTCTGGTTGTTACTAGATAAAACATATTATTAACTTAAACATGTTATCACTATTATTATGTTGTTATACTACCAATAGAAGTATTTTTTGTTAAAAGTATGGTTCCACTTGCATCCTTTGAACAAGCAGACAAAAAGGTCTCTCCATACCAGCCCACCCCTGCATTTATCTGCAATATGCCTACATCTTATCTACTTAATTATGTGCTTCAACACAATTGTAGAAAATAATTGACACATTTTATGTGCATTCACTCACCTTTCACTGGTTTTCCTTTCTTAAAAATGGATCCGAAAGCCTTGCTTCCTCTGTGTCAGGGATGCCTTTGTACCTTGGCAACTTTCCAGTCTCTGACATGCAGTAATATGTCCACGTCACATGAAATGAGAAAGCTGTCAGGTTTAAGGGTGATTGTGGTTGAAGTGAAGTGAGAAAGCATGTCAGTGGTTTTCTCTGTGCTCAGGGGAAAAGCTATAGAGATTGTGGACAAAATAGCATTTGCTTCCAAAATTAGAGTAACTGAAAAGTGGAACTGATGATCAGTTTGGCCTTTATTCTGGTACGTTTAATTCTCATATCCCTGATACACATGCATACAAAATTCAAACAGAACCTCAGACATTCAAGATAATATTCAACTGATTGATCTTTCCCTGCTACCCTAGGTATTAGATACACATGCTCATACACTCTTCCTATTTCTGATTGGAAAAGAAGGTGTAAATGCAATAAGTGAGCACAGGCCTGAAACCTATAAAAAAACATCAGTTAAAATTGGCTCTGTTTCATCTAAAAGCTGTTGTTGATGTTTTGCGGACACATGAAACTAAATATTTTTATTTTAAGAGTGATTTCTGAAATTAAACATTTTCAGAGTAAAGGACGTTTTCTTTAAAACAGATAAAAGGGCAGTGGTTGCATCATGGTATGGGGCTCTAAGCTGAAGCTGTTCTGTATGAAAGTAAGTTATCTGTTTTTTTAACAGATTAATTATCCTGTGTATTATGATGTGTGATGTTTACTTGGCTCCTCTTTATCTAAATGGGTTAAAAAACCTTCAGAGCTGGGTACAAGTCTAGAAGATGACCATCTTCTGATAAAGTCAGATTCCCCTAAAACTTTTTATCTTATGTATCTTATTTGGATAGTGATTGACAAGATTTGTTTTTCTGATATGGTAACATGGCTAGCTTAGTTATTAACATGGTGCAATGCTTTTAAGATGATAATGCCTTTAAATGTATGGGTTGTTCCTCTTGTCGACTGTCAGATATTCAAAGGAATTCCTTGACAATACATCTACTTCATTATTCAAGTTGCATTAAACCAGTTATGTATGAGGGGGTTGTTATGCATTGCACTTCGTAAGTGTAAGCCAAATAGTCAAATCTAATGATATGTAAGGGATTATAAAATCATTTCTGAATGTTAATTCAACAGCAGAGTAAAGAAATGTTTGTTGTTCCTATCAGCAGCACTTAAAATCCGGAGGAGGGAAAAAGGAGGAAAATAGCAGCGGAATTTACACTTGCACTCAAAAAGGCACACTATACTTGAAAACAGACAGAAGAAAACAAGGTTACACTGGGTTGAAAATAACCAATATTACTGTGAGTTCCAAGTGAGATTGGGTGTATAAATAGATACAGCTTCTTTTAAGTGTTTTATTACGATCAACAAGATTACAACACCTTCAGAGGCATCTTTTAAAAAAAACTAAATTATGAAGTATCATCATTGTTTGTTGATGGTGAAAAAAGTCTGTTTTTGTCGGAAATTATTAAAGTGTAAAGCTGTCATCATTCAGGTATCACTTTCTAGTACCCAAACTAATTTACCAGAAAACTTTCCCAGTTCATCGTCGGATCCTCCTGGTTCCTTCATGCTACTTTTAGCTCCATCAAGTTTCCACAACATTTTAAACATTATTGGGTTTTTTTATTCCCATTCGCTCCAGCTGTAGTTGCCATTTGGGTTTTTTGTTAACTGTCACTTCAAGTTAGACTCCATCGGTAAATTACCTGTAAGCATTTAACAAAGAACAAAATATATTTTGATTTCTCTTTAAGAACCATATAGGTACATAAAGGGGATACCAGTGAAAATATGTTTTATAGGCTTCCTATCATGAGCTTTCAATTAATATTTATATTAAGAGTGGAGACAAAGCCCTGTTGCATGTGGGAGAGAACAATCGCAGTAAAATCAGGTTTTACAATTTAAAGAATAAGACAAATTAACATTTGTTAACATTTAAAACTTAAGCCTCTTTTATCAGTACTATTGCTGTCAATTCAACTTTTATTGTGTCTGTGTTTTCCAGTAAGAAAGTTGATCCTTACCTGAACTGCGAGATTCTTAAAGGCCTACCAATTTCCAAATCCAGCATGTTCCATGATAGACATATAGGTTAAAAGCTCTAATGGATAAAACTGGGGGAACTTCAATGTAACACATTCTCTAATATTGTTATCTGCTGAAAGTTTTGCTCTCTCTCACAGGCTGGAAAGGTCATTAAAATTTCTCAATATTACATTAAAAACAGAGTTTCTTATTTATTCTTTCTTTTCTGGACTTTGTAAAAAATACCTTAGTGATAGCTTTGAGTTTCATCATTCAGCAACTGCTTCCACTCTAAAGAGTCACGTTATTGGCACTATCTGATAGTGCTTTTGTATGGTGCATTGACTCACTTTTGAGTTTCTGACTGGCTGATCACTGGTCATGACCAATCAAGGTAAAAAACATCTGATTCTTTGGGCATCTCTAAATGAAATTATATCATTTGCAGGCTTGTGTTAGTGACTGGCAGTTAATTTTTAAATGTCCCAGCCTGCAACTCTTGCAACTCTTAGTTGTATATTTGGAATATAAATCATTTCTGAGGGGCCATTTGGAGGCAAGTTACCTGTGGTTGGGGCATCATGTAGCGTAGTGGTTAAGGCAGGTGCCCCATGTTCAGAGGCCCCAGTCCTCAATGTGGCTGTCCAGGGGTTCGCTTCCACCCCGTGGACATTTGCCAATGTCACTTCCCCACTTCTCACCCCCTTTCTGTACGCTGTCCACTTTTTAATAGTGGCCACCAAAACTTTTTTTTAAAGTTACCTGTGGTTAAGCTTCTATTTTAATTTTGTATCGCAGCTCAGTTTGAGGACACATGTTCTCCCTGTTTGATAAAAACGCAGAGGATGAAATTTGTCTTAAATTTCTTTTCATCTCATGATGAAGCTCCTAATTGTGACCAAGATACTGAGGTTAAATTAGTTAATAACTCTTTGTGGTTTAGTCATTATTATTTTATAGTGGAGCTTTAACATGCAGTAAGTAATTGTGGGTTGACCTTGATTTTATAGTGCTGTTTTAGAGTACCGTATGTGATTCAGCGTAAACATTTCTATAGTACAAATGTCCATGCAGTACTGCATGAGACTGAGAATTGTGACTATCATTACTATTCAAACTTTCTCTAAATGTTATGGACAAGGTTAGCAAATAGCTATTAAAAGTGCAAAATAATTATTGCTTAGACTTGTGACAAATGAAAAGTTCTTATATATTGCAACAAGCCAAACCTTTTCAGCTGTTCATCAATGAAGCAAAAAGCAGTAAATGTCAGAAGAGTACATGTTATCAATATTGACAAGATTTTAAACAAAAATATTAGGAATTATTTCCATTGTGGGGAAAAAAGGGGGTGGGGAGGGTCTGGCAACTCAATGCCATTTAAATCAAAAATGAGCAACTCTGGACTTTTGTAGAGACACCTTTGCACTGCTGATAAGACCAAATTCAACACCATGACAGTCATCAATAGCCCTTGTGGGTGAATCTAGCACTGACAGAACCCCTCTGTTCTGAAAGGTCTCCCTGTGTGCTGATACAGAGGAAATGGAACGGAGCCAGAGCAGCTGGGCGCAGAGAGGAGAATCAGGGCTTGTTGGAAAGCTGGCAGAGGAAGATGGAGGAGACGTGGCGGGTAATTGGAGCACAGCAATGTCTGCCATCTTGGCCCGTTACCTTAATAACAGCTTTGATTGAGGTGAATAGGCCCATAAAAGGCTGTGGTGGAGCTGATAAGCTTTGGAGGGCTTGGCCAGTGCTGCCAGGATTTTGGCTTTCTTTAGGACTTTTGGCTTCCTGAAGATGAGACCTGGATCTGCAAAGATGGACACCTGGGACTCCAGATGTCCTGGGGAGGAATCTCTGGTGGCATCTCTGAGCTGGCATTAGAGCCTACTGTGACATTCATTGCTCAGTCTGGCATGAGTGAAGTGGCGTGCCAGCTTCCTATCGGCCCCCACATATCTGGCTGAGCGAACACTGTTGGAAGTTGTGCTTCCTTCTGTGGAGACCGAAGAAAAAAAGCAAAAGCGCCGGAAACACAGAACACACTGCTGTGCTTTTCTGACAGTTGGAAAGGTGTATCAAAACAACACAGGATTTGTAGCATCAGCTGCAAAAAAACATAATTTTCCTTGAAGTCTCTGCTGAAATACAAACTAGATTTCTTTAAGCAAAGCAGCTTGTGTGCTATAGGGAGATTAGAGCAGCTTTGAAAAATCTGTTTACTTTTAGAACATAGTAATGCTTATTTGAAATGAAATGAAGTAGCATTAGGGAATGTTTGCTTCAAAACTACAAGCACAGACAAAGACACTGAAGGGGATGCTCTAATACACGATGGGACAGACAAAATATCTTCTGTCTCACTCAGTTGATTTTCAACCTTAAAATATGAAAAAATAAAATTTTGAAACTTTCTAAGTCTCAAGAGAGATTCTCTAGGATTGTATTGCAATGTTATGACTTTCATAATGTCATGCTGAATAAACCCCCTTATAGCAATAATTGTAACCCCCTCTATGCTAAATTTTACTTCGTGACTGACGTTTGAAATCACAATAATTTTTTGACCACTTCCAAAATCCCCACATTTCATGACAGCCCATGATTTGCTTAGTAGTCTTCTGTCTCGCCCAGGGCTGTTTAGTCAACATCTAATTCCATCATTCCTGCAAATTCATAGGAACGCAAAGCATTACCGAATGTTCACTAGTGGGATTCACCACTCGTTCTGATTGCACGTCTTCTAGCTTTTAAACCTTTCCACAGTAAGTGAATGCCTCTCACAGCTATTTAATTGTTGTCTGTGTATATAATTTTAGGGAAAGTGTATATTTAAGCCTGTTAAGTTTGCAGCAGTAACAGAATGGTCACCCC
This sequence comes from Valencia hispanica, assembly GCA_963556495.2. Taxonomy (NCBI): domain Eukaryota; kingdom Metazoa; phylum Chordata; class Actinopteri; order Cyprinodontiformes; family Valenciidae; genus Valencia; species Valencia hispanica. The sequence goes on from OY747716.1 coordinate 25,402,750, forward strand.
GCTGGGGGAGGAGGTGAAGGAGCAGCCTAAAGCACAATGTTTCATGAGGGACAAAAGGAGGTGTTTAATGCGATGTTCACGGTCCGTTACCTGCCTGACAGAAACAATCTCACTCACCTTGTTTGCCACTCAGAGTCCTCTGTACAGGATGCTAATTAACAGGGGTTCCTGAATCCTTCATGCACAGGAAGTTCTTTAAAGCTTTTTTTTTTTACCTTTTTCAAAATTTCTGTCACATATTTTTACAGTGTGTCAGCTTGGATTGAGCATGCTAAGATGCCAACCGTTGAGATGGTAATAAATTGACTTAGAGTTAATTAAGTCAGTTCAGCTTGTGTTAATAAGTTTAATGTTAGTGTGTATTAGCAAGTGTGAATCAAAACACAGCTTATTGTACTGGGGGTGTCAATTGTTTTGCATTTATGTAATGGTCCACCAAAGCTCTGAGCGGCTCACGTTAAGTTAACAGTCACTGCATACAGATGAACGTATAGGCCTCACATATCAATGGTGGAAAACATTAACATTTACACAGCGTAGAACAAAACAAGTTACAAACAGAAATACTTATGTGGATGATGATATTGCATGTGTAACCAGACAATCTCACTGCATGTTTACCCACAATAATTAGCTGGAGCTGTGACTTGTTTTTGCTCCATTTCTGAGCCAAGCGATTTTATACAATGTTGGAACAAGTCTCTCTTGAAAATGAGAATTTATATTCTCAATAAGACTTAACCTGTTTAAATAAAGGTCAAAATAAATAACTAGAGTTTTTTTCAATCCATCTAATGTCTTGATATTAAATCCACATTTTAACTTCACTTTCAACAACCATATGAAGCATTATTTTTCAATGACTTTCTATGGCGAAACGAGATGTTGTGAGAAAACCAATTAGATGGATTCATAGAGCTTAAGCGGCGTGGCCACAGAGACCACAGAATATCATTTTGAAAGCTACACTGCTGTAGTGCATTCAAACCTTCACAAGTAAAACATGGACAGATTATATGTAGAAAAGTGACACACAACACCTGAGAGGCTTGCCAATATAAATTTCGGCTACCCTAGGGTTGCCACAGGATGTTTTTAAATCCCAAAGAAGAATGCCTGTTTGTTTGATCTCCAAGCAACTACTCTCTGAGTCACTCTTTTTTTCTTTTTCTTACACACTCTTACATTTTTCTAAATTTTGGAAATAAATGGAATCACCCTGGGCTACAAACTTGGCTAAAAACCTGAACACTACTGAATTAGAAAAATGACAATACATGCTGTTTAACCACAGTGTAGTTTATTTCTTCTGTCTAGGTGGTGTCACGATGTGGGCTACACTGATAACTGGCGAACATTTTGGGGAAAACCTGGTCTGATCTGGAGAGACGATATCCATCCCACTTTGGATGGAGCAGCTCTTCTTTCTGGAAATCTGGCCAAATTTATTAATCCTCCAAAACACTGACAACCCAGGGTCCAGACCAGGAAGCAGAGTTGTACTTTAACCCACCTCTCTGCAGCTTCTGTACTGTTACCCACCCATTACCCCATTGAGACAGTCCCTTGCCCATGGCCCAAATCAAATGGATTAAAAGTTAACCTGAAAAGAGCAAATTATGAAAATCTCATCAAAGTAAATACGGCTTTGACTAAATAGATAAATAAATGTGGTTTATTGAACATATCTCTCCCCTCAAAGACTTTGTTAGTAAATGACTTGATTTGTGATCATCAAAAAATTTGTTTTGCCTCACAGAAACTTGGCTGCAGCAGGAGGATTATCTCAGTATAAATGAGTCAACTCCTTCCAATTATTGAAATTTTCACATTCCTAGAAGTACTGGACAAGGTGGAGGAGTTGCAAACATTTTTCATTTTCATTTCATTTGTCATTATTGTGCTGGATTTCAATATTCATGTGGACACTGAAAGTGATAGCCTAAATACAGCCTTTAATGTTATCTTAGACTCAATTGGATTTACTTCAAAAGTACAGGGACCAACCCACTCAGGTCAACACACTTTGGATCTTGTACTGACATGCAGCATTGAGTGTGAGGAAATAACAGTCCTCCCACATAACCCGGTTCTGTCTGACCATTTTGATAACTTTTGAATAAATTTTAACTGATCATCCTAAACCTGAAAGAAAATTTAATTATAGTAGAGCTCTATCAGAAAAGGCTGTAACAAGTTTTAAAGAATCTGTTCCATTCTTACTTTCCTCAGTGTCTCAGAGTAACACAGTGGAGGGCAGCAATTCCATCTCTAACCCTTCAGAAATTGATGGTCTGGTTCATAGCATTACTTCCTCGTTTCGTCTGGCATTAGATAGTGTAGCACCCTTAAAAAAGAAAGTGATTTAGGGCATCGTGTGGCGCAGTGGGTTAAGACAAGTGCCCCATGTTCAGAAGCCTTAGTCCTCGATGTGGTTGTCCTGTGTTCGAATACGGCCCAGGGACATGTCTCTCCCCCTGCTTCTCTCCCTTTTCTGTAAGCCTGTCCACTTTCAATAGTGGCCACAAAAACCTTTAAAAAAAAAAGAAAGTGATTAGCCATAGGAGGCCGACTCCCTGGTTTAATGCAAAGCTGCATACTTTAAAGCAGAATACTAGCAAATTGGAGAGAAAATGGCTGTCTGCATACCTAGAAGATTCTATTTAACCTGGAAAAATAGTCTGCAGCTGTATTAAAAGACCCTTCGACAAGCTAGAAAACATATTATTCATCGATTATAGAGGCGAATAAGAACAATTCTAGGTTTCTTTTTAGTACAGTCGCCAAACTTACACATAGCTTAGTCATAGCTTGTTGAGCCAACTATTCCTCCAGCTCTTAGTAGTGATGACTTTATGGGATTCTTCATAAATAAAATTAATTCTATTAAAAATAAAATCATTGGCATCCTCCCAAACATGACTATGGTAACACTTCACAATAAGGTATACAAAACTGTGCTTCATTACTAGGGAACGACTTAGGAGGTAATGAGTAATGAACCAGGGATTAATGAGTAGTTAACCAGTACTCACTGTCAAAAAACACACACCAGTCTTATTCAGGGACTAATGGTTAGTTATCTAGGGAACAAAAGAGGAATTAATCAGGGACTAATGGGTAGTTAACCAGTACTTACTGGTGAAAACATCCACCAGTCTTATTCAGGGACTAATGGGTAGTTAACCAGTACTTACTGGTAAAACACCCACCAGTCTTATAGGGATAGGGGTTAGGTGTCTAAGAAACAGATGAGGAATGAATTGGAGATTAATGTAATGCCTGTAGACTCTCTTTTGTAAACTTCAGCATGGATGCAAAGCATTTGCAATGTCATAGTCATGTAGCCCTGCTGTATCATCTTGATTTCACTTGTCTGTCGCTTAATTAGCAAGAAACCATTGTCTATTCATTTCATGATCATTACTTTGTGCACTGGCATGTGCAGTGAAGCAACCACTCAAGTACCTACAGTTTCAGAATCCACGCACGGTGAAAATGAAATCCTGGCATAGGATAAAAGAGTGGACACAGCAGGAGTGGGAAATTTACTTGCAATACAAAGATATGGAGGTGAATTATAGTTTTTTTTCACTGGGAAACGTTACTCTCTTTACTCTGACTGATCTCTGTTTCTATGCATTTGTGGACTCCAGTCAAATGAGCAGACATTTTAATACATGTTTCCAAGGTGTACTGTTGCTTGTCTCCTCGCTTTCTGATTGACTACACGTCACTTTCAACAGGTTGCATGCTCTTTTGTCCTCACAACACACCACAAACACTGTGATATCAGGCCAAGACAATCCAACATGTTTAATATTCCCTATTTGTGATTGGAGCAGTCCCGACATCCCTCCGAGCAGGCCAGAGCACTCTGAACACACTACACACGGCAGGGATATCTGTTAGGATTATCTTAAGAGCCATCCCGATAATCGGGCGTGTTGGAAGGGGAGAATCGAGGCAGAATCGGCCTAAAAATCCTGCCGTGTAAACCAGGCCTAACTAATCCAAACTACAGTACCCATCCTCCTCATCGTAAACACAATCCTCATCTGGCAGACGACCTTAACAGCTTTACTGCAGGTTTAAAAAGATGCTGTTCACACCTCTCACCAACTCATTTACATCTCACTCTGACACAAAAGCACAACTTGCACCAACCACCCACCTCTCCTCAGACCCCTGGCTGGACTTAATATCTCTGCAAGCAGACACATTATGGACACAGGCAGTTTACTCTTTTAACTTCAGGTCAGTGCTACAGAGCGCTATCTGCAAAAAAACATCCACCACAGACAGTTTCTTTCCCTGAACTGTCCCTCTGACAGCCAGAATGCCCAGATCAATTCCATGCATATTTACACTAATAGATTCTTGTCCATTTCTGTAAAAACACTGTATCTGTACATATTTGTAAAGATCAAACAAAAAAACCAATTATTTTCCAACAATACTTTTATATATTCATATTTAAATATATATTGAGAGCAAAGTGGTACCAAAGTCAAATTCCTTGTATATGCACAAACTTGACAAATAAAACTGATTCTGAAATCTGATTATGAGTCTAAGAAACCTTAACTAGTAGATAATATTTGCTAGAGTCACATGAGCACATTTCCTTGAAACTGGTTTTCAATAATGATTTGAAATCACCCTTTGTTAAAAATTTCCAAGGTAAAAATGAATTTACACATGGCTGATAGAAACTTTCTTGTGACAAATGAAAAATGTTCATGTTACTGTCAAATTCATCAAAAGATGAAAATGCGAAAGGACACTTCAGCTCTACTCAGTTAAGGAATGCAGGAGTGTGTCAGCAGGAAATACTGAATATATGCTACTGTGCATTCTGTGTACCCTGTCTAACATTGATTAATTCTGTATTGAAAATTCAAGTGTTTTAACATGCACACAAAAAGTAAACCTGCTATGGAAGAAGTCATATTTAGAACCACTTCGTAACCTTTAACACAATAAATGTACAGCACACACACAGCTTAACCTACTGCTCTCCAGCCCTTACCACAAACGACATCCTGTGTGTCTGTTGGTGTAACAGTCTCATAGTGGGGGTGAAGTTAAGGTAAAGAGATTAATTCTTTGAAGTCAGAACAACCAAACAGCGAGGTGATTAATAACAGCCATCCATTACCCTCTACACACAGATGGGATGTTGAGTTGAAGGTTGATGGAGAACAGCACAGTGTGGGGTATTACACCCTGCCATACAGATTAGTGTTTGGACTTTAGACAGCACCCCTAACACCATAACCATGCCACCTTGCACTATTTGTATCCTTCAGGTATCCTTTTGCTGATTTAGACAGCATTTTTCACTGTAGTGTCCCTTGTTAAACCTCTTTAAAAAAAGATGGATGGGGTCTTGTTTTTTTTGTGATGATTCATGATGTGCGGGGTTTGATCAAGTTGTGGTTTTGAGCATTAAATTGTCCACAGGATACAATGCCTTGCAGAAGTATCTGATGATCATCACACATAATTTAAAAAATAAAACTAATATCCAAGATGTGAATTTGCATTTAGAATTCTGTTACTCTGATACCACAAATACAATTCAGTGCAATCAATTGCCTTCAGAAGCCACATTCTTTAGTAAATAAATAAATCCATCCGTGTGTAATTTATTCTCACAATAAAAAGAGCTGTTCCGTGGTTTTTTATAGAACATTAGTCGTTCACACCAAGAAACACACCAGATCAGGGCTACAGTTGTGGAGATGTTTAATACAGGATTGGGTTTTAAAACAATGCTTTAGGTTTTTAATATTTATCACAACACAGCATCTGAAAATGAAAAGAAGGCACAACTGCCAACACACCAATAAGTAATCATTCACCAAAGTGATGGAAGGAGCAAGGAGAGCATTTATCACAAAAGCAGCCAAGAAGCCCATGGTAACTCTGTAGGAGCTGCAGAGATCCACAGCTCAGATGGGACAATGTGTTGACAAGACAACTGTTGTATACTCCAAAAATATGACCTTTATGGATGAGAGCGAATGGGTAGCGTTTGCTAAAAGAAGTCCAGTCTACAGTTTGCCACAAGACGCAACTAACATATGAAGAATGGGATCTGGTTAGTTGAGACAAAAAGGTAACTTTTTGATCTACATGCAAAATGCAGTAGGCAACAGAATACCCTTTGCATCACTGAACACATCTTGCTCGTGAAACATGATGGTGACAACATCATACTGTAGGGATGCTTCTCTTCAGCAAGGACAGGGAAGCTGGGCAGACCTAAATTGAAGATGGATTGAGCTAAATCCAGGGCAATCCTGGAAGAAACAACCATTATATGCACCTCTAAATCAAACTATGGCAATAATCAAGCTAAAACCTTAATCAGAATGGGAGTCTTTATCCGAGTTTACGTGTTCAGTAAAAAAATGTAATCACGGAATGAAGTGAGTTTGAGTCCGCAGCGGTAGGTGGTGACATGCGCCCCTTCAGATTGGCCTTCTTCCGGTTGGCCTGTAGCGTCACGCAAATAGAAAACAAATGCTGGCAGCAATGAAGCAGGGGACTTTGGTTTTTTAAACCACATTATCTGGGTGTCTTAACTCGATTAGGAGTAGGCCAGTTCGGTGTCAGGCAGACTAAGGTGTACACATGCATTTCAAAATTCTGAATTTATTCAGACTAAGGCAAGAATATGGTTATGTCTTATTGCATGTACACCCACTGACTGTTAGAGGCTTCAAAAGACTTGAGGTCACCATGTACAGAGCCCCACTAACTACCCAAATATTTGATTCAGGCATGCTGCAACTGAGACATTTAGAAGCTGAAGGACACTAGCCTTTGAAAACCTAAACTTAAGACCAGTGGTTTAGATCAAAGTATATTCATGTTTTGGAATGGTCTGGTCAAAGTCCAGACCTAAATCCAATTGAAAATATGTGGCAAAAACAAGAAAAAAAATGTTCAGACCATTTTGCCTGAAATGACTGAGTCTGAGCTATTTGGGTTAGGGTTAAGTTTGTGTTGGTCTGTCACATAAAATAATCTGAAGTTTGTGGGGTGCACATGATGAAAGCTTAAGTTTCATGAATACTTTTGCAAGGCACTGTAAGAATTCAATTGGCAGTACACGTTTTAGATTACTGTTTTCAAGCAAGCTGTCTTCACCTAAATGAAAATAAACATTTATTAGATCAATTTAAAACAAAACTTTACAAACAGGATTACAGACCATTAAATCTGTCAGTCCCCGTAGACATGTTTTGTAGGAAGCTTTTTTAATTTATGCACAAAAACACAAGCAAACATGTCAAAAGAGTTAGTTGCAACTGAACCAAAAGGAACCAAGTAGATAAAAAAAAAAAACAGAACAGTTACAGTACATGGGTAGCACTGAAGCTGGGATTCAGAAAAACAGTACTTGCTATGTTCCATCTGGATAGTTAATGCCAATAACATTCTGCTTTCACAAACACATATTTATGACTCAGAAGTCGAAGAAATAGTGAACACTATCAAAATTCAAAAACAATGTTTTTTTTCTTTTTGTTTTACAAAATATTTAGAAAAAGTACAATGGTAATGAATTAATTGAGGCAACCTGCTATGAATACTCCCAAATAATTGTCAAAATGTGGAAACATTGCCGTTTTTCTTTTTAAAAGATGTTCTCTAAACACTTGAAACAATGAGTAAATGCATAGAAAATCTAGACATAGGCTGCAAACATAATTTCCTGTACAAAAACATAAAAAAGGAAAACAATATTTTACATTTATAGCCTGTTTTTTAATAGCTGCTGAAAAAAATGAAGCAAATAAAATGGTAACATAAACAATGTTGACCACAAACATCAAATATCTACATCCTGATTCTACGACTGGAATTGGACATTGTTCCAACTGTCAGGTTGGACTTTACTGCTGTAGCAAATGGTAAAAACCACTGGTCATTCTTGCAGACTATTTGTTTGAGGACTTCTGAAGCTAATTCCCTAACCAAGAACAGTATAAAACTGTCTTTGGAACCCTGGAATGTGATCCATCATGCAAATTGCAACGCAACAGCAGAGCAAACACATCAGATGAAGTCATGCAAAGCAATTTGTGGTCATTTCCAATCATTACAAATACAGGTCTGTCTTAGGGTCATCAGAAAAAGCATTAGATGGGATGACATTCCCCAAAGTATCCGTAGCATTGGAGATCCAGTTGTCCATTTCTCTTTGAGAGTCCAGTTTTTCCAATTGTACCCCAAGGCACCTGAGAGAAAGTGGGTATTTCCCTCTACTGGCGACACCAGAGTGTTTGTGTTTTCGTTACATACCAGCTGCCATCGAGTCTCAAAGTGGGACTACCCCACATAAGATGTTACAAATCTCAATACAAAGCACAAGGAAAGGGGAAGTGGTCAAAATGGGCAACAGAGTAATGATCTCCGCTATATTAGTCTGGGGTTAATAGTCATCATAGGTGTTGAGGTCGGAGAAGTATGCATTGGTATAAGTCTTCCCGGCAAGCTGTGGGTTGAAGTACTTATTCCTTTCCTCCAGAATCAGATTGTTTTTGTTGAAGCCCTGCAAATAAAGAAAAGAACAAAAAATAGATGGAGAGGAGAAATGGATAGGAGTCAGTATGGACATTTTTTGCAACATATGGATCAAGTGATTATTCAGCCCAGATGGCAAGGTAAAAGTAAATCCAAAGGAGCAACATAAATCAATGGGAGACTGCTCGGTGAATGCAACATACATTTCACAGAGCAAGGTCAGAGCATTTGCAAACAGGCTGGAAAAATGAGAAGTCACCACAGGGCTAAATTATTTTGATTCACATCCGAATGTCCACCTCTGTCATCTCTAATACCCAGCATCAGCGGTTTTTATGGCCCTCGGAGTGTCGGTCCTCCAGGACAATCAAAGCCATAAAAATCGATCAAAAGCGAGTCACATTTCTGTTAAACAATCAGGAAGAACCATTGGGCGAGGGGCATCTTGTCTGTCCCTGCATGACACAGTAAACATGGAACAAGCCTCTGATGTGCTGCTCAGTACAACAATTTGGCAAATAGATGTGTACATATCCAGTCTGTTGTAGTGGGAAGCGTGATGGGAGTCCCCTGGGGCGTCGTAATTGAACACTTGATGATGCTGCATTTACAGCTGATGGATGTTTCCGACAAGTGTGCTGAACAAAAACACTCATATTTTGCTGCGTTCCCGTTATGTGATTTGCACACAAAGGGAAAGCAATCAGCTCTCCTGCAGCACCAAAGACAGTTATGTATCTCTGCAGGTGTCCGCTTGGCTGCCTTTAAACAGCTGTGCAGCAATGGTTGTTAGCACCGTCTTCCACTGTGTCCTTTTGCTATAAACATATTGTAATAGGCTTAAAAATGATTAAGTTTGAGTTTTTGGTGCAGCAGACAACAATTTGCCTGAACGATAATGTGCTGTTAGTGATAGAGAGGTAACAGAGGAAGTTAATAAACAGACTTACAACGAGATTTCCCTTTCAACCCATCAAATTAAATGATTAATTAAAAATACAGCATAACATGAAGGACAAACAGAAAAAAGACATGCAAATGTAAGCACAAAAAGGGAGGGACACACTGCCTTCTCACAAGCTGGGAGAGAGAAGGGAGGCGGCCATGATGGAAGGATGAAGGGGATCTGAGCAGAATAAGAGAAACTAGAGTGCTTTGCTCCCAACCTGCCACACACAGGAAGTGCCACAGGAAGTGGAAGGGCAGGACACGTTGGGGAACAGGGAGTAGTACTGGATGAGGGGTCAAAGAGTTGTTGGGGTTTGGAGTGGGGAGCCAAAAAGCAGGATGTTGTTGAGGTCAGGAGGTTGGTTAGTAGAAAATCTCCAGTCCACGCATAGACACCCCCATGTTAGCAGAGAGAGGTTGGTGCATTGCAGGGTCATCCAGAGGCAAGAGTACCGACACGTCTGGCTGCAGGAAGGAAAGGAACGGGCAAGAGTCATCCTCAAAAATGAAAAAAATTTTTTTATAAAGACCATATTATATTTTAAAGGAGCCTTAAAAATATTATTAAAAACTGTACATACTGTACTGTGACAGTAAGTATTTGCCCTGTTACAGATTGTCGTTTTTGTTTTTCTGGCACTCTTAAAAAGTTTAGCCCATCAAATCATAGTGAAAATCATGAATTAAGTGTGATTCACCACATTTTTGGAAAGCTGATTTCCTTGCCACACCCAGGTCTGATCACTGCCAGACCTGTAGAATGACAAAATCATTTAAGTAGAACCTGTCTGGCATCATGAAACAGATTCAGTGTTTAAAAAAGCAACACATTATACTCCAATCTTAAGGAATTTAAAAACTGATGAAAAAAAAAAGTTATTGACATCTATCAGTATGAAAAGCGTTTAAAAAAATTTTTTGACACCAAAATTATTAAAAGAGCTCATAGTGAATAAAGGTTGATATTCATGATTCAACACTTAGAAAGAGGCTGGGCAATATATGGGCATCCGTTGTTAGTGTTAATTGAAGATAACCACCATGGAATGAAAAGAACACAAGAATTCCACACGCCAAACTAAATCTTGATGGTGCCAAGGACTTTTGGGAATATATTCTATAGACTGATGAGATAAAGTTGTAAGGTGTGGCTCATTACAGCTAGTGTTAAATTAAAAGCATTCCAGAAAAAGGGCATCATACTAACAGTCAAAAATGGTGCTGGTAATGTAATGGTCTCGGGGTACTTTGCTGTCTCAGGACCTTAACAACTTGGTTTAGGTGACTGAAATTCTGCTCTCTACTAAAGATAATCCTGACCAGAATATCCAACCATCAGTTAGTGCCATTAAGCGCAAGCTCATTTAGGTTATAAAGCAGGAAAATTATGTGAAACACATCAGCAGGTTCATCTCCTGAATGGCTCATAAAAACCAAAATCAGGGTTTCGGAGACGCCTATTCAAAATCTGGAAGTTCAAAGATCTAGATCTAAGCCATGAAAATAAACAGGCCATTCATTCTTGAAAACCCTCAAATGTGACCAAATTAAAATAATTCAGCAAAGAGAATTAGGCCAAAATTACTCAGCAGCTTTGTAAAAGACTCAGTGCCAGTTATCATAAACAAGAAATGGCAATTTTTGTCACTAAGGCTGGCAAAACCAGTCATTAGGTTTACGGGGCAATTACTTTTTCAGATAAAGCCAGATTTTTTCCCGTTAATAAATGAAATCATTATTTTAGAACTGTATTTTGTATTTAGTCTGGTTAGCTTTGTCTCATAAAAACATCTGTTAGGTAGTCCAAAATATAAGTGTGTGAAAATAGCCGAAATACAAGAATTCTGCTTCCAGCAAAGCACTGTAAAGGTACAGCTAAATGTTCCAGCATACTTGAATAAAGGATGTTTACCTTTTTGTGCAAATAAATGATGAATAAAGCAGCTTGAATCAAAAAACTGAAACTACAATTCTGTTCAGCATTTACTTAATAGCTAAAAGGATGCATATTATGATTTTTCACCCCTTTTAGTTGAGACTTCACTGCAACATAAGGTTGTTTAGACTCTCTGATTGAGAGTTGGAGGCAGAATGTGCTCTTGGAAAATGACTCATTACTCTCTTGTCAGACAAGTCTTTTTGTATTTTAACACAGACTGTCAACATTCATATCTGCCTCTATCTGCAACTACACTAACTGAATTATGCTCAATACTCCTGACTCTAATTGCATGACAGATGAACCCCATCTCAAAACCCTTGAAGAAATTACATCCACAGAAGTTTGCTCCAAGCCAAATAAACTACTCAGGCTTTAACAAGGCTAAAAAACATCTTCATACATAGGAAGTGCTTTTGCAAACAGATCAAAATATTTACTTAGTTGGTATCGCTGACTTTTTTTTTACTTCCTCTGAGAGTTTAAGACCTCAAATAATATATAAACCTGGCATACTTGTCAGTAAAAAACAGAACCAAGCTAGCTATAATAGTAATCTGAATAAGGTTTCCCGCTTTGGGGATGGCTAGCGTGACATCACAACATCACTTCCGGCCACGTCCAACCCGCCGCTGCTCCTAATGTAAACACAATGGCGGTTGCCAAGGTTGATTCTTTTAAATGACTTAATCATGTAAATTATTACTTAAATCTCATAAATTATTTTAATCTTCTAAATTATAAATAATTCTCATAAATTACTTTATTTTCGTAAATGAGTTTATTTTCGTAAAATATGACTTTTCATACATAACTACCATAATTTTCGGACTGTTGAGCACACCTGAATGAGCCGCACCAGTTACATTTGAAAAGAAAGTAGATTTTGTTCATATATATGCCGCACTGAATGTAAACCAGATGTTTTCATGTTGTAACGTGAGATATTTACACAGAAAGATGGTAGATGGAAGATGTCTTTTTTTATTACCTCCGCCAGGACGTAATGTTTTCGTGCCCAATTATCTGTCTGTTAGCAACATAACTTAGGAAGTTATGGATGGATTTTGATAAGATTTTAAGGAAATGTCAGCAATGGGAATAGGAACAAGTGATTCCATCTTGGGGTTGATCCGACATGAAGCGGCTATTCACCCACCGACCGGCTGTGCTAAACTCCACTCCTCCCCCGTGTCAAAGAGCTCACAAGCGGCATCCCTCGCGCAGCAGCCCCGAATCTCTGCTCTCCGCTGGAAAAGCGCAGCCATGCATCTCATTAACAGACATTTTATTGGTAAAGTACAGAATATTAGAAATATAACAACATGGTGATGGGGGGGGATGAGTGGCCCTGGCGGAGGTCTGTGCTCTCCGAGTGTTCTACTATATATATATATATATATATATATATATATATATATATATATATATATATATATATATATATATATATATATATATATATGTATATATATATATGGAAATGTTTTCTGTTTTTATTTTTTATTATTTTTATTTTTGGATTTTAATGTCTCATTTTGTCTTGATTGTACAGCGCCTTGTTTTTGACTTTTGGTCATCTTAAAGGACTATAAATAAATTGACATATTAAACTAGCAAATTACAACTTTATTCTCATAAATATTGACTTTAATCTCTTTTATTTTATGTGGCTCCACTCCATCATAACAGCAACAGGTAACGTTATTTCGGCTAACGCTTAGTGCAAATACTGGCGCTAGTCCACACTTTTAAAGAGATCCAGCTTATTGTATCAGTTTAAGTCATCTCCTCCTCTTGTTTTCGTCCAGAGGAAAGCGGCAGTAACATATCGTTTTATTGGCATAATTAATTTTATTGCAACACGGGACACAGCACTGCACCATTGCTACCGCGATTTGGTTTGGACACGGAAGTGACGTTTTCGGCTACGATGACGTAGCCACTAGCCATTCGCACAGTCCCATTTTTTGTATATGTGGGGAAATCACCATATTTTGGCAAAAGCAAAGACAAAGTTTTCCAAGGGCTTTTCACCAATATTCAATCCGTTTCCTTTTCCATCCATGTTCATGAGTGTTTCTGTTTATAATTTCCCTTATCCAGAATCTTGAATGTCACACTAATTTGGTGCCTTTAAGGACAGCTTTGAGCTGTTTTTTTGTCTAGAGTGTAATAATCATACAGGAAGCAACTTCAATTAATGTTATAAACAAGTATTGAATTGACATGACCTTTCTTGTAAAGTGCCTTGAGATGACATCTGTTATGAATTGGTGCTATATAAATAAGCTGAATTTAATTAAATTGGGTGTACATGTGGCTGCAAAGTGGTAGCACTGTTGCCTTGCAGCAAGAAGGTCCTGGGTTCGAATCCCGGTCTGGGGTCTTTCTGCATGGAGTTTGCATGCTCTCCCTATGCATGTGTGGGTTCCCTCTGGGTACCCCAGCTTCTTCTCACAGTACAAAAACATGAGTGATAGGTTAATTGGTGTTTCTAAATTGCCCTTAGGTATGAGTGTGTGTGTGTGTGTGTGTGTGTGTGTGTGTGTGTGTGTGTGTGTGTGGGTGTGTGTGTGTGTGTGTGTGTGTGTGTGCGTGCATGGTTGTGTGTCTCTCTGTGTCGCCCTGCGTGTACCCTGTCTTTCGCTCCATGATTGCTGGAGATAGGCACCAGCCCCCTCACAACCCTGCACAGGATAGACGGGTATAGATAATTGATAGGTGTACATGACCGGATTACTTTTGTATTGCCACAAATACTCCGTGCCATACATATTCACTCACATATGTGCATATACTCCCACTAATATTTGGATAACTTAAACCAGTTTAATCGTTCAAAACATTTTAATGTTTGGTTTTTGCTTTTATCCCAAATCGACAAGGCTAATGTGATGTGCCATATGCTGGTAGACATGTTCATGAGACGTCAACAGTTAAACCAAAACGCAGCTGCTTGACTTTTAACTGGCATCTCTCCACTGGCTCCCACTTCTTTTTACGATTCATTTTAAAATGTGACTTTTTGTCCTTAAATACTTGTATTGATTGGGACCTAGGACCTGTTAATTTTATACCTTGTTAAGTTAATACAGCACGGTCTAAGTTTGACTAGATTCATTACCTCAAAAACCAGTAATGTGGGTAAAAACTGCACATACTGTTGAGACACTTCACTACTGTATTGCAGATAAAACCCTAGAAGCGCTAATCACCAGTCCATTCTGGCCAGACAGCCTGAATGTGTCAGTGGATAAGAGGCTATTTGTGCCAGGAGACTAGCTGGACCACTCTAACTGGCTCTGATACATCTGACTATCTGCACTTTGGGATAAAATCATGACCCAAAGAGCTGGTCAAGCCACAGGGCACCATTTCTGATTATATATAATATCACATAGCTAATTGTGTTACGATTTTAAGAGAAAGCAGTGTAGCACCACTGAAACAGAACAGATTCACACACTGAGACAAACACGGAGAGGACAAACGCATGACTGTCTACCTGTTACGTTACCAGAGAGTGTCAGCGAGTGACAGGAGGGGGTGTGACAGTGACAGTCATGCAGTAAAAATAGTATTTAATCACAGCTGACACTGAAAGAAGAACTGCTCACTGACTCAAAAGGGATGTGTAACTTCCATTGATAAGACCAAACTGATCTTTGCCCCTGCATATGTGAACATTTGTCATATTCTGACCCATGGTAAACCTAAAGCATATCTGTCTACAGACCTTGATGGCTTCCACGGTGTCGTATTTGTCCAGTTTGTTGATGTGGTTGGTGATGCTGGTGTTGAGCGGAGCGGCAGAGATGGGGTGGATGACAGTGGCATCGTGGGACTGCTGCTGGTAACGCTGGCAGTAGGAGTAGACGAGCAGGGTGACCAGGCAACCAAGAATGGAGCTGCTGAGGCCCACTGCGATCATGTGGAAAAGGTTGAAATCTGAAAGAAGAAAGGGGGAGGCATAGGCATGAGGCTAAAGGGGTTATTCTGAAATAATTCATACTCTGAGATAGTGGTATTTATGTAACAATGGGTCAAGTCTGACACTTTTTAACATTATATGGAACTGAGTCAGTGTAAGATTTTGCCATTATACTGACGCAGATTTCTGTATTCAAAGGCTGCATTCAAAATCCTGAGATGGAAGGTACACATTCAAAATTATGCAGTTTTAGATGTCTGTGTTTAATGTTTTAGAAGATCAAAACGAGTTTAGGGCTGATCCAGTGCAAGAATGTCAGCACTGTGCAAAGCGTCCTGTATGCTAAACACAGATACACAGATTTGAAACAGATATACAGGATGTGTATAAAAGATACACATACAGTATACAATATAAATATGCATATATATATATATATATATATATATATATATATATATATATATATATATATATATATATATATATATATATATATATATATATAGTAGTTTAATTTTCTGTCTACTTCTGATGTTTAGGTGGTTATTGGATGAACTTTTCAATCGAGTTTCCAAAACCAAAATTCACAAAGAAAGCTTTTTTGATTGACTTAATGGGGCCATATGTTGCTTGGAAAATTAATTGATGTGCAACTATCCTCTTTATACTTTACTTACACACAAAAAGAACTGAAACTATTTTCAGTGCATATCAAAAGTATACTTGAAATATTTCACAATTTGTGACGTCATGCCTGCAAACTTCAATGTACTGTATTGAGATTTTTTGATAGACCAACACAAAGTATAGCATATTTAAAAGGCAGAAAGAAATTAAGTACATGCTTTTTAATTTTTTTTTTTTACAAATTAAAATCTGAAATGCGTGCATAGGTAATTACAGCTGCAACCCTTTTCTGATGTGTTTCTATCAGCTTTTCATATCTAAAAACAAATAGTTTTGCCCAGTCTTCTTCTAGCAAAATAACTCAAGCTCATTCAGTTTGGAATGTCAGTTTGATTAAGGAATGGACTTTGGTTAGGCACTTCTAAAGAATTAAAATGGTTTTGGAAAACCACTTGTAGGATGCCCAAAGTGCCCACCATGGGGATATTATGGTCAATTAGTCTTGTGATGTTAAATCTTCTGCCACAAACAGTGTGGCAAAAAAACGAAAAAATAAATAAAAATAAGCGACGGCCAAAACTTTAATCCTGGTCTCCTCTGACTAGAGTACCCTTTTTCACATATTTGCTGCATCTCTTACATGTCTTGAGCGTTATGGAACATCTAACGGTTTTCTTTAAAGAATGTCTTTCTTATCACCAGTCTTTTGTACAGGTCCTTCTCAAAAAATTAGCATATTGTGATAAAGTTCATTCTTTTCCATAATCTAATGATATAAATCAAACTTTCATATATTTTAGATTCATTGCACACCAACTGAAATATTTCAGGTCTTTTATTGTTTTAAAACGGATGATTTTGGCATACAGCTCAGGAAAACCCGAAATTCCTATCTAAAAAAAATTAGCATATCATGAAAAGGTTCTCTAAACGAGCTATTAACCTAATCATCTAAATCAACTAATTAACTCTAAACACCTGCAAAAGATTCCTGAGGCTTTTAAAAACTCCCAGTCTGGTTCATTACCCAAAACCGCAATCATGGGTAAGACTGCCGACCTGACTGCTGCCCAGAAGGCCATCATTGACACCCTCAAGCAAGAGGGTAAGACACAGAAAGAAATTTCTGAACGAATAGGCTTTTCCCAGAGTGCTGTATCAAGGCACCTCAGTGGGAAGTCTGTGGGAAGGAAAAAGTGTGGCAGAAAACGCTGCACAACGAGAAGAGGTGACCGGACTCTGAGGAAGATTGTGGAGAAGGACCAATTCCAGACCTTGGGGGACCTGCGGAAGCAGTGGACTGAGTCTGGAGTAGAAACATCCAGAGCCACCGTGCACAGGCGTGTGCAGGAAATGGGCTACAAGCCACTTTTGAACCAGAAACAGCGGCAGAAGCGCCTGACCTGGGCTACAGAGAAGCAGCACTGAACTGTTGCTCAGTGGTCCAAAGTACTTGCATGTCATCCGGAAATCAAGGTGCCAGAGTCTGGAGGAAGACTGGAGAGAAGGAAATGCCAAAATGCCTGAAGTCCAGTGTCAAGTACCCACAGTCAGTGATGGTCTGGGGTGCCATGTCAGCTGCTGGTGTTGGTCCACTGTGTTTTATCAAGGGCAGGGTCAATACAGCTAGCTATCAGGAGATTTTGGAGCACTTCATGCTTCCATCTGCTGAAAAGCTTTATGGAGATGAAGATTTCATTTTTCAGCACGACCTGGCACCTGCTCACAGTGCCAAAACCACTGGTAAATGGTTTACTGACCATGGTATTACTGTGCTCAATTGGCCTGCCAACTCTGCTGACCTGAACCCCATAAAGAATCTGTGGGATATTATGTAGAGGAAGTTGAGAGACGCAAGACCCAACACTCTGGATGAGCTTAAGGCCGCTATCGAAGCATCCTGGGCCTCCATAACACCTCAGCAGTGCCACAGGCTCATTGCCTCCATGCCACGCCGCATTGAAGCAGTCATTTCTGCAAAAGGATTCCCGACCAAGTATTGAGTGCATAACTGAACATAATTATTTGAAGGTTGACTTTTTTTGTATTAAAAAAACTTTTCTTTTATTGGTCGGATGAAATATGCTAATTTTTTGAGATGGGAATTTTGGGTTTTCATGAGCTGTATGCCAAAATCATCAGTTTAAAAACAATAAAAGACCTGAAATATTTCAGTTGGTGTGCAATGAATCAAAAATATATGAAAGTTTAATTTGTATCATTACATTATGGAAAAGAATGAACTTTATCGCAATATGCTAATTTTTTTAGAAGGACCTGTACAAACCAGATTTGTGAAGTGTACAGTGAATAATTGGTAACGGATTCATTATCCCACCTATTTTCTACAGCACCTCCAGGGTTAACAAAAGGTTGAGGTTAACAAGTATGCAGCAAGAGAAATTCGAATTATTGCCTTAGTCCGACTGAAATCAGACTTTTAAAATGCATGTATACACCTTAGTCCGGCTGGAATCGAACCGAACTGGAGTTTCAGAAGCTCGACAACTCTTGCTGGATAATGCGATTCAAATCGGACTACTCTGCAACCAGCCCCCTCCGGCCCCGCCCACACTCGTGCACCCCCCTCGGAAGTTTGGAGAGCCGGAAATCCGACCCAGCACTAACAACAGTAGTGTTATAAGAGGCATATGGCATCTAAGACAAACGTAAGCGGCCAATCAGTGCATGTTTGGAGTTACGAAGAGGCGATGCGTTGTTACTGTGCATTTCCTGATTTAACTCCGTCTGCTTCACTCCCGCCAGCCTCAGTTTACTGCCTGAATGCAGCTGGGTAGGGGCGCATATCGCCATCTATCATCAGGGAGTGGAATTTACTTCATTTAATAATTCGATTTTCTGACGGACATGTAAACTGGGACTCGGCTCGCTGCAGGAGGGAAGTCTTTACCCTGATTACTCCAAAAAGCTCGATTTAGCTGTGCATGTAAACGTACACAAAGGTCTCATGGGTATTTCTTTGATCATGCAAAGCCTGTCAGTTTAACTGGATGCCCATGTCTTGGTAGTACCACTCTTTTCATAATCCAATGACGAATTAAATGGCAGTATGAGATATTTAAAACTGTTGATACTGTTTATAATCTAACACTGTGGCAAACTTCACCCCAAACTGGTCTAGTGTGTTACCCGGTTCTCACAATGATGTTTGTTCACTGATGTTTAGCAAAAACCTCTGGTGCCTTCAGAGCTGCTAAATTTATACTAATATTAGATTATTCACAGATCACTTGTATTACTATTTAGCTAACTACTGAAGACAATTGCACTGAATTAATACCTTTAGGGGTATCAGAGTGGCAATATAAATTCTGGCAAGAGATTTCCATAAGTAAAATATTTCGAAAACCATGTATCATTTTCCTTCCACGGCACAAGTATGTACTACTCAGTGTTAGTCTATCACTTACCGTAAAATTCCAATAAAACACATTAAAGTTTTTGACTTAATAACATAAAAATGTGATCATTTTAAATACATGAATACATTTGTAGGCACCTAATGTATAATCTCAGTTTTTATTGCCAGTAAATAATTAATACAAAGAACCAAAGATAATAAGTTAACTAATAACTGAATATGTCTTACTAAAATACAAAAAACGGCTTTAATAAAAACAGCCCTCTAATAACTTAAAAGTGAATTTCTTGCAAACTTGTACAAAGCTCTGCAAGACAGAAATATTTTTTTACTCAGAATATGTGTTATACCAGATGCCATACCCTCTCTCCTTCTCTCTCTTTCACACTCACACATACAGACGTAAATTACCTCCACAGCGCCTCTCCTCCTGACTGGAGCGTGCGATGGAGACTTCTAAAGGAGAGGAAGAAACAGTGAAAGCCGTGTTAGCACCAAAAACCCCCTAACACATGCATACCTCCATGTTTTTGTCACCAACAACTCGTTCTCCTGAAGGTAAGCCTGAAAATGACAGCTGTGCTCAATGTGAAGCAGATAACTGTTAAAACCTTGAAAGCTAATCAAGGCTGTGGCACCTTGAGTGGTTTATGAAAAGTATCAGTTCCCATTAGAAGGAAATGAAGTACAAGTGATTGCTAATGAACCCTAATGGACTACCTTTCCCATAAAAGGGGATGGATGGAGTGATAAAAAGGCAGATTGGTAATTCTGTAGAATTTTTTAATGAGGGTTATATCCTCTAATTATTACATGAATGTTAGAAATATGTGGATCAGTCAAATGTTTGTTCTGTCTCATAATTTATTTCCAAATTTAAAGTTTGTTAATACTTACAGATGTTTACGGTACTCGAATTATAACAAAAGTACATTAGCAAAAATACTTAATCCTTTTTCAACAATTTGGTATCCCAGTAGTATAATGTGAAGCACAAGTATCCTTTCTTGAAAAGAGGAGATTTAATGATCCTTGTTTAGCAGAGATGCAGGGATCAATTCTTTTCTGTGTCTCACATTACTGACTGTCAATAAGGAGATGCCTGTCTGAGCCGATGTCAATACTAACAGTGTGAGAAAGACAGGAGGGTGTGTGCAGTATATAATGGAGCTTATTGTCATGATTAAATTTGATTATGTTTCTTAACCTGTCCTGCTCTTTGTCGTAAGCAGCTAGCATAGATTTATCAAACAAAATAGCTGCTTGGTTTTACATTCCTCTGTGCATGACTGCTATTGAGTGGCTCCAGCCTCCTATAAACAAATCCACATTTACTAAAACATAAAAGCTGAAGCAGAAAACAATCTCGGTAAATCATTCAGTTTTTCTTGTGACAATTAAAAGCCTGGCAGTCCTGATGAGAGCAAAAATGAGATGGTTTCATGAACAGCAGGTTTGCTCTCAGCTACCAGTTGGAGTCCGGTTCTGCTGAGTGTTTTTGCATTGTTGATCGTGATTGGGGCGGCGGCAGGGGGATCTTACAGATTTTGCCTAGAAAAAATATATTTGCAATAATAAAAGAGACCTGACTGTGGGCACTTGACAAATGGTTCATCTGAAGCAGAAAATAACATCACTGATTAAACATTCAGCATGGCACTGATTCAGACAAAAAAAGAAAAAAAAAATCACACAATTTCACAAATTTCATATTTCTTTTTTTGTCAAACTAATTTTTGACCAACAATTTATATATATTTTTTCCAATCAAATTTTACAAAAACCTGAACAAAAATCAGAAGCTATGAGATGAATACAAAGACTTGAAAAAGTTTACCAAGAAAGCAGTAGTTTGGATATAAAAAAAGTTAAATTGTGCTAAAGAAGAAATATGCTCTCCTGTTTTTCAGTGACTCACAACTGCTTAAGTCTTTTTATGCTTTGTACTCTTGTACCAATTATTGCTTGTTCAAAGAGGTCATCTACTCTTCTGTGTAAATTACGCCATCAAAATAATGACTCTTAAAATATTAAGATTTCTGATGGAAAAAGGTTTTATCTAAAGCCTAAATCCTTTCATAGTTGCTTAGTAACATATTGTTTCATTTAATCCAGCGAATAATTAAATATGACATTTACCACTCCATATAAAATATTGAACTTAAAGTGAACATTCCAACACCCCAAAATAATTAATGTGTTATTATATGGTTGAGAACTAGACTAATAAGGCCTCTACGTCATCTGTTCATCCGGATCTCATGTCTCATCTTTTTTCTCTCCTATCCACCTTATCCCTGTTTATC
Organism: Valencia hispanica; assembly: GCA_963556495.2. Taxonomy (NCBI): domain Eukaryota; kingdom Metazoa; phylum Chordata; class Actinopteri; order Cyprinodontiformes; family Valenciidae; genus Valencia; species Valencia hispanica. The sequence goes on from OY747716.1 coordinate 25,424,430, forward strand.
TACCTTTTTCCATTATCTTCGTTCATCTGCATGCCCTCTTTCCCCTATCCCACTTTACATCCCCTGTTTATGCTATTCAACTTATTCATCCCTCTTTACAATCCCATTTTTGTCCCACTGATCCTCTTTATTCACAACCCCTTTTCATTTGATTCATCCTTTTCATCCTTCTTTAGGACCCATTTTATTCTTCTCATCCCATTTCAAGACTTCCACTGATAATTCTCATGCTCCTTTATGGTCCCTTGTCACCTTTATCATCCTGCCAATCCAGATCACTTTTCATCCTACTCATCTGTCTTCTTCTTTATGACCCACTTTTTTCTCAGCCTCCTCGTTCCTCTTTACGATTCCCTTTTATATTTCACATTTCTCTGTATGACCCCTTTCATCCCACCTGTCAGTCTTTTTGATCTACTTTTCATCCCGCCCATCCTTGTCATCCCTCTCATCCCTCTACCTCAACCGGCTAAGTTTGCCATGTTATTTACCCACCAACAAAGAAACAAAGAAAGAAAGCACCAACAACCATGAGACCAGTCCAATGAAGTAACCCCTTTTGATCTTTCCATGCCATCCATCCATCCATCCATCCATCCATCCATCCATCCATCCATCCATCCATCCATCCATCCATCCATCCATCCATCGTCTGCATATCCTTGCAGGGTCGGGGGGGTGCTCAATCGGTTCCTCATTCCCTCACCTCTTTCATTAAATCAGTGACCTCTCATTGTAGAGGGGCTATACTTGATAGTGAAATCATTCTTATCATGTGACAGTGAGAAAGTACCTTTGCCGATTAATAATCTGTTCACAAAAGACTCCAATATAAGTGTCCTAACCCAGTCTTGGGTCTCTCTATTTTGCGTGTGAACTAATACTAGAGTTGAAACAAATTTCCCTTCTGTAGCTAGAAACGGTAATCTTCCAAAGTTTTACTTTACCGGCTCTAAGTGTTTATCTTCCTCTGGGATAAGTTTCTTCAGGGAGATTGACAGTACTTGTTTTCTTCCTGAACTCTTCTCTCCATCATTCGTAGCTTATTACACTAACTTTAGAATGACTCTAAATATATGATAACGGCAAAACTAGAAACACTCCTACTCACTAAATACCAAAGATAAGGCTGTCATGGAAACAGTAAATCTCCTTGTTTAACAGGTAGAAACATAATAAAGGAATAATATCTTCTGTTTTAGAAAAAAATAGCTTTTTTTCATAAACTGACGAGGCTTCAAATATCACTGTGGTACCTAAACAGCAGAGTTCACACCTCCAATATAATCACATCCTAGACTCAGGAGTCCTTCTTCAGAATGTTTGTAATCCAGCCCAAAAGGCTGAATTATCTCTCAACCTGACCTCTAACGTACTATAGCCTCCCTTAGAGAAATCAATAATGCACTTAATTATCACAGGTTTCTTGGAAATGAACTGAATTGCCGCTGTGACCATTAGATGGTGGTGGGTACGCTCCTTAACCTGTGTGTTAAGTCATGCATAAGTGACATCATAAAGTGCCAACAGAGTGTATCCAAGTGTGTGTGTTATCACCTGGTATAAAATTGGAGTCAGGAGAGCAGGGTCTGGTCTCGCTGCTGTTTCCTGAGCACTGATTTCCAGTGGGGAAAAGAACATCGCAGTGACGCACTCGCAGCTGGGCGCCGCTGGAGTCACAGTGGGACCACTCAGACCAGCTGGACCAGCTCTCTGGAAAACAGCAATGACAGCGTGTCTCACAGCCTGCTGAGTGTGAGTCTGCACTGCACTGAATGACTTTGTGTATATTAGTGATGCATGATCACCCTTTGAGAGGCTGAGAAAAACGAAAGAAAAACAATAGAACTCGGACGGAGCGCTGCCTTCATCTGTGCTCTCAAAAGCTTCTCATTCAGAGGTGTAAATCTTTTTTTGTGTACCTGGACAAGCCTGTGTGTTGCATAGTGCCTCCTCAGTGTGGAGTCCCAGGCAGATGTCCCCTCCGTAAGCTGGGGGAGGGTTGTTGCAGGTTCTTGTCCTCATGTAGTGTCCCCCTCCACAAGTCACAGAGCACTTAGACCAAGATGACCAGCAGGACCAACTGCCATCCACTGAAACCAGAGGTTTTACAAAATATTTAATGCTGCAAAATTGCATGATTTACTCAGATTAATAGGTTTCACTTTGGTAATGAATGCAGAGCAGGAGGAAACAGTCAATGTTAGAAAGTAATTTGATTTTTCAGTCTGAGCTATTTTGACCAGCAAGAGGTGACATTGAGTAATTTAAATATTTGGTGCCTTTCAATCATTTACACACACTTGTCATGGCCATGGATAGCTTTTTGTCACAAGAGACAAGGTCCTTGCATAATATTAGCCAGATCTTTGAACACTGTTCTTCTGTTCAGAAGTCCACACATTTTTGAAAGTGCTGACATCGGGGCCATTCCTGAAGCCACATGCTGGCCTCATTAAAAGCCCAGAATATATCTAATATGAAATTCATTATGCCAATAATTACATTCAAATTCAAAAATACTTTATTGATCCCAGAGGGAAATTAAGTGTTGGTATAGCTCATATAATTAATTCTTTAAGGAGTTGTTGTAGATGATGATGGCTGTGGGCAGGAAGGATTTCCTGTAGTGATGATGATGAGGGCATGTAAACTTTTGACTGGCTCTTTAGTTGAATGTTGGTGTGATTTTGATATTCAGAGGCTGTATTTTATTCATTCTGTAACAGGAAGTGCTTCACCTCTATAGCATTTTCCAGCCTATAAAGTCTCCAAAGTGATTAACAAAGACAAATGAACCATCCAGATGCACATTCCTGTTCATCCCCTTGTGCTAAGAAATATTATTTAACAGATGTATATATATTAGTGAAACCCAGACATACAAACAAACAAATGCATCAAACTGAGCAGAGTAGGGAGAAATAAAAAGAGATAAGGGAACATTCATGAGGAAACCTAACACACGAGCCTTAGCAGAGGTAAATATCCTTTCCCAATCATTTGTTTAACACCTCACTTCATTGTAGCAGCCGGAAACTGTCGTCTCGACTCCTTTTAAAGACTCAAAGATGGCTGGCGGCACTAAACGGGTAATTGAAGTTGCTGAAGCTTTTTGTCATCTCAGTGTAATTTCTCTATCGCAGAGTGACACATAAGTCGATTCTTAGCCCTCGATGATATATCGCCTCATTGGAAACCAGACACAGTTAAAACACGGATTCATTTGTTTCCAAAGCAGATAGATGCAAGGCATGGCATCTTTTCTTTGCCTTCTCCTGCTCAGGAAACTAACAGATAAAAAAACCCAGAGGATTAGTCATGGGAGGTTTACAATTGGTCTACTAGCACAGTCTGCCAGCCTCAAAATAATATCTCACTTTCAGAGGGGTGCTAATTGAGTACGCATTAGTATTCATTGCTACTCGAGCTGGGTTAAGCTGGCCCCTTCGGGGGACGGGAGCGTGGAGTTGTTCATCAACACACCGTAACGGTGGTATTATTATAGTCAACATACAAGAATAGGTGAAATACTTGTATTAACAAAGAGATGCTACACAGAAGAAAATCAAAGCATGTTCATGTGTCTTTTTTCTCTTCTGGAGCTGCTCAGTCTGCTTGGATGAAGCAAATCTGCCACTCTTTGATCTACTCCAAATCTTCCTCTAAACTTGACAACAGCTTACCTCATGAACTACAACACTCAAATTGCTGGGGAACAGAGGAGTGTGAGTTTCACCGAATGAATTAAAAACAATGCTGATGGACGTTCAGGATAATTTTTATTTTATTAGCTTACAACCTCAAACCAGTCATGAACACAGATCGATTGTGGTTGGGATGAATCAGCAAGAGACCAAACCATTTTTTATTCACAGTGCATGATTGATAATAGTTTGAGACAACATCACACTTGCCTCTTCAGTGGCTGTACTGAACACCAGGTGGGCTTAATGCCAAACTAAGTACTGGATTTCCATTTAGACAGCTTACTTCCCTCGTCAGAGAGAGTATTCTTTTAATTAGAAAGCTTCCCCTCTTCTTCTTCTGCCAGATGAGTGTTGAAAATACATTGTCTCGGGGCTTTTCACAACAGAATAAGGCCTTCCCATGGCTGGCAACATAATTACACAGCAATAGTAATTACATACTAGAGAGCCATAGGGACTGTCTCCTTGATTCTTGGTCTAAATTGGGGTCTCCGTCACACCTTTTATCTGCAACTGATTTCTTCTGTGGGTTTAAATGATTCTGTAGGTCATCTGTCACTGTTATTTTCTATCCATTAATCAAGAAGAAGAAAAAACATGTAGCTTAAATGTGGTGGGAGTGGTGTTTTTATCTGGATGAGTGAAACAAGGACTTGCCATGTTATTGACTACTGCTCTTTTAATTGTTCTTATCTTTGTGAATCCTGCGCTCTCACACACTTGTTAAAAACGGGTTTTTGTAACATCAAACATGAGACATTTATCCTGTAAAATCCAACTAAAAAGATAAGAGAAAAAACATATAAAAGCATTAAGAATATAATAAAAGTTGTAATATGTTTCGCATAAAAAAACATGTTATCACGCATTCTAGAATTGCGCTGCTCTGGGTGGCTGCATGTTGGAGTGGCTCTGTTTGCTATACAGGTCCTTCTCAAAAAATTAGCATATTGTGATGAAGTTCATTCTTTTCCATAATGTAATGATAAAAATTAAACTTTCATATATTTTAGATTCATTGCACACCAACTGAAATATTTCAGGTCTTTTATTGTTTTAAAACGGATGATTTTGCCATACAGCTCAGGAAAACCCAAAATTCCTATCTCAAAAAATTAGCATATCATGAAAAGGTTCTCTAAACAAGCTATTAACCTAATCATCTGAATCAACTAATTAACTCTAAACACCTGCAAAAGATTCCTGAGGCTTTTAAAAACTCCCAGCCTGGTTCATTACTCAAAACCGCAATCATGGGTAAGACTGCCGACCTGACTGCTGCCCAGAAGGCCATCATTGACACCCTCAAGCAAGAGGGTAAGACACAGAAAGAAATTTCTGAACGAATAGGCTGTTCCCAGAGTGCTGTATCAAGGCACCTCAGTGGTAAGTCTGTGGGAAGGAAAAAGTGGGGCAGAAAACGCTGCACAACGAGAAGAGGTGGCCGGACCCTGAGGAAGATTGTGGAGAAGGACCGATTCCAGACCTTGGGGGACCTGCGGAAGCAGTGGACTGAGTCTGGAGTAGAAACATCCAGAGCCACCGTGCACAGGCGTGTGCAGGAAATGGGCTACAGGTGCCGCATTCCCCAGGTCAAGCCACTTTTGAACCAAAAACAGCGGCAGAAGTGCCTGACCTGGGCTATAGAGAAGCAGCACTGGACTGTTGGTCAGTGGCCCAAAGTACTTGCATGTCATCCGGAAATCAAGGTGCCAGAGTCTGGAGGAAGACTGGGGAGAAGGAAATGCCAAAATGCCTGAAGTCCAGTGTCAAGTACCCACAGTCAGTGATGGTCTGGGGTGCCATGTCAGCTGCTGGTGTTGGTCCACTGTGTTTTATCAAGGGCAGGGTCAATACAGCTAGCTATCAGGAGATTTTGGAGCACTTCATGCTTCCATCTGCTGAAAAGCTTTATGGAGATGAAGATTTCATTTTTCAGCACGACCTGGCACCTGCTCACAGTGCCAAAACCACTGGTAAATGGTTTACTGACCATGGTATTACTGTGCTCAATTGGCCTGCCAACTCTGCTGACCTGAACCCCATAAAGAATCTGTGGGATATTATGTAGAGGAAGTTGAGAGACGCAAGACCCAACACTCTGGATGAGCTTAAGGCCGCTATCGAAGCATCCTGGGCCTCCATAACACCTCAGCAGTGCCACAGGCTCATTGCCTCCATGCCACGCCGCATTGAAGCAGTCATTTCTGCAAAAGGATTCCCGACCAAGTATTGAGTGCATAACTGAACATAATTATTTGAAGGTTGACTTTTTTTGTATTAAAAACACTTTTCTTTTATTGGTCGGATGAAATATGCAAATCTTTTGAGATAGGAATTTTGGGTTTTCACGAGCTGTATGCCAAAATCATCAGCTTTAAAACAATAAAATACCTGAAATATTTCAGTTGGTGTGCAATGAATCTAAAATATATGAAAGTTTATTTTTATCATTACATTATGGAAAAGAATGAACTTTATCACAATATGCTAATTTTTTGAGAAGGACCTGTATATTGAGTTTTGTTTTTTTCGGACGTTGGTCCCTCTTTTTTCTTAAAGAAAGATTGCATTTTTTGGATCTGTATATCTTGTAGTTTTTGGTGCTGTGAAGCTGGAAGGATATTTGCTTCAAATTCTTCACTTTTTGATAACTTGTTATGATGTGTAACCATGGGAACAATGTGGTTTACAGCCAGGAGCAGCTAATTAACATTGCAAAAGCTGAAATAATACCTCAACTGAAGCCACAAATCCCTGATGAGTTGAGAAGGAGGAGGCATGGATGCAGAGCAGGAGCAAAAAGGAGACAGAGAAGGAGGTAGTTCAACCCATCTCTTCCATCGATCATAATAGGCAATGTGAGATCACTGGCTAACAAGATGGATGAACTCCAAGCCCTTACAAGGACTGAGCCAGAGTTTTAGGAATGCAGTGTTATGTGTTTCATTGAGACGTGGCAGCAGAATCATATCCCTGACTCCATCTCTGCCAGGCTTCCTGACTGTACGAGCAGACAGAGATCTGAAGACGAGCAGGAAAAGAAAAGGAGGTGGAGTAGCAGTTCTTTTCAACAACAGATGGTGTCACCCAAGACATGTTACTGTGAAGTGACGTCTCTGCAGCTCAGATACTGAACTCTTGGCAGTAAGTTTTCATCCGTATTACTTACCAAGAGAGTTAATCAGTGTTATTTTGGCTGTTGTTTACATTTTACCTTCAGCTGTTGCCAACAATGCATGCGATGTCATCAGTTTGGTTGTCGCTAAGCTACAGACCCCACACCCCAATGCATTCATAGCAATATCTGGTTATTTTAGTTATGCCTCGCTCTCATCCACACTTTCAGCATTTCAACAGTTTGTCAGGTGCTCCACAACGGAAAGCAATACTGTGGATTTGTTTTATGCAAATGTAAAGGATTCATACATGTCCAAACCAAGACCTCCTCTGGGACAATCAAATCAAAATCTTGTTTTCCTCTGCTCAGAATATAAACCACTTGTTCAGAGGCAACCTGTGACAAAGAGAACTGTGAGAAAATGGTCAGATGAAGCTGAAGAAGCCCTGCAGGTTTGTTTTGAGACCACATACTGGATGACTCTTGCCAAGCACATGGAGAGGACATCAATGCCATGACTGAGTGTGTTACTGACTATATAAACTTCTGTGTGGACAACATCATCCCCACCAGAAAAGTGAGATGCTTCCCTAATAACAAACCCTGGATCACCAGTGACCTGAAGGAAGTGCTAAACAAGAAAAAACAAGCCTTCAGGGAGGGAGACAGGGAATTACTGAGGAGTATACAGAAGCAACTTAAGGTCAAGATCAGAGACAGCAAGGATGCATACAGGAACAAGCTGGAGAGCAAACTACAGAAGAAAAATATCAGAGATGTCTGGTCAGGAATGAGAAAGATCACAGGCTTTAAGCACCAGAAGGATTGGATAGATGGAAGTCTGGACAGACCCAGCAAACTGAACACATTATTCAACAGGTTCCGTTTAGGAACTACCTCAGCCACCACCCACCTTCTCCTGTCCCCAGCCAAACAGACATCCCCTTCTCCTCTGACCCACAGCTTTCTTATCACACCTCGGATGTTTTATCCTTCACCACAGTCATGGATCTTTCTGATTCCACAAGTTTGTCTTCAACCAAGTCAAGAGACCTCC